>CALNVZ010003429.1:15398598-15418385 GCA_940671915.1 Paracentrotus lividus
CATGCAAAATTTCTGCGTGCAGCCAGAGTGAGTTTAGTTCGCTATTAGTGAACAAAAACAAAACAAAAAGTCAACTGAAATCACACATCACATCAAGCGGAGAGCGGAAATGAGGGTGGATGTCCGCTTGAGTGTCAAAAAAAAAAATATGACTATAAAAACACTCGCCGAAAAACTGCTTTTTTTTTCACTTTCTTGTTATCATTTTCAGTCATTTTTCAATCAGAGCAAACATGGAACATTGAAAAATCAAAAAATAAAAAACATTTTTCCTCAATATTCCAAGTTTTTTATTAGTTTGTCGATTTACTCGGATCTTTGATTTGCGACTTGTCTCTCACTTTGACGTAATGAATCACATATGATAGTTTAAACAAACTCTGATTACTGCCTGACTGAAGGAAGTTTAGGAATAGCACAGTTATATTACATTTTTTTTAAAATACATTGTCATATCCAAAATTCATTTCTAATGTACATTAAGATAAAACTAAAACTTAAATAGAAGTGCAATGGCCCCCAATTTGCAGAATTATAAAGTAGAAAAAAGAAAAAATAAAAGAAGAAGTTTGCATGCCATGTTATCTCTCTCCCTGTGCCAAGCCACCAAGTTCACTCCTTTATGGTGGGGGTTATCTCTGGAGAGACATCTGAATATTGGAGAAGTGATAGGAGTGGTAAAATTGGGGTCAGATAGTTTAAACATAGATTTTTGTCATGTAAAAAATTAGAGCAGTAACAAATATGAAAGAAAAAGGGAAGGCTGTGAAAAGGGGGCCACTAAGATCAAGGATTCAAACAAACTTTAAAAGATCCTTGCTCTTTTAAAAGAACTTGCTAGTAGTCTGAGACATTTTCTCAAGCTCAGTGTGTTGGTTTGACTGTTAATGTGTTTAGAAACAAAAAGTGACTAAACCAAGCTTGGCAGGAATCAGCAAGTCATTCAAGTGACAATTCTGAAGAAAGAAATACATTGCCAAGAGAAAATACACTCTGAGCCAAAGCAACAAGGCCACAGAACATTTTGAATTTATGTTAGAACCTTTGCAGCAGAAAAGAGCTTTTTGTTTTGTAGATGCTCTGATAAAGAAATCTTTACAAGAATGCTGTATGTCATAGTGATAGAAATAAAGTTGAAATATTGTTTTATTTCCTCCACAGATGGGAAGACTATTTTAGGGAATAGTGAGCCTCCCAGATCATCCTATGAACATGATCCAGAGGCTTTTATTCCAGCGCAGTCTGGTGCAGGTATTGATGAGCCTTCAAAAAGTACACATGATATGAGTGGACACAGTCCTGAAGAAGCTTCACAGGATCAAGGCAACACAGGTAATTGTAGCATCAACATTGTACAACATCATTCTACAGTAGAGAATTTGCAGTCATCCAGCAAGAAATGTTTCCACCGGAGTGACTTTGATGCAAACCTGAAAACACACTCCAAGCCAAAGCCACAAAGCCAAGGAACAGATACAGGACAAAAGCTAAATCAGTGTTTGATTTGTAAGGAAGACTTTACAACAGACACCCATCTCAAAAAGCGTACAAGAACACATGAAGAAGAAAGGCCTTATCAGTGCACTGTGTCTCATAAGGCTTTCTCTGTCAGCAGTAGTCTCTCTCGACATATGACATCACATAGAGGATGGAAGCCTTTTTACTGCTCTGTATGTGGTATGGCCGTTCGAACCAGTAGTCATCTGACAATCCATATGAGAAAACATACTGGAGAAAAGCCTCATGTGTGCTCTGTATGTAATAAGGCCTTCTCGTACAGGACAAGTCTCTCTTACCATATGAGAACACATACAGGAGACAAGCCTTATCATTGTACTCTATGCAATAAGACCTTCTCGGTCAGTAGTAGTCTCTCTCGACATAAAAGAACACATACAGGAGAAAAGCCTTATGCGTGCTCTTTATGTAATAAGGTCTTTTCGGACGGCAGTAATTTCTCATGGCATATGAAAATACATGCAGAAGATAAACCTTACAAGTGCTCTGTATGTAATAAGGCGTTTACCTTCAGTAGTCGACTCGCTTATCATATGATAACTCATACAAAAGAGAAGCCTTATCATTGTTCTGTATGTAATAGGGCCTTCAAATCCAATAGTCATCTCAATAGTCATATGAGAATACATACAGGAAAAAAAACATAAAATATTCTGTTAACTTTTAGTTTTTGTTGTGACATTATATCTTTAAAGGGATGCAGTAACATTGAATGATATTCAAATCCATTTTTATTTGATTTAGCTTATTTTGCCAACATAATTATGAACACTTCAGTCTGGTATCTCTTCAAAATTGCACGCTAATTGCTTGCTTTACCTTCGAGATATCAATGATTTCATACTCAAATTTTATAAACCAACACCGGATGGTTTATAAAACCATGTGCTTTTGCACAAAGCACAAAATACCCCTATTTCCTGTTGTATAGTACCCGTCTCTAGGGGCCTGGTGAGCTATCAGCAGAGGGTACTGGTGTTCGGCTGTATGCTTGGCATCGTTTGTTACACTGTTTTAAGGTAGTAAATGACTTCCTTTTGAATTGAAACTTTCAGTAGTTTGTTTTTACTGCTGAAACAATATAATTTTATTAATCTTGATCTTATTGCTCTTGTTTTTGAAAGTTACCAAATCCCTTTAAACCCATTTTAAACTTGGTAAATTAAAATTTCTTATTAAAATGAAATTGCATACTCTTTTACCATTATGAGATATTAAAGACAAAGATGTCATTAATAATTTCTATTTTTACTTTTTGGGGGGTCTGTAAAAAAAACTCCAATAAGAAATAACTTTATATCTTTAAATAATGATTCACACCAAATAATTTTGAATAAAGTCTCAAGGTGTTCTCTATGGAGTACTGACAAAATATTTTTTTATATGCAATGAATGTTTCTCCACCATACTTATTCCTATCTTTTTGAACAACTTTATAATTTTGAGGTAATATCTGAGAATTTCTGGACAAAAATGTGTTAAGGCCTCTGCACACCAAACACGACAAACGACAAACGACACGACAGAGCGACACGACGTGCACGACACACTCAAATTCCTGTTCACACGAAGCACGACATTGCCTAAAAAGTCGGTGGCGAAGTCGTTTTTGATGGTGAGATTGTCGTGCAGGAAATTAATTTGAAACCCCCTTGTGTATTCATCAAAATGACTGCATTGACAAAAGGGAAGGTAATCTGTTTGTAAAATGAAGTCACTTCGAAGAACTCTTAGAAGTGGAATATTTATATTTAGCTCCAGCAACATCATTTCGCTCGCTAAAATTTCTTGAATGTGTTCGTCGCCGCTTTCACTTTTCGGGACCCTGGTTATATCTTGGCGTTCCCCAAACTTGCTGGGATTTTAGGCTCCCCCCCCCTTATGCCCATTTTTGTTCATTTTCTTGAGTTAAATATAATGGGTAGGCCTACAGGCTTGTAGTTCTGCGTGCCAGATGGATGGAAATTAACAGTTTGATTTGTTAAAGATGGGAATAAGTACCTCTATATTAAAAACGAAATAAATGAAAAACGGGTTTAGTCTGATTTATGCCATGACATGACATTAGATATAATTGAGTTTTAGTGGATAGCCCTAAGCCCCCCCCCCAAAACATTATGTCAACTTTCTCTCCAACATTCTGTCAGAATATTGCCTCCATCAGGGGGGTATTGTGTTTAAAGGCCCTTATTTCATGCATTTGCTTCATTTGCGGGTTGACTTTTTTGGTTTTCTGCTTCTCCTCCCACCCCCCCTCCTCTCTCTACCTCTCTCTTCTCATCATCTCTGTCTCTCTCTCTCTCTCTCTCTCTCTCTTATCTTTCTCTCTTCTCCTTTTCTCTCTTATTAATGTTTTTTTCTTCTAAGTGCTAACTTGTGGATATTATCATGATCATTGTGTCGGTTTCTAGTACTAGTAGTAGAACCAAGAATTAACATCATTTCATACAACATGCTTTCCACAATCTGTCGCATTCAGATTATGGTCGGTATTATCCACGTATATCAAAATAGTCCATTATCGGATAGGCAACCTGAAATTTAAAAACAAATCTTAAATTTTGAAAATATATTTGCTGCCTTTTTGGTATACGCCTATCCAGAAAATTTAATCAACACAATATAAAACAATTACATATTCCACTCATTTTAGAAATATTAAAGCTAGGAACAATGATTTGAAACACTATTATGCATAACATTGAAATCGAACATTCATGTTCTTTACTTTTTTTACAGGAATATGAATAGCATCATGTCTTTTAATTAAAAAAAAAAAATGTTTAACATTCTTGTAATTATCATATTTTGCAAAATAGGCCTACACGTAGCAGTCCATTTTTGTATACTTGATTTCTTGACTGCAGTGGAGTTGTATAATACTCTAAAACGTGTATAATTCGTTAGCATGTAATGTTTCTACATTATCCCTTCTTTGAATAATAGATAAGTAGTAAGACAGGACTATCATTATGTATGATGTAAATATAGAATAACAACAACCAGTCCTAATTTAAGAGTATAACCCAATAATACCGTATGATTGTATTTAATTTTATTAATTAAATCTGATAAAATATAAAGGACATCCTTTGAAAAATATAGAAAGGAAAGATGCATGTCACAATAGTACACTTGCAATTTCCAAAAGTTTTGTCGACAAGGGCTTATACTGAAATTGAAAAACTTCTATATATATTTTTTTGGTACCACCTTAAAAAAGAAAAGAAAAATATTAACAGTCAAACAAAAACTGACTAAGTGGCAATTTAAGAGACCTTACAGTGAATATGGAATAAGAAAAGTAAATGCTGAACACTATTTGGGGGCCGAGTGTTTAGAGATGAGAAGTACTTTAAAAGAAAAACAAATGGTTCATAATGTTCATTGAGAACTAGCTGTATTAGAATTACAAGACAGCATTAACCACCATCAATCTAACAAAACTAAAAACTCATTTGTTCAATCCAAAGAGGATATAATTATATTCCTATCAATCGCCCACTTGAAACAATTTTAGTAACCGGAGCTAATGTGATAATCGCTCAATATTTAAAAAGTTGTGTATCAATCAATAAAACATTTTTCATCTTAATCAATTGGATTCAAAATTTGACGTTAGCATAGAAATCACAGAATAAAGAGTATTTAACTTTTTATTTCTTTTACTGAATGCTTATGTCCTTAATTAGATATTAATCCGTGGCTGATTAATTCAAAACCAAAGATTGGAACATTCCTTGAAGCACATTAACATTTATTCGATTACAAAAATAAATACATGCACATGTTGAACCTTGACATTCATTCTATTAAATTGATAGATTGATATAGTAATCTTGCTTTTTGAAGCATTTGAAATACGAAACCCTTATCATGCTGTCCACTGATATTTCATTTTCTTCAAATATTGCCTCTTTTCTGTTAGGGGGGGACGAGGATGTGCTAAGATGAGAGCAAATGGACACAAATACGGTTCGCACGTCGGTGTTGAAAATTGCCAGTTTTTTATTTGAAAGCAGGTGGAAAAAAAAATATATTAATGGCACTGTAAAGGGCCCTGTAGAGGGTTTGAATGAGGGGGGGTGGCGGGAGATTATCGTTTTTTTTTCCTAAACCGTTAAGTGGTATTTGTAATTTCTACCAAAAAAACGTCGGGGTCTGCATCGTCTTCCCCTCCTCTTTCGGTTTCCGGAGGCGCCCGCTGCCCTGAGTGCTTTCATCACCGAATTGTTCTCTTCTCCTCCATCTATATTGTTGTCCAGAGTTACATAAAGGTCCTAAATGATAAAAGAAACAAAACAAAACAAAACAAAACAAAAAACAAAACATGAATCGATATACATGTACATTACTTAGAAAAATAATTAGTTTGAATAAATCATTCTTAATAGATTCATTTTTTTGCATTCATTCTATATCCTACAAATGATACTAATATTGGAAACATATATTTTCTGGCAATAAATATAACAACAAATTATGATCTTAATAATGATAATATATAATTGTGTTTATATTTCGCGATTGATTTTCGGGAACACTTTATAATGTATTATTTCCCCATATCATGATTCATTTCCATTGCTGGAAACCACTTACAGACTAAGCATGTATACATGGTATACATCCTGTAATAGTACACATTCTTCAGATATATTTTAAGGGTAAAAATCATTGACAGGAGATAAATGGTGTGTACGGGATCGAGCCAAAACCTTTGCATCATCTCACTATGTGACAGTGAAGAATGCCATTAGACTCTAGTATTCATTTCTACATATAAAGCATTTGAAAAAAAGCATTATAAAATATATTTTTTTTTTTAATCATTTGAAACTTTTTATTGCTCAGATAATCTGTATGTACAAACATTAATCACATAATAAATCACAGCCCATTATAATGGTGAAAATACAAAAAACAATATACAAAACCTATATAACAATTACATGAAGATGTGGGTAAAAAAAATTGTTATCTTTATCAAGTTTACGTCGAAGAATGTAATCAAAAATAATTTTCAACAGGGTCCATTTTTTATAATGCAATCCCAATATTCTTCAGTTTTGCAATGTTAGTTCAATTAGTTTCGTAATTAGAAATAAAGATATTAGTCCCTTTAATGTGTTGTGTTTTTTTACATTTTTCTATATAAACATATCTTTTTAAACATTGTACCAAATGGTTTAGCACGTGATTGTTGGGGGCCTTTCCAGTCCATAATGAATCCAAACATCACTCTTTTCCTACTAAAGTCTTCAGGACTTAACATTGAATTTCTTGCCAATTCTACAAACAAACTCCTGTCGCAGCTTGAAAATACATACATTCATAGACAACATGAATGCGGTGTTTCTAAATTTGAATGACAAAGGTGCAAAATTCTGAGTCGACTACTTTCATCTTACACAATCTATAGTTAGTATATAGTATATTATGTATTAATTGAATTGAAAACTCTCATTTTTGTTTCTATTGTGCATTTAAAGGAAGGGTATAATTTGAGACCAGTCTCCTCTTGAATATCAAATGTTCTAGAAAATAATTGTTCACTATAACTGGTCTTTTTTATGAACTCGGGATTAGATAGAGGTCCATGTACACTATTTGGGCTTCAGGTATTATATAATCAGAGGCCACATACTCGTTGTACCTGATCTTCATCATCCTTTATCCAAAAACATTTGCAATATCACTGGATGGAATTCACATTTCCATTTTTCTTCACTGATGTTTATCGCCAGTATTGTAGTAGAAAAACCTATTTCGGCACCTTTTCTATTCCACCAATTGATGTAAAAAATTTCCATCATCATCAAATAATTGAATAATATTAGACAGTCCTGCTTCATGTAGAGCCTACAGTACACTGACTGATTATAATCAAGAATATACTTGTTCCATAACCTTGCTTTAAGTAATTAACGTGCTTGTAATGTATGACAGCTAAATAAAATCTGTCTTAACCATGCTTTCAATAATCAATATAAAATGGAGGAATATCCTCAATTTTGGTAGTTCTCCAACTGCATAGTTACTGACAAATAAGATTTCCACCATATGACTTAAAGAATCTCTCAAACAAAATTGTCCAACATGATCTGATCTGTAAAATATCTCTGGACCCATTTCACCAGTTGAGTGTTATTTTCATACATTGAATGTTTGGGAATTTTAACCCCCCTTCTGAATATTCAGCGAACATAGTTGCTCGAGCAATTTTGTCTGGGCCATTCCACATAAATGAAACATGAGCTTCTCAACTTCTTTACAAAGGCAATGGGGCAATGCAATGTTGGATATAAAGTAGATTATTTGGACATTATAACGTTTTTCAAAATTTGTTGTTTTGCCAATCAATGTTAGTCCTCTCTGTTTTTCCATTTATTCTAATACCATTCTCATCTCGTTAATTCGAGATTCAAAGTTCCTTTCTTGGCTTCTTTCCACATCATATGAAAAGAAGATGCCAAACTTTAATTTCCTTTCTCTGGCCATAAAATAGCACTGTCTTTTTCACCTAGATGACAATTCTTACCAATCCACATGCCTTCAGTTTTGGATTTACTAATGCATAAACCAGACATTTTAGAAAATCCTCGAACTCTAAAAATACATTTTTGCAATGACTGGCTGTTTTCACAAAACATGTAATGTCATCTGCATATGCAGTGTATTTTATTTCATTTCTCACTCCATTTAAAACCCTTTATACTGCAATTATTTCTGACTCTATTCAAATAACACCTCTAATCCTAAAATAATATAGTAAGGGCGCGAGAGGGTCACCTTGTCTGACTCCTCTGCTTACTTTTAAAATATCCTGTGGTGAATCCGTTTACAAGAACACAACTACTGATATCCTTATAGACTGTTTTTACCCACTGAATAATGGAAGACCAAAGTTATAAGCTTCCAACATTGGAAAAGAAATGAATGGCTTAATGTATCGAATGCCTTTGTAAGATCTAATGCCATAATTATCCCTTGAAATTCTTCTTTTTCTGCATAAACATTAAGTCTGATATTAATCGAATCGCCATCCTATCACCAATGTATCTACCCTTTATAAAGGCTGTCTGTTGATAGTTTGATCAGTATTTCCTATCACTTTAGAGATTCTTTTGGCTAAGCATTGGAGAGGATTTTGGCATCAACATTTATCAGGGTAATTGGTCTCCAGTTATTCAATTGGTTTTTTTCTTTGTTGGGCTTGGGGATCAATTCTTTTATCACCCCCTTGCCTTTGTTGAAGCAGACATAGATTGATCTTCATATGCTGCATTGAAAGAATCTATCATAATTTTGAGACCAGGGGACCAGAATTCATAAATTCCACTGTAAGGCCATCATTCCCTGGTGTCTTACTTTTGGCCATTTTTCATCAGTTTCTTTTCTTTTGCTTCATTACATGAGATTAAACCTTCACATGAAATCTTTTCTGATTCTGTTAACATTCTCAAGATTACTTTGACAAATATAATTCTTGAGAGATTCTGTATCTTACCACGTCTCTGTTCTGAAAAAAGTCAAGGAAGTACCGTTTAAATTATCTTTGGATGTCTGTTTGTCTCTAGCAATTCCATTATTTGTATCCAATACATCAATATATGTATTTTCAACATGTCTTTTTTTCTATGTGATAAAAATATTTGTTACTTTTTCCCCCTTTTCATACCAATTACATCTCGATCTCAATATTTGCCCTCTGCAAAATGATCATACAATTTATGTAATTCCTTTTCAATGTTTTTCTTCCTATCTAAAACTTCCTCTTCCAGATTATTTCCTTCTATTTCAGTTCTTTCATTTATTTTTTTCAATTCTTCCTCTAGATCTTGTCTGATTTTTCCTTCTCACATTTTTTCTTTTTTGAATATGGATAGTAAAATCTCTTATTTCATATTTCAGCCAGTCCCACAACATTTTTTATCATGTTTTTGTTCATATTCATCAACCCAGGACGAGAAGCTGTCACTCAGTGCTGTAACAAATTCCTCATTCTTAATAGGCTGTTTATTGAATTTCCAGTACGAAGGCCCCACTTTTTGTTTCTCAGTATGAAGGTGATGTAAATAACAATCATGATCAGATAAGACACATGGATGTATATCATTTTCTACTACAACAGTCTGCAAAGTCTCTGTAATCAACCAAAAGTCCAGTCTTGATTGAACATATGGATTGTATCTCCTCCATGTGTATCTCTTTGTGGTTGGGTTCTTGTTCTCCAAATATCAATAAGACAAAAATATTCCTTCAGTTTACCTATTGTTGGACAAGAGCGTTTCCACACTGTTCTCATATTACCTCCTTCTCTATCCATGTCCAAGTCCTGTATGAAATTGAAGTCTCCTCCTATTATACATTTATGTCCTTCATCATTGATTCTTGTAGTTTCAAATAAAGACAGTAAAAAAATCAACATGTTCCTTTCATTATTGGGTGCATATACATTAACAATGACAAAATTTCCTTATGTACTTCCACTTTGATACATATAAAGCGCCCTACTTTATCTTTCACTGAAATCTAGAAGCTTGATATCTGAAGATCTTCTCAAATTATAACAAACTCCTCTGCTTATTGATGTTCCATGGCTAAATATTATGTCTGATCTTATTTGATTTTCTCCACATGGTTCATCCTTTTCTGTGGAGTGTGTTTCCTGTAGCAGAATTATGTCCTTTTTTAACTTTGACAAAAAATTGAAGTATCGCTTTCTAGTTTTTGAAATCCCCTATTCCATTGACGTTATGCGTCATTAATTTTACATCCATTTATCAAACCTGAAGAGTCGAACGATGATCCCACTAAACACAACAATTATATGTACAACAATATACAGGCATATGAAAATAAAATATGCCGGAGCTTCTCCAGCCTCTTCCTTCATATCTCAAGTGGCGTTTTGCGATAGTGAACAAATGATCTTGAATACCTTCCTTTTACAGCTTATTAGTATTGGTCTTTTCATCAAGTATAGATGTTGCGATGTCATTTTTAGTTGTGTGATGTCTGCTTTTCCTTCCTTGCTGTTGCAGTTTTAATCTTTCTCCTCAATGCTGAATCTGTCCAGGCAGCTCAAACTTTCTTGTACTCTACTTCCTTTCTGCGTATTTCTTGTCGCGGAAAACAGACGTGCTGGATACTTGAAGTAGGCCTTTCCATGCTCTGTCTTTAGCTTCTGCCTTGTGTGTGACAACTTCTTTCGTTGGTCTTCTTATCTCCTTCGGCAACATTTCATCAACGAATATGGTTCTCCTCCTCTCATAGACGAATGGTTTGTCTTTGAGCACTTTTCGTGCACTTGCAAGTATGGAGCTTCTTGTGGTATGTATCGATTGAAATGCCACCATTATTGGGCGCGAGCCCCCTCTCAGATCGCTGACCAGAACGATGTGCCCTCTATACGTAGGTCCTGCCCTTGTAATCCAAATGTGTCTCTGCAAAGGATTGAATCAGACCTTCACAATTTCCTTTCTCGCAGCCTTCAGGAAAGCCAAAGATACAGCTGTGCATCATTTCTCTGGCTGCAAGATCAATAAATTGATCCTTCATTCTTTTATTTTCTTTCTCAAGCTCATTGACTCTGTTCCTTCATTCCCTTTAGCTCAAAATCATTGTGCTGTTCCTTCTCTTTCAGTTTGTCAATGTCTTTCTGTTTTCATTAATTTTTCTGCAGGGCCATATCTAAATTCACATTCATCTTGTCAACTTTCTTGTTAGTACAATCTACTTTAGTGATGATGGTAAGGAGCATCTCTTTCATATCACTGGTTATATTTTGGTACTTGCCTTGCTGTCATGCCGTATCGTTCGACGTTCCTTTTCTTCCACGTGGGTCCATCAAACTCCAGCGTATTGCCAGACTCTCGCCCCGGGCCTCGGTGGCTAGCCCATCAGCCGGCGATCGTCAAAAGCAGTCTCACTTTCGTTCCCTTGAATCTCCATATTTTCTGTTCTTTCGCTATAATTTCGATTGTTCCTTCGTCTCCAGGAGAAGGCGTCGTCCCAGCGCCTGATTCAAAAATACTTTAAGTTAAATTTTTGAACTGCCCTTTCGAAGTCCTCTTTTCATTTTCGCTCCTATTTTCTTTCGCGTCCTTTATTTTCACTGTTGCAAAATTACGTCGTACTTCCCTACAGCGCCATCTTGGTCCCTAATCTCATTTCATGCATTTAAAATATATTAAATAGAACTCATTTTCTCAAATTTGATTCAAGTACAGCCAAATCTGTTTTCCCAAAGCTTTAATTATTTGCCCAATTGAATGGAAAAAATATATATTTACCATGTTGTTTTCTCTTTGTGATAATTTCTTGTCAAAGATGTTTAATTGCATCCATGGATTGCACTTGTACTAGGTCTACAATACTCTGCCTGGATATGCTGCATTTCCATTATCTTCTGCTGTTCCAATTTGCTGCAAAATAATAAATAAAAAGAAAATATAACTTTATATGATTATCAATATCATACAGAATATGAAATGAATGTTTCATGTTTCAATAACTGAATGGCATGGAAGTTAATCACAATATGGTAACGCACATGCAATTAATTTGAAATTAACTTTTTTTTGAGGGGTCAGATCAATTAAATTTACGTGTCAAATATTCCTGTATTACAGTATTTATACAATCCAGAGCAACCTGAAATGACCAGCAATATAGCAGGTTTCCCACTTCACCCAAAATTTTGAAGGATAAATAGACAAAACCAGGGGAAAAAAAAGGAAAACAAACAAAAACGAAACAAAACAAAACAAAAAATACGAGATAAAGGGGCCCTTAAAACAGCCGTCAAACTCCACTCATTCAAAAAGGTTTATTGGCGTACAAGGGGGAGTATTATTGTTTGTAAAGTAGGCCAGTTGATCATCAAAACAGAACAAATTTTTTCTATTCTCCAAGTTGCGGTTTAAGGATTTCAAAAAAAAAAAAAAAAAAAGGGGGGGGCTTGGTCTGGGTCCACTTGCCTCAACCCCGCCCTCCAATCTGCAACTGTCTCCCACCTGCTGCGAATATGAAATAAAGAGCAATTTTAATATTTATAGCGACCCCCCCCCCCCCCCCCCCCCCCCCCCCCACCCCCCCCCCCCCCCGTGTTTATAGCGGAGGGGATATGACCTATTAGTATATTGGCCCTACAAATAGATCTAGATCTATACATTTTTTTAATCCCCATAAACAAAATAATAATTTAAAAACAAACATAGATTCTATAACATAATAATGTTTAACAAACTGTAATGCTCATGGTAGGCCTGGTTTAAATCCACAAGACATGCATGGTAGATCTATTTGGTAGTTTTTTCTTATTGAAAGGGAGCTGGGATTGGTTGGTCTACCTATAATTACAACAACAACGTTAATCCTGATTCAATTGTAACGTCAGATTTCCTTTAGATAGGTCTAAGTCTACAATCGAAGGCGAGAATACTACCTGTAGGTAGATCTATAGATCTAATTAGGCTTATAAATATATAGTAGACTCTAGTCTAGGTCTTAAGTCTTCAAAGTAATCTAGCTTAGGCCTAACTAGGCCAAAGCTAGGGGCATATCTACTAGGGATAGGCCCATGCACTGTATGCACTGGCCTAGGGCGGCTAGCCTATTTAGCCTAGAATATAACTTAGATCGATAAATAATGTTCCTACTCCTAGGCCCTACTCCAAAGTTTGATTAGACCAATGTCATGATAGAGCTGTCTCCTCCCATGTCGCTGGCTCCTCCTGAGAGAAGATTAAATTTAAAGCCAGGTATTGACATAGATCTAACAGTTAGGCCTAAGTAACGTTGGTTAGATCTATTCTAGGCCTATAGAAATCGATTCAAGATCTTAAGTTAGACGGTAAACCGTTGCAGTCTGGCTGAGAAGTTCTAGAATATAATTGGTTTATAAAATCTAACGTCAGGCCTCAGGGCTAGCTAACGTTACTTCTTAAGACAAAGACAACTAACTTAGCTGCATTCCAACTGGTGATCTATCCTAGCCCTACGCCGAAGTTTTGGCGTGGGACTCCGATTTGTGTTTACTTTTAGCACGGGTTATATTTATCCGTTTTATTTGGTCCTCTGTTATTAGATCTTACTACAGTTAGCTTTACATATGGTCTAATACATTCCTGTATCTAAAAATTTCTTTACTTACCGACACAGTTCATTGAGGGTTTTTCTGCAGCAACTCAAATGACTCATATAAGTCAAAGTCAAAGATATTGATCATGTTGATTTATCCACTGAACTCCTTTTGTGCGGTGTGCGATGAATTATTAACACGTAAAATCCATAGAGATTGACCTTGAGAATTAGACAAGTTTCAGCAATCAATTAACCAAGTCAAGAAAAAGTGCGACATCCTTCACGCTGATTGGTCAATGCAAAAAAGTCGTTTGTCGTGCTGGGAGAAATCGCTCACTGAGCGATTTTAATTTTGGGCAAAAACGGTCGTGCACGACATTTCGTAAACGACAAAGGCGGTTTGAACGATGCCATAAGATTTGCATTAGAGCGATTTTTCAGAAAAGTCGTGGTGTCGTTGTGTCGTGTCGTTTGTCGTGTTTGGTGTGCAGAGGCCTTTACAGTAATAAAAATTACATCTCGTATACCTTTATCATGTTCAATAACTGTTCTTATTTCTTTATTTATTTACAACCCTTCAAGCATTCAAAGAATGTGATATACATAATCATGAACATTGTGTTAGTCACTTTCACATAGTTTTCAACGTCATAGTAATTGAGGGCGCTCTCTTCTTGGCGCGGTACTAGTACAGAATATCTTGTCACGGTTGTAGCCAGTTAGGGCACTGTATCATGGCTCCATGTGTATAATTTAGGTGTTAGTGATTAGGTCCCTCACAGTAATTACATTGCATTTGAAGTTTGTGAATCACTGATGCTTATGATGAATGCTGTTGAATCCGTTTGTTTACATGGGGTACTGTGGTCTTAGTAGGCATGTTTGGGGGTGAGTCCTGAGTTGGTCATTTTCAAATGTGAGTGACACAACAATTGGGGAGACAGAAGGGCGCATATATTTGCACTTGTACGTTATGAATGGATCATGACTACCATATTATGTATAATGTACGACATGCATGTGTCATTAGCAGTTAGATTTGAATTTTACAATTGGTCCTGGAAACTATGATTAAAAAAGGTGCGTGATTGACATAACAAATTTTGGACATGGGGTTTCTGACAATTTTTGGTTAAGGGTTGGGAGTTTGCCCAAGTAGATCTCCTAGGGTACCATTATTACTGCTATATGTACATAAATGGTGTACCTTTCTAACATAAATATAGTCCTTAGTCAAAAGAAAGTATGAAAAATGTACTTTAATATGATACACATAATATTTAATTAAGTGCTTGCTTTCACTTGGAAGACGAATAACAATTTGGGTGTCAAATTTTCTGGGGCTCACTGTATATTCCTTCCAAATATCCTAAATGATATATATTGACATGAATTTTAAGAGATCCTTGGTTTTTCTTCACAGATGGGAAGACTATTTTGGAGATTGAGAATAAAAGTGAGCCTTCCAGATTTACCTACAACACTAAAGAACATGAACCAGAGGCCTCTGTTCAAGCTCAATGTGATGCGGTTATTGGTGAGCCTTCAAGCAGTGCACGTGGTATAAATGAACAAAGTCCTGTTCAAGATCAGTGCAACACAGGTGATTCCAGCAGCAACAAAGTACAACATCAATCTAAAGGAAAGACTTTACAGTCATGTGACAAGAAAAGTTTTCACTCAAGTGACTATAATGCAGACCTGAAAACACAATCTGAGCCAAAGCCACAAAGAAAAAGCGGCCACACAGGTGAGAAGATAGGTCAGAGTTCAAGTTTTACGAAGGACTTTTTCACAAAGACTCATCTCTCTGGGCATACAAGAACACATGCAGAAGAAAAGCCTTGTCACTGCTCTGTATGTGGTAAGGCCTTTACAGCCAATAGTCATCTGACAATCCATATGAGAATACATACAGGAGAAAAGCCATTTGTGTGCTCTCTATGTAATAAGGCCTTCTTGTCCAGCAGTAATCTCTCTCGACATATAAGAACACATACAGGAGACAAGCCTCATCACTGTCCTGTATGTAGCAAGGCCTTCTCAGACCGTAGTTGTCTCTCTTGCCATATGAGAACACATACTGGAGACAAACCTTTTCACTGCTCTGTATGTAATAAGTCTTTTATAGCCAGTTCAAATCTAACAACCCATATGAGAAAACACACAGGAGAAAAGCCATATGTGTGTTCTGTATGTAATAAAGCCTTTTCGGACAGTAGTAGTCTCTCTCGCCATATTAGAATACATACAGGAGATAAGCCTTATAAGTGTTGTGTATGCAATAAGGCCTTTTCTGCCAGTAGTCAACTCACTTCTCATATGAGAACGCATACAGGAGACAAGCCTTATCATTGCTCTGTATGTAATAAAACTTTCTCATTCAATAATCAACTGTCTCGGCATATGAAAACACATACGGTAAAGAAGCCTTAAGTGTGTTCTGTATGTAATAAGGCCTTTTCGGACAGCAGTAGTCTCTCTTGCCATGTCAGAATACTTAAAGGGGAAAAGCCATAATGTTAGTAGTTAATGAAAATGATAGGTAATAATGTGATTCAATATATATTTTTTTTCTTATAAAGAAAACAAAATGTGTTGATAACATTGTAAAAGCCTCAAGAATCTATTCTGATTTGGCAGTTAAACAATTATCTAAACTCTGAAACAATATAGTATTAATGGTTTGCAAATTTGCACAAGTCAATTAACACCAACACACCTGCACTGAAGGCGAAGTAAAGGGCCTGTCCCACAGGAGGCGATCGTTGTGGCGACAACCTGTGCATGTTAGAAACTGCCAGAATCGTGTCAGAATCGTAGGTGACCGGAGATCATATACGTATCTACGACTCTGTCTACGATAGGCTACCACGACGACTTGCTTCCACGCAAACAATGGACTAACAATAGCTTGTATCCGGTAATACAATAGCCTCGATCTTCGCGCACCTCGTGGCTCGACTTCTCTCATCACAGCTTAAAATCAACCAAAATATGAACTTGAGCCCTGTGGCGATCCTTGCGACTGACACAGACGATCGAGTGTTTTCTACCTGATGGCGGCCTGTCGCCTTTATGTTTGTTATAGTCCTCTCAGTCGCGCATTATAATTTGGGTCGTGAGTGAATTTTGAAAATTTCAAAAATCAGCGGCGACTGTACAGTATCTGAATGGGAGGCCGATCCTGACATTGGTGAATGTAGGTGGCGACAAAAGCCGTAGCAGCTTAAATTTCACTGTCCGTTCGGTTCAGCGATGCGTGCAACGTACGCTGGAGCGCGGCAACCTACAACTGGCTGCCGTTCCGCTTTGCTAGACATGTTCTATCTGGCGACAATCTACGATAGCACCTTGTCGCGACAAGAGAAGACAGTCTACGGTTATTGACGTCAACCCAACTGACGCCGGCTATTGTTTAACTTGTTCAGAAACCAGCGGCGAACAGAATTTTGCGATGTATTTGTTGGCGACAGACGAGATAATTCACGATCTTATAGGCGATTGGACCTGTGCATGGTGGCGATGGGTACTAAAAAGTAGTTCGTAGGTTGTCGCCACAACGATCGCCTTCTGTGGGACAGGCCCTTTAGAGGCTTTCATTGCTGTGCACGCCGCAAACAAAAATATTTTAATAGATGCTCGACAACTGTGTTGGCATGGCATGTGTTCTCCACTTGAGATCAAAACAAATGCTTCTCAATCTTTCCCATCCATACCCAATATTAAACACCTTCCCTGAGTTTGGAGTAGAGTACACACACAGAGAGTCCCTCACCCACTCCTTTACAAACTAGTCGTACATGTACATATAATATGCATCACATATCTTTGAGGATATACATATGCAGAGGACACATATTTAAAAATATCAGTGGACAAAATTGCTGGGAAAATGTTGAATCCTTTACTCCAGCTTTTTTGGGGAAATAAAAAAGGGGTGAGACCATAAATGAAAGAGGATTTCTCCTTATATCTTGACATTAAATCCTTGTCAAGATGGTAAAACTATCAAGACCGTACATGTGTGTTTGCTATATTAGATACCATATTGCAACTGGATGTCCTCCAGTATGGATCAAGACAGTGTAGATTACACTATAAATACCTTCCCAATGTCTGAAATGATATACATGTACATGTATATTAACAAAAAATAGAAATGGGCGAGGAGGAATTATGATTTATAGGAATTTCAAGAGAACATTGGTCTTTCTTCACAGATGGAAAGACTATTTTGGAGATCAAGAACAAACATGGGCCTTCCAGATTTACCTACAACACTAAAGAACATGGTCCAGAGGCCTCTGTTCAAGTTCTATGTGATGCAAGTATTGGGGAGCCTTCAAGCAGTGCACATGATATATATGGACAAAGTCCTGAGGACCCGTCTGAAGATCAATTCAACACAGGTAATTCAAGTAGCAACAAAGTACAACATCAATCTAAAAGAGAGTATTTACAGTCATGCAGCAAGAATTATTTTCACCCGAGTGGCTTAAGTGCAGACCTGAAAACTCTCCCTGACCCAAAGCCACACAGTCAAAGAGCAGAAACATGTCTAAAGCTAAATCAGTATTTGATTTGTAACGAAGACTTCATTAGAAGACCTTATCAGTGCACTGTATGCAATAAGGCTTTCTTATGCAGCAGTCATCTCTCTCGACATATAAGAACACATACAAGAGACAAGCCTTATCACTGCTCTGTATGCAATAAGGCTTTCTCATTCAGTAGTGATTTCTCTAGACATATAAGAACACATACAGGAGACAAGCCTTTTCAATGTTGTGTATGTAACAGGGCCTTTGCAAGGAGTTATCATTTGTCTCGTCATCTGAAAATACATACAGGAGAGAAGCCTTATCAGTGCTCTATATGTGAATGGTCCTTCAGAAGAAAAAGTCATCTCTCTCGCCATATGAGACTTGTTCACGCAGGAGACCAGCCTT
Organism: Paracentrotus lividus; assembly: GCA_940671915.1. Taxonomy (NCBI): domain Eukaryota; kingdom Metazoa; phylum Echinodermata; class Echinoidea; order Camarodonta; family Echinidae; genus Paracentrotus; species Paracentrotus lividus. The sequence goes on from CALNVZ010003429.1 coordinate 15,417,159, forward strand.
AATAGTACCCTTCAAGGACTCATCCGGGCTGGAGTTTGCATTATAAGAAAAATAAAGTAAAATCGAAAAAGCGCAACACTGAAAATTTCATCAAAATCGGATAAGAAATAGCAAAGTTATGAATTTTCTTAGGTTTTGAATTTTTTAGGAAACAGTTCTTCAAATTGGCAAACTGATGATGTCTCAGTCCCCCTACTTTCTTTGTATTTTATTGTATGAAATACCAATTATCAAGATTTTCTGCCCCAAGGACATAAAAACACGGATTAATCCTTGTGGAATGTTCAAGGTCACAAGTGCTTTTACTTATTTCAGTATGAGGGACAGATTTTCTGTATACGCAATATATGAAAAAATGAGATAAATAGGATTTCATATAATAAAATACACAAGAAGTAGGGGGACTGTGACATCATCAGTTTGCTCATTTGAATATTCAAATATTCAAATGAGACAGTTGCCAAGAACTGTTTTACAAAAAAAAAATCAAGTCCTAAAAAATGCATAACTTTGTTATTTTTCATCCGATTTTGATGAATTTTTCTGTGTTGTGCTTGATGAATTTTACTTAATTTTACAAAACTTTTTCATTTCAGCCCGGAGTCCTCCTTTAATGTAATACTTATTGAATGAAAATAAAAATTTAAAATAAACACGTTGGACTGGAGGTGTAGAAATTCTCTAACATGCTATTTTCAGAATCTTTCAATATTTTTTCAGTCGTCTACATTTAATAAGGCCTTCTTAGAAAGTAGTCCCCTTACTATCGTGACTGAATGCAAGGAAACCCTTATTGACCATGTATTTGTATCCTACAGTGAAAATTAAAAAGATGTTTTGTTAAACCTATCATGGTAAAGCTATTAAGCTTTTAATTTTAGTTGAATTGTGAAAATTTTTACTAAAGCATGAAATTTCTCTCAATGGTAGTACGTGCCATAATTTTCATTTTAAAATCTGTAGGCACGTCAGATTGGACCTCTTATGACCTCCACCCTGATAGCAGAGTGACGTCTTAAAGACGTCTTAAAGACATCACGTCAGACATCTTAAAGACGTCAGGAAAAGACATCTTTATGACGTAAATTTGCACCCACGTTTGACGTCTTAAAGACATCGTATTTTTACGTCAAAGACATCTTTATGACGTAAAAATACGACGTCTTTAAGACGTCAAACGTGGGTGCAAATTTACGTCATAATTTTTTTTTTCTGACGTCTTTAAGA
>CALNVZ010003429.1:15419591-15466876 GCA_940671915.1 Paracentrotus lividus
AAGTTGTCTTATAGACGTTTTAAAGACGTCTTAAAGATGTCGTATTTTGGTCAAAAAATGACAAGAAAAGTGGTCTTATAGACGTTGTAAGGACATCATAAAGACGTCATATTACTGTCATAATTTTTTGCTCCAAAAATAGAAAATTAACATCTTTGAAAGTCATTACTAAGAAGACATAATCACATCGCATAGAAACATGTAAAGATATTTAAATATCAGATTCTATTAATCATTTGGAAGACGTCGTTAAGACATCGTAAAGATGTCGTGTTTACGACGGTATGACGAGTTGACCAGTTTTGACCAGTATAAGACGTCTTTAAGACGTCAGTCTGCTATCAGGGCAGGGGTATCAGAATATTGATATGAGACGTCATTTTTCAGTGAATGACTGATGATAATGTACTGTCAACAAGCAATTTGTTTTGCAATCAAGGATTATTTTAAGCAATGTTTTAGAATTGAACTGTGAGAATAATGAAAGGTCAATAACTTCAAAATATCAGAATATGAATATTCAGCATCATTGGCTAACGAGAGACACTGGTATGGTGTAATGTGTTATGTATTTTTGTTAAAATGAGACTGTCTTGATATTCATAGAGCAATTGATACTCCTTTACAGGTTCTTACATTTTACCTCTGTGGACTGTAAAAGGTCATTGACCTCAAAATATTGATATTTGTGCTGTTGGGTATTAAAATTTTGCTTATTTTATGTACTCTCTATTTATGAAGTATGTTGCAATGAATAGCTTTCATGTTAGGACGACAATTTGTATTTATCAACAAGTTTCTACCATGACCTCTCACATGTCTTACTCAGGTCAAAGGTAGACATATAGGCATGAGGTACAGAAAGGGATCAAGAAAGTGCAGGTCATCCGCAGTGAGGGTACTGATGTTGTGACACTGGCTACTTTCAACAACATAGATACTGACTAGCATTACATAGGTTTTTGTTCTGGATTCACCTTTCGGTACATAATCAATCCTTAACATGTTTCTGTTTCCATATGTCGTGCTCTCACAAAGTGTGATACTGTACATAATTCTCTAAAACAGGAAAGAAGTCTGCCTGGAAGATATGAAAAGTGCTCCCAATAGTATTAAACATATATACCTCTTTTATGTAGAGCGCATTGTTGTGCTGAGGTATGACGGCAATGGTCATGGAAGTGAAAAATGTCACGTAGGAGTTCTTCACCACAAATGGAGATGGCACATTAAGCATGACTGTCTACAGTCTAGGGTGCCGATACCTAACCTACCCAGCCCATCTGACAGGCACTGCTCCTGCGTGGTTGGAGCCTCTTTGGATAATACTGGCAGAGGCCTCAATATCTTGCAATAAATTGATACAAAAATGTATGCAAGGAAGCATGCACCAGTTGTTGGAAGTACACCAAGGCTACACAAGTCCACGCCATCATGTTTGGAGACTTGCTGTTTTGGGAACCATTCATTCGCTCACTTGATCAGTCAGTTAGTCTTTTGACTGTTTTTGTTAAGTGACTTGACAGCAGTAGAAAAAGGTTTTTTCTCTGTGTCATGTGAGTCGCAGTCGAACTTTTTATATTGTAGCCCATGTAGCTTGTCTTGTCCTGTTCTCATCTACGCACACCTTCTTATTTAAAACGTTTTAGACAGTTCTAGGTATAGTTTCTAGTCAATGCTGCTTTATAGAATTGTGAACAGTGATGGCTGGGCCCCACTTGGTATTGAAACTAGCGAAGAATCCAGGATTTTGAGACTAAATTCCTTAAAATTGACATCTTCTACATTAAAAGAATAATACTGAACACTATCAAAAAACGTAGTGGGTCTCAGTAACCACTAATCGTTATTTACTCAAAATATGTAACTAGTATTAAAGTTCTTAGACTGTCTAAAACGTTTGAATTTGAAGGTGGCGCAGACGAGAAAGAGAAATAACAAACTAAAAGATACAAATTTTGACTTCAACTGACAGGATGTCATGGAGGAAAACATTTACTTTGAGCAGCCAAAGGACTGACTGACTGATCGAGTGAGTAAATGAATTGTTCCCGATAGCAAGTCTCCAAACATGATGAAATGGACTTGTGTAGCCCTGGTGTACTTGCAACAATTCCAATTGTATCAGTTCGTGGCAAGTTTTTGAGGCCTTTGATAGTACAGGATTCCTTTGTCCCTGTCAGGTGGGCTTGGTTGGTCAGGACCCTGCACCATAGTTTTTTTGTTCACTATTGATTTCCTCCCCATTGACTTTACGTATAGAGTTTGAACATAAAGTTAACAAACGTCAAATATTGCCTATTTTCATTGTCAATTTTTTGTTCGTTATACTGTGAGTTAATTCCTGAAACTTGGCACAAATCTTTATGAAGTCATTAATTAACAGGAACTTTGGTCAAATTGAGAATCGGACGTACCATTAGGCCGTTCCAGGGCCGTAAAATTTCTTCTTTTTTTCATGTTTTTCTCATATCTTGCGTTCACTGAAGCATAAAAAATTGGGATTTTTGCGAAAATGAAATCAAATGAATACTTTCAAACGAATTGTTATGGTTAAGCAAAGTAAGCAATTTAATTTTGGTCTCTAAATCGAAAAACAGCTTTTCCAGTGCCACGTGCTCACTGAAGCATGAAAGTTTTAATAAATGCAATAGGATCATGTACACACGAGCACCGGTCATAAAAATAATACAAAAAAAGATATTCACTTGATTTTTAGTGTACAAAATGGAAAGAATACTTACTTAGTGTTTTTCACATGGTATTTTATGGTGTTCATTCAACCGTGAATTGATTTAAATTTTTTGCAAAAGTTAAAAACACTCTTCCTAGACATGAATCTCATCATATTTGATCAATTTCACCATGGATAAAATGTAAAAATCACAGTTTTGGCATTTTTTGCTGCATGCTCACTCAATCGTGAATTTTACGCAAACGTCCTTTGCGTATGTTTGGAAGCACGTTTTGCGTACATTCTGATGCGTGAAATGTTTAAAATATAAAAATTGGTCCGATATCATTGAATCAAAGTTGTGATTTTAGGCTTGCGAACTTCAAAAATGACATTTTTGCATTCAACCATTGCTCACTGAAGCATGACAACATGATTTTTCCTAAAATTCACTCCCATGGTTGATAATTAAATTCCCTACATGGACATATAATTAGATGTTTTAAACTCCTCCTATTAAAAAAATTATTGATATTTGAAATAGGGGGAACTTTCTTTTTGTGTTGTGTTTATTTTAGCGTGAATAAACATACATCTAATAACAAATTAATGCCTGTTTGGGATAAAATGACAATTATCGGAAAAATAATCGTTAAAAATCTGTAACATATCACGTCTTGACATAAAACGCTTGCCTAATAGCTAATTTTGAAAATACACACGTATGCAAAGTTGTCTTTGTGTCTTCCAGATCCCTTTTGTTTTAGGGGTAAGGTGGCATTGAAATTGTTCACAAAATGAATTTAAAACTAGAAAATAATCTAAAATTAAATATGATGTAAACAAAAGACTTAAAGCAATTGTTTTAATTAACTGACCCATTTACCCCACATGCTTGGGGTAAGTGGGACGCACCAATTTTCAATAGTATTTCAATGTATAAATAAAGTTTGCGAAGACAGATCTTCATTCCACGCTTTTATATCACAGTTCATTGCATGTAGGCGTACCCCCAATTTGACGGGGTAAGTGAAACAATGGAGAAGTAATGATTAATATTGTCACTTTGACCTTCATTTGGAGGAAGTTTTAACCAAAACATTTCTAAAACGTTTATATCTAAATAAACCTCAAAATGAGATAAATGATTGCTACAAAAAGTATTTATATATATATTTATATATAATGCGTAGGTAAATTCTTAAGTGTCTCATGGGTTTTATTGCTGTCTGAAACGGGGCACTGGTATTGTTGAATTATGCAGATTTTAATACTTAAGTTTTCGTAAAGTTTGGATTTGAAAATGAAGAAAGTTATAATACTGGTAAGAAATAAGGTCTATTTTTTAAATACTGTATCTTTTGTTTACTTTCATACAAAAAAGGGGGTGAAGGACGAAGGAGATGCTTGCTTTATTTACAGAATCACACATCTAAAAGTGCTATTGAGCTGTGATTTGTTATTTTAAAAAATCATATTTTTATCACTTGAAATGTGCACTGGAAAAAGAGCAATAATGAGTCGTGATAATGTTTGAAAAAATAGTTTCGTAATCAGTTCTTATGACATCTTAGAAATGATATTCCAGATGTATAAACAGTGTTTATGAAGACAGAGATCTTTGTTTCTCACTTTTAAACCACATTTTATTCCATGTATTATGCTGTCCCACTTACCCCAAATTGACGGGGTAAGTGGGACAATGGGGGTAGTAATGATTAACTGTCACCGTAACCTTCATTTGGCGGAAATTTTAACGAAAACATTCATAAAACGTTTATAAACTTCAAAGTGAGGTATATGATTGCTTTATTGAGTATTTTATTTTTTGTAATGCTTACGTAAATGCTTAAGTGTCCACTTACCCCAATTTACCCTACATAAATGTATTACGGGATCATTTTTTTTTTTTCAAAAATATTTTTTCCCCCTACCTTCCAACCCAATTTATATTGAGGTATGTTACAAGAAACCAACATATTATTTATTTTGGCTTAGATACGATCTTCTATATGCATGGCACAACATTCTTTTTTTTAATTCACTCACTGATTTTAGGCTCTTTTATATAAAAAATTTTCGGCTTGCGCTTCGTGCTCACTTTGTTCAATGAGTTTAGTATATTTTCCATATATATGCTATAGACACTGCCCCTGCTCGCCAAAAATTTTCAGGGTTTTGGCATCCCTGAGAGAGCCGTAGATTTGTGGGTGAAGAAAAATAACAATATATAAACAATACAAATTAAATTTCTTGAACAATACAAGATACTTAAATATGTGATGTATATATTAAACAATATTGCACACTGTCAGGAAAGATTGAGAGAGAAGGGACAGGTCGAAGGGCGGAAAGACGTAAGATAAAGGGAGAGAGAGAGATAGAAAAGGGAGTTAGTCGGAGAGGTAGAGAGAAAGAGAAACGAAGGTAAAAATAGAGGCAGTAGAATGAGAAAAGTGGTAAAAGAGGAATAAAGTCGATTAGGAATAGGAGCTTCTACGGAGCATGTATCACAAAGGCAAGATTGTAGCAGGTGTAATATGTAAGACATTGTAAGAGTAAATGTTTAACTTTGGCGTTGAACATATGAATCGCATTAGGCAAAAAGGATTGTCTGTAACGACAACGGTTGGTCTTTGGGACACATTGAATATCGTTATTATACTCATATAACTTTGACCGTGTTACTTCTAAAAAATAAAATGCACGTATATACCATGTTGCAATTATTATTGTGGGTGGGAGTAAGGCCTTTGTACAAAGCAATCATCTCGTTAGTCGCAAGAGAAGATATATCGGAGACATGTTTACATCAGTACGCTGTTGTAATAATGCTTCCAAAAGTTATAGTTATGTGGACTGTCTTGTCATTAGAATGTAAAAATACATACAGGATAAAAGCCTTAACAGTGCTCTTTATGTGAAATATCCTATAACAAGAATAGTTATCTCACTCTGCATAGGCCTATGAGACTTCACACAGGACAAGGCTTATTTTTTGCTTTATGTGAAATAAAGGTCATTACAGCCCACTAGATTTCACTTAAAGGGGAAGTTCACCCTGGGATTTTATTGGTTCTAAAAAGTGCAGAATAAAAGAAAAATATGAGTGAAAGTTAGAAGAAAATCCACAAAAAAATTAGCAAAGTTATGAATATTTAAAGTTTTGATTCTGTGATGTCACGTGCGAGGAGCTCTCCCATGTGGTGTGTAATGTAAATTTCATAAATTTGTCATTTTTCTTGGTTCTTGATAAAGGAATGGGTCAATTGGATAGGGGCATGTATATGATGATATATCGACCACACATGTGAAATAATTAATATTCTTCTAAGAAAAAACATGACTCTTTATGGAATTTACATTACATAACACGTACATCGGAGAGCAGCTTGCATTTGACGTCAAATAATCAAAACTTTGAATAATTCATAACTAAAAGTTTTGGGGGTCGATTTTCTTTAAATCTTCACCCATATTTTCCTTTTATTTTCTGCATTTTTTAAAAACCAGTTTAAACCCAGGGTAATTAACTTTCCCTTTAATATGAAACACATACAGGAGAAAGCTATCATCACTGCTCTATCTGTAAAAGGCTTTCCCTGCAACACGGAGTAATCTCTCTCGCCATTTGAGAACACATATAGCAGAAAATCCATAATGGTGCTTCATATGAAATAAGACCGTCACAGGAAACAGTATTATCAAAACAGGTAGGAATATGGCCTATACCTTGCCAAAGATATATAATCAATACAGACGTATGAAGATAAATATGATAACACACACTGAAGATAAATCATATCAGTGTGCCATTTCTAATTTAGCAGGCCTGAATAGGTACATGTGACACCCCTAGACCACAAATCTTTAGTTTGTTGCAAGAGCTTTATTTAAAGTGGATATGTGTAAACCCACACATTAGAGCAAACCATATCAGTAGGATTAGGCAAATAATTACTTTTTACTGAAAAGTTATTTCAAACAAGTTACTTCTATAGTCAAATTTGATGTAGAATCCAAAAATGACAATGATTTTTGTGTACGATGATGTCTGACGTCGCTAAAGTGCAAAAAACCAAAATAGTGTATTTTGCCCATTCATCACACACTTTATAGGTATAAACCGGTTTTATTTTGTTTCTTTGTGGATTTTGATGGTCTAAAAGCTCAAATCTGACAATTTTATCATGACCTAATGTACCTAGTATGTGTTATAGGTGTTATTTAGTGATTTTGATATAAGGTGATTTTTGCTCGATATTGACTGAAACTACCAAACTACACTAACAGTCAACTTTGGTAGGATTAATCATGTTGGGTTCCCTGACACCCCAAAAGCCATATAAAAACGCAATAAAAGTGGTTTATACTTATAAAAAGTGTGATAATTGGGCACCATACGCCATTTTGGTTTTTTGCACTTTAGCGACGTAAGACGTCATCGTATGCAAAAATAATTGTCATTTTCAGTTTCTACGTCGAATTTTACTACAGAAACAACTTGTTTGAAAAAAAAAGTTGAGATTCGCCCAACCCTAATATCAGTTTATGGTATGCTTTACATTTGGAATGACCTACCATGTTTGTTGGGTTTTCCTGCTTTATGAACAGATAAAAAAGAAATATGCATGATAATAGGTCAAATGTACAAGTCATGTGTGTTTCCTGGGATAGAAAAAGGTTGTAAAAAAATTCCACCTTTAAACCTTTAATATTAATCTATATGATGATGAAATTTTATACTCCTGTGTGTAACATTCCATAATGTAATGTCACAAAATATTGAAAATTTATAATACTTAAGTTTTATAAATATTATTTTTCACAATAATTTGACATGAGATCACAACTTTAATTTTAGCGGGGTTGTCACCCCTCCCCCTCCTTCTGTACTTTGTTTTACAATAATATTGTTAGGTATAATAGATAATTGATTTAGTATAATGCATAATAGTTCACAGTATTGTGCTTTTCCGATTTAAAGATTTTAATGATTTATGTTGGCCTTGCATTCAAAATTAATTATTGTTCATGCATAGCATAAGTAAAATGATGAAAGGGTTTCTACACTCAGATCAAAATTATATTTTGTTCGTACGGTGTAGGGCCTATCCATTATTTTGATTAATAGATATGCATCAGTTGTTCATGCGTGGCATGAATTGCAAAATGATGATTAAAAGTAACAGACAGTTCATGATTCCTTGCAGGCCTACAAAGTGTTGTGTTGTTCATGGCGAGGTAACCGTAACGACTCTTAACTCTATATGTGTGTGTGTGGGGGGGGGGGGGGGGGGGGTGTCTGGGGTGTGTGTGTGTATGTGTATGTATGTATTTGTGTGTGCCATTTATGCGTAAGTACGGGATCATCTATGCAATTTAATTTGTTTTCAGAAGTGCATACAAAATATAAAGAACAATATGAGATTGTGTAAATTGTGTAAAGAAGCATTGTGTTGTTTATGGTTAGGTAACCTTAACCATGTGTGTGTTTTTTTACCTGGAAGTGAAAGGATGGAAGAGTTTTTACATGGAAAACTTGAAGGTGGATCCATTAATTTGATGAGTTTTCCTCAATATAATTATTGTGCTTACAATGAATTGGCCTATCCTTTAGTCTTGAGCACAAAAGGAAATGAAATTCATGGCGAGTCAATTTGTTTTCCAAAGCCCAGACAAAATATTAATCATTTTATGAGTAAAGCTTTGAAGGAAAAAAAAAACGATCATCATCGAATTTATGAATGTTTTAAAATAATTTTGTATGTTTTTGTAACGCCACATTTTTCTACGTTAAAAATTCAAGAGTCAACCTCTCCTTTACTTTCACATGTATTGTTTGCAAGATGGTTCTCCTGTTTAAAATAACTTCTCGATGACTGTAAGTGTATTATTATATGGCCTAGCTCTTAATTGTACCTGTTTAAATCCACTTAGCCCACAACAGCCCTTTATGTCATCGCATTTAGTCCATAACTACTTTCCTATTTCGTAACCTAGAACACATGCATTCTGATCATACCGACATAAATCATTAAAAATTCATCCTAAAATCTCTCAAAACTTTCACACCACAATATCTTTGTTAAGGCCTACCAAGTAACAAAATAATATCATGTTTTATATTTATGATTTTCGACATTAAGCCAATTGCAGGCGCATAATTATTTTTAAAAAATAAATAATAATAATCTTCTTCTTAAGTCCTTACAATGTTCTTTTAGTGAAAGAATCATTATATCTGTTTATGATTTTAATTGAAATGGCACTTATTCATATTTTGTATTCCAGAATAAATAAATAGGGATGATTCCCGAATGTTTGAGATCACCATTGCTGTAACTTGATTGTTTAATTGATTGATCGATTTTGATCGTCAAGTGCAAGAAGTATATTAATAATTGATAGAGTGAAAGATACACTGACAGGATAACCCATGAAATTCAATATAAGCGGTGGGTATTTTGGTATTTTGTACACGCAGTATGAAAAAAAATGGAAATATAGCATGCATGAGACTGCACAGAACTATGTTATCGGAAAATGGAGAACTGATATGAATTGATCATATCTAATTTAACTAAGAAACCAGATTGCAATAAGCCTTTCTGTATACGTGCCTGTGTTTTGGCAATAGGCTAAAAGTCATGTATATCCAGACATTTTTGGGGAACTTTTTTTTTTTAATATAAGGGATACATGCCTGTTCCCCTGCACTGTCCAAAAAACAAGATTTTACAGGAAAAAAATACAGCATCATTCTGTATATTTTTATGGCGGAAAATTTTCTGCAATTTAAGAGAATAGTTCTGTTTTTAAAAAGGAAAAAAAAAAGTGTTGTATTACAGGAAATTTGTATATTTTCATACCCCATATACCAATTTTCTGTAATTTTACTGTAAATTGTGTTAACAAGTAGTATGGAGTAAGATTGCAGGTGTTCTGGAAGCTGTTTTTTCTAAGGAGAAAAAAAAGTACAGAATATTTGCTATATTTATTTTGTTTGAATCTTTTCCCGTCCGTGTTCAAGGAAAATTGTGTCCGGGGTGTAATTCATTTTATTAATTTCCATATTAATGATTACATCTTATATTATAATTATGCAATACTTTGACATGTTTGGATCATGTACAACAATGCGCATTTTCGATCATGCATTGCCTCGCAAAAGACACTCAAAATACTCTCATCAAGGTTGGATATTATACTACACGATATAATACCCGATAAATAATCTATCACTAAAACGTGCTATTACTATCGCATAGGGAACACAAAATCAATATTGCATCTATTTCTCCCTAAAGAGAGTAGAAAAGGCAATTAGCAAGCGTTGTTGAGTTATCGTTTGAGGATTCTGAATTAGTAAATATATTTGTATCGGTATTAAAAAACGTTATCCGTGAAAACTTAAGCTTTCTAAATTATGATACATGATGAATAATAAATTACCTAGATAGATATGCGTGTTATCATTCACTATAGTGTCACGGTGGAGACATGCACTAATCCCGTTTAGGAAGCAATCGATATTGAATATATAAATAACTAATAGTTTTCCTTCCAAATGTGAGAGTTTATACAGACGTGTTATAATTAGTGAGAAGCTATTTTCTCTAAGAAAACAAAAATAGAAGCTTGAAGCTCCTTAAAAATACGAACTAAGTAGGCCTACGTATAATGCTACCAGCATTATTCTTCTCTGATGTGTTTACTTCGATGTATTTTAGAAATCTGCCTTCAAAAAACAAACAGACAAATACAAAAACAAAAATTTAGCGTAAGTTTAATCCACAATCTACAAAACAGAGTAGTAATAATTATATTGAAAATACTGTATTGTCATATTTCAATTTTTCACCTGTGTGATAATTACAGTACATGAATGTTATGATGATTTAAATTTTACCGGATTTCATTTCATTGTATTCGTATGAATGTTTGTTGAAATAAATTAAATATGTAATTTCCTTTATTATTTTTCTATTTAAGGGGTTGGTCCTATAAATGAAACCCCCTATATTACTTGCAACTGAAAATGTTAAGGTTACCGGAATATTTGTGTAGTTTTCAGGTCTTATCGCATTGCCCTTTCTGAATGTAGAAGCCTAGATTCACTAGTCTGTTGCTGCCGCAGTTTATATATTGTCTGAAGTTTTTGTATGTACAATGTAAACAAAAAATACAAAAAAAAAATACAGCAAAGTGATGTCAGCAGAGTCGCCATACAAAAGTGTAATTTAAAATAACAGTTTTGTTGTAAATTTCTCCTCTAATAATTAAAGAAAGAGAAGAAAAAAAATCATTAGAGTTCTATAGCTTACATATTTGGTTAAAACGGAACCAATGTGTTACTTCTGATGTATATTTTGTATTTCTTACGTAATTATTTGCAGGAGAAATTTACAACAAAATTGTTTTTAAAATTACATTAAAAAAAAAAAAAATTTCGACTCTGCTGACAGCAGATTTGCTGTAAGAATACAAACATTTTTTTACAGTGTATCATCTGTTTCAGTTTCAGTTTCATTTATTTTTCTCATCCTTTAAAAAACATATTTACAAACATTAGAAAAAAAACCAAAACAAAGTAACATACTGATATAGACACAAACATTTATTACGTAAGATATAATAGCACAATTTACAATATATCAAATGAAAAGAGACAATACAGCGGATGGAGGGACCAGTAAAAAATCATCAGACGCATCATTTTTCAAGTATCAAATCAGGGTATTTATTTCCCAAGTAATTCTTTATTGAATTTTATTTTATTCTATTATTTTAATTATTTTTTTCGTCTATTTTATTTTATTTTATATATTAATTTATTTATTTCGTTTTGCTTGATGTTATGAATTTTTCTTGGATTGCCAATGTTACTTGTAAACATCTATTCAATATAGATCATGTGGAAGGACAGCTTTATTATGTCCATACATAACCCCAAATTGGTTGTCCGTTGTATTTCATTTCAAATTAAATTATAAATCAAATGTTGTTTATTTAAAAAGACCCCCCCCCCAAAAAAAAAAAAAAAAAAAAAAAAAAAAAAGTAACAATAATAATAATGATAATAATAATAATGATAATGATAATAAATAAAGAAATAAAATTATAGTAATAATAATTCTAGCGCATGCGCAATTAATATTTCAAAGATGGTTATGATTGCCCTCCCACATTGGCCGTGCCGTGGTCGTGGTGCGTAGGGATATTATATGCCATGAAAGGGAACCAGTGAACGTGGTAAACAAATTCTTAGCATGCAGTAGAAAGCTTTTCTCCAATAATGACAAACAAATTTTCATTGATGGTGAGTCTAGTTTTTTTCTCTCCATTATTACTTATTAAGCATGCTTAACAATCACGATTCATTCGGCTTTGTATAAAGTTCTCAGTATGCAACGGGTTAAACAATTCTCTGCAGGAGTAAAAGTATAATAGCCGATTTCATATTTTTAACTCCTGAACTAATTGACATACATGGTGATTATTAGAATTTAAAAAAGATGGTCTCGATATAATTTGAAAGTTTTCATCTACACAGCTTGATATAATTTGCATAAAAGTGTTCTAGATGAATACGATATACACCTACTTTCTAATTCAAAGGAAGAGTATATCAAAATATGTAACTATCTAAACAAAAGCCGAAATATATATATATAAGTTCTTGTTTTTTATGGTTTCACAGAAATCAACAGTTATCGTTATAGACATGCTATACATTAATATAATTCTAGTAGGCCTGTAAACATAATCCTTTAGGGATGAAAATAGTTTTTATTTTACCCGGTTTTCACATAGGCCTATTATATCCTTATTTATAAAGAAATGAATATCACGGACAAAATCTTCTCTGTATCAAATTCGGCTAAATGTATTTGTAGGTATATGAAAAAATTATTATGTTTTAATTTACTGCTATACCACAAAGTCATTTTAAGAGAATAACTATGGCAATAAATCACACCGATATATTGATATGTTGACTTTAGGGAAGTCAAAGGTCTGGAGCATCCATTGAGCGGTTTTTATCAGTAGACTTATTTTTGTTTCTGATATTGATTTGGTTTTAATTATTTGTTTATTTGTGAAAGAAAAGGGGGAAAAAGTTATATCAATAAAGTTCCTCTGTTGAGGTTAAAGAGGAAAAAAATCCAAGTAGTGTGAAACTTTGTCTCCTCTTTTGCTGTGTACACGTTTCGTTGAAATCAACCAAATATCAGGCATATATCTCCCTTTTTTGGCTGTTTACACATTTCTTTGAAACCAACCAAAATTCGGGCATATATCTCCCCATTTTGGCTGTGTACACGTTTCTTTGAAATCAACCAAATATCGGGCATAATATCTCCCTTTTAGGCTGTGTACACGTTTCGTTGAAATCAACCAAATATCGGGCATATATCTCCCCTTTTAGGCTGTGTACACGTTTCGTTGAAATCAACCAATATATCGGGCATATATCTCCCCATTTTGGCTGTGTACACATTTCTTTGAACCCAACCAAAATTCGGGCATATATCTCCCCATTTTGGCTGTGTACACGTTTCTTTGAAATCAACCAAATATCGGGCATATATCTAGGCGAAAAATTCCAAGCATCGGCCTTGTTTTACTTTGAACCCGAAATTTTTTTTTTTATTTATTTTTTTTTTGTGGGGGGGGCCGCATGTCCCCTGGATCAGCACCTTTTGAGAGAGTGTAAGCTCTTTAAAAACACTCAAGTTGTATCTACATACATATATATTTCTACATCCTCTAATTATTAGGTCTTGATGAGGTCTGTCCTGTTATCTGTACAGCTCAACTCAGCACGTCGATGGAGGTACGTACCTGTTAAAGTTTTTGTCAATATATTTATTTATTTATTAGGTGGTATGTACGAATGTACATATCACCTCTTGTTATTGTCCGAATCTTCATTTTTCTCCTCTTTATATTTTTTATATACACTTTTTGTGTAGATGATAACTAAAAAAATAATGCATCAAACCATTTCAAATTTTCAGCAATGATAGATCATCAATAAGTTTCAGCATTAACTCATTTTCTTTTCAATCTCAATCACGTGACGTCATCTAGACGCCATTTTGTAAAATCACATTATTCACTATAACTTCATAACTAATAATCATTGATTAATCATTTAGTACTCATAAACTTCAAATTAAAGCGCATCTTTTAGAACATAATACGCGCGCGTAAGTACGCGCATTAAGGAATTACGCGCGCGCGAAAATTAAAAATGTTCAAAATCCCCTTTTGGCCAATTTAGAGTACGTTTCATGTCATTTTAAGCATTTCAAGAAAAAATGCGCGCGCACGATTTTGCGCGCATTTATGCGCGTCGGGAAAGAATGCAGTTCTAGATACGCGATTTTTGGCTCTTAAAGTAATCTTGATAATATTCACAACAATTTGACCCCATAAACACTAGTTTTAGACGATTCATAACGAAATGGGCGTCTCTTCAAGTTGGAACTACGCGCGCGCGAATTTTGTCAATTTTGCCAAAATATGCCATTTTTGGCCAAAAACATGCCTACACAAAATCCTTAATAATTCTTCAGGATGAACGGCAACCCCAAATTATCTTTTCAGAGTTGGATACACCATCAATTGCAAATACCTTTTTTTTTTTTTTTTTAAAGCGTTGGCGTCAAAAATTGTCGCCAAATGAGTCGTGACTGGTCTCAAATGAAAGAGCATCGCGTTCCAGACAAAAAAAATAAAAAATAAAAAATCGACAGCCTATTTGTTTGAAGGTAGTATCAGCCTTTTTCACAAATTGCGAAAACTAATGCAACTTGGCATAACTGTAGAATATGATCGACCTGTACTGTCTATTCAATCTTACTGTCATAGGTTGCCTAGATCAGTCATACGAAACGAAAATCTGACTGCCAATCTTGACCAGCTCTCCATCAACATCGTTGATACTACAGCGCGTGAAGCACGGACCGTACACAGCAATATACACACGGCGCATCAGCGTGCATTATTCTCTGCGCTAACGGTCAGCGGTTCGCACCGTACGGTATATTTTTCGAGGTTCGAAAAAATAGGAATGAATTTTGATAATCGCAATATAATGACAAACATACACATTTGAGCTTAATCATGTTGTGGGAAGATATAGTCATTGGTATACTACTATATCCTCTAAAAACTAGAAATTTAATATTTTTGCCTGCAAAAGGCTGACACTACCTTTAAAGCTTTTAACAGGTTGAAAAATCTTAAAAGCTGATGCCTCAAAATTAGAAAATGCTCAAAATCACCCCATATTCATACAAAGCATGTTTCAGGTCATTTCAAGCATTTTGAAAATTTCCGCGCGTTTTGCGCGTACTTCGTAAATCGCGTAAAACTCCGGGTTTTTTTTTTTTTTTTGACTCTTCTCTTAGGAGTTTCTGTATATAATATGTTAAATCGTTTCCAGCCGACCATACGGACGAACGCGCTCATCAAATTTCAAAATCCGCGCGTGCGTCAATGGGGCAAATAACGTAAAAACATAACAAAACAATACGTCTTTAGAATCCCCCATAGCTCGTCAGAGAGGTCAAAACCCTATTTATTTTTTTTAAAGTTCTGAAAGTTTATGACATAATAAATATAATCCACTAATAAAATGTGGGGTATAAGGAATAAAAAGCATCGGCATATTCTCATGCAAACTCAATATTTCATTTTTTTTTATTTTCTATCCAAATTTTAATCCAAATGTAGTTAATATCAGGATAAATATCTTTTGATTTTCTCATAAATGCTTTTCATGATGAGGCTGAGACAATTCCCAAACAGCCTAGGGAATTGAATGTAAATTAAAAAAGTTTCAAAAAGTTTATTTCACTCTCTCCGTTTCATTTTTGTTCTCTCTCCTGTAGCCTATTGCTGCATACTTTTTTTGCATTACACATACATATCAGTACATACCACCGATAATTGTACGCATTGAATTTATAAAGCTCTAGATTTAATTAAGTTTATTCATTGAATTGTACATATCAAATACACTTTCTACGATAACTTTTCTCGTAAAACAGGGGGGGGGGGACCTGCCCAGGGCTCTTCCCTCCTAGATGATCAGCTAACATACTAAAGAGCAAAGAGCTAGGCAATGGACCCCCACTTTTTGTTTGAAATCATTTGGGGTGGGTTATTATGAGGTTTTGCGCGTTTCATATTTTAGGGGGAAGGTATAGATTGCTTATTTGTTATATTATTATTATTTCGATTTTGTTTTGTGTGCTTCTCAGATATTTCTGTATAGTTTTCGTTTTTTATACAATGATGTATTATTATGTCAACTCTTATTTGTTATGTTAATTTGTATATATACATTTTTGTTCCATTTTCTTTGTTTTCTTTTGTTATGTTTGTATTGAAGATAATCCGAAATGCGGATTTTTTGTTTCAATAAATTTGATTTGATTTGAGTTGATTTGATTTGATATTTTCCGGCGAAAATGGTATTCTGGCCAAAGGTAGATTTTTTCCCAGCTTATCTGAAAAGAAAAAAAAGAAGTGGAAAGTAGGCCCCCTCATTGCACTGCATATATGGTGATCTTCACCATTATGTACCTCAAGTACATTACTCCTATCCATAAAGATTTGCTCTATTCTTGAACATCTACGCAGCTCATGTCCTCAAACTCAACAAGTAGAATACAACTACCCTGATAGCAGAGTGACGTCTTAAAGACATCACGTCAGACGTCTTAAAGACGTCAGGAAAAGACATCTTTATGACGTAAATTTGCACCCACGTTTGACGTCTTAAAGACATCGTATTTTTACGTCATTATTACGTCTAAAAAAAGACATCTTTATGACGTAAAAATACGACGTCTTTAAGACGTCAAACGCGGGTGTAAATTTACGTCATATTTTTTTTGTTCTGACGTCTTTAAGACGTCACTGTGCTATCAGGGATGTTGACATTAATACTGAGTCCTATCCTATCCTATCCTAACCTATCCTAATATTATAACCTATGCTGTCCTACACAAAGGCCCTATTATACTGGCAGTTTGTCCGGTCCTGCTATATAAAGTGCTACAGACAAATGTTTGAAGAAAGACAGTTACTTATTATTAAATTACAATTTTGTTAATGAAATATGAAGAATTGTCATTATGAAGCACCTTGAAATTGTGTTATACATAAAATGATAATAATTTAAAACAATTTTGATTATGTCAATAAGCCGAATGCCGGTTACATGGCTTAAAATTGTATATTTCTATTCATTTTCCCCCTTTTCTCAAATCTCAGAATACTGCTTATGAATATTCATGACCAACAGAAACATTGTATTTTGGTCCAAATGAAAGCAAAAAGTTGTCTTATAGACGTTTTCAAGACGTCTTAAAGATGTCGTATTTTGGTCAAAAAATGACAAGAAAAGTGGTCTTATAGACGTCGTAAAGACATCATAAAGACGTCATATTACTGTCATAATTGTTTGCTCCAAAAATAGAAAATTAACGTCTTTGAAAGTCATTACCAAGAAGACATAATCACATCGCATAGAAACATGTAAAGATATTTAAATATCAGATTCTATTAATCGTTTGGAAGACGTCGTTAAGACATCGTAAAGATGTCGTGTTTACGACGGTATGACGAGTTGACCAGTTTTGACCAGTTTAAGACGTCTTTAAGACGTCAGTCTGCTATCAGGGTAAATTGTTATTCACAAAACCTTATAGTGGGGCCATCTATGTAGTTTCGTTTGCAAGTCATGTTAATGTTTGGAAACATCTATAAATATGTTGATCACACGAATAAAAAAAATATATGTCTCCAATTTTTTAATTGACCTTTTGTGACCCAAAATGGAGGTCAAAGGACATGCTTCATTAACATAAACATAATTTTCTTCAAATTGTGTCAAATTTGGTATCAAATTGTAGGTAATTTTATAACTAGCAATTAAGTCTATAAACATTTTTTCACCCGACCAGCCAGTTTTGAACAATATGCAAAGTAGTCTATTTATGCATAATTAAATGCATAATTGTGTCACTATAATCAGACATAACATATCCATAAACAATATCCATGCGCGTATACACCTGAAATTGAGACAAAATGCAATTTTACATATGTAATGTAATTGGGGTAAGTTGTTACATCAACATGGGGTAAGTTGTTGTAACAACCTACCCCATGGGTGATTTTACACACAGAAATCAACTGTAGCACAGTCATTAGGCAGAATTACAGGGCATGGCTAGGGGGTATATTAGTCGGATTAGAGTCGGATTTTGGAGCTGGAAATCGGGAACGATGCCAAAAATATTACCATAAAAGACATGGAAAAGCGTATTTCTCATCAATAATGAAGAAATAGGTCGCTACAGCACCAAGCAAATATTGCCGAGCAATATTCACGGAGAAATTGCTTGCGATTGTTCGGATCCCCGAATCGAAAATAGAGAATACGGATACGTATCATGGACTTGGCAAACAAAAGAATTAGGTGTCAAGCTAACGCCAGACGACATAGACAGAAGCCACCGTACTGGTGCCTATCCAGTTTACATGAACGGATGTCCCTCCCTCAACCATTTCGGGTCACCATCGTCCTCCTCTTCGCCATCGTGTGCGTCAGCGGCATCAACAACTTAGCGGGCAAGGTAGCCGCACCCGAAAGCAACGCAACAAAGACGAAGGAACAGAAACCTAGATACAGGCCAATTATTGTGAAACTCACATCGTACAGAAAGCGGCAAGACATACTTACAACCGACGAAAACTAGCAAATACGGGCAGATCAATTTCAGAGACCTACAGCCACGAACTATCGTATTCTCAAGACTGCTAGAAAATCAAAAACTGCTACTGCTGTATGGTCCGTGGATGGTAGAATCTTCGCCGCCATCCTTCCACTTCTGGCAAGCGACGAAGAAAGTAATCTCGTCCTTAGAAGAAGCAGAAAAACTGTAATGAACTCTTTGTATGTGTTCCTTGCTTGTCCAATATGTTGTTTTCACTACATACACGCATTATTAATTGTTTTTTTCTCTTTAAACTTATTTGTATATATATATTTATGGCTAAGGTTATTTGTGTGGAATATGCCAAAAGTCAGTTAAAATAAATCATAAAGGTCTACTATGTACACAGTGTAGAAAATGGATTCACATTCATGTGCTAGAATAACCGAATCATTATACAACGATCCCTCTGAACTGTTTATATCTTGGATATGCCCTCGCTGTGATTATCACAGCTGCCTTTTTATTCTCATAATTACAGTTGTCAACCAAACATCTTAAATTACAGACCAACTATTAACAAAAAATGAATATACTAATGTCAATCGAAACATTCAGTCTATTCCCAATTAAGTGGAAAGGGAAAAAATTTGGTCATCTGAACATTGTAAGCTTATAAAACACTCGACGAAATGGGAGCGATTTTGACTTCTAATGATATCATATTATGGCCTTAAATGAAACAAGACTAAACAGTTCAGTTGAAGATAATGAAATAAATATACCACACTATAGTGTTATAAGAAAAGATAGAAATAGAAGTGGTGAGGAGTTTTAATATATATCATGAAAGTATAGTTTTTGAAAAACTGATATTACCCGAATCGGTAGAACAACTGAGTATCTGTATTCTTATTCGTCTGAAAAATACAAAACCATTTATATTTCATCAATTGGTACAGGACGCCAATAAAAACTCAAGTGTTAGATTCTTATGAAGAACTGTTGGTTTATTAGGTGCTTTCAATAGTCCAATATCTTAATGGGAGATGTAAATTAATAATATTGCTAAGCATCCATATACTAGCGAGTTCGTAATACTCTCAAATAATGATATATATGGGATGAAACAATCAATGAAATCAGAATACACTAGATTAACGCTTATTCTTCTTCATGGTGGACAATATGCAACAACATGCTCAGGACAAGTAGCTCTTTTTGGAGTTATCACAATGGGTTAAGTGACCACTCTATGAGTTACATGACCTGGAAAACTCATGTAACAATGATCAGTCTACTGCTAATTACGTAACCTTTAGAAATCACATCAAGTAAATTATGATAAGCTTAAGTCTGATTGAGGTCGCAAAACTGGGCCAAAGTTGAAGAGTGTATTGATATTGATAAGCCGTTAAACTTGGAAGATCTCTTTTGGACACAATAGATAAGTACATGCCAATGAAAACAAGAGGATGCGCAAAAGCATTCCCTTGGTTAAACGATATATATATAAACTATGAAAAGAACGTGACAAAATTAAAAAGAAGAGCTATAAACAAGAAGCAAGAAATAATTTTGGATACAGTACAGGCAACTAAGAAATAAGTAACATTGAAATTAGGAGAAGTAAGAAAAAATTTTTTATGGATAAATTAGGTTCTTGTCAAGATAGAACGAAATCTTGGAAAATATTAAAATCATTGTTACCCAGTACAAAATCAGTTACGAAATTTTCCTCCTTTGTGTGATAAATGTTAATGAGTTGGCTAATAGTTTCAATGAACACTTTGTAAAATATTGGAAAACAACATAACCGTGGTGACTTCAGAATGCCAAATTTACATATGAAGAGTTTGTAAACACAGAATCATGCAATATCTTGCGATAATTTGATTTCCTAAGTACTGAGCAGAAGTATTAAAAGTAATCAGTTGTTTAAAGAATAAGAAGTCAGCAAGAGTTGATAGAATAGATTCTTCCTACTGAAAACATTTTCACTTGAAATTGTTAACCTATAACTTATCTCATTAATAAATCTATATCTCAAGGTGAAGTTCCCTCAAGGTGGAAAGTTGCAAAGGTGATTCCCTGCATAAGAAAGGGGATAACTTTTAGCTAATAATTACAGACCTATATCGTTATTAACATGTTTATCAAAAATTTTAGAAAAGATAATACACAGCATTTAATAAAGTATCTAAAGAAAAACAATATATTGACTGACTGCCAGTCTGGTTTTAGGCTTTAACACTCCACTTGCACTGCTCTTGCTAAGGTTACAGATGAATGGCTCCATTCAACTGATAAAGGATTATATACAGGGGCCCTTTTTGTGATCTAAAAAAGGCATTCGATTTAGTGACCACAGAATTCTCTTACAGAAACTGGCTTCTATTGAGTGAATGGCCGAATGCTAAAGTGGTTTTTATAACTATATATGTAATCGTAAAATGTATACTTCAATTAATAATTTTTCATCTAGTGAATTGATATTAACTCATGGTGTCCCGCAAGGCTCAATTTGGGGCCTATATTGTCAATAATAACATAAATGACTTATCTATAAGTGTTTAATAATTGCAGTTTACATTTTACGCAGATGATACTGTTATCTACTACTCACATAAAGATCCCTTTGAGTACAGTCAGTTATGAATTATGATTAAAAATCTCTTTCAAAGTGGATGAAATCAGAATAAATTATATATCAATTGTGAAAAAACTGTATCAATGATGATAGGATCAAATATATGCTAAATAAAACATATACTTTAAATTTGAAAATAGGTAATCATATTATTAGTCAGGTGAAGAACAAAAATACTTAGGAATGATATCGACTCTAAATTAAAATGGGACTTTTCACATTAAGCGAAACTTATAAAGAAGGTTGGGAAATGGTAAGCTTTCTAGGCAGGCTAAAACATATACTAAACGAAACTTACCTAAATATAATCTATCAAATCTGTTATCCTTCCTCATTTTGACTACGCAGAATATTATTTGGCAATCTTCTCAAAATAAATTTCTGGACCAACTTCAAAAACTTCAAAATAGGGGCGGGGAAATCATTCTTAGGATAAACCCAACATTCATACTTCGATTTTCCAATTCACGATATTCTAAAATGGGAAACCTTAAAAACAAGACGAGTAGCACATGTATATATGATGTATAAGATTTTACACGATTTAACCCCTCATTATATGCAAAATAATCTTGTCCACAAAGAAACAAATTATGCTCTAAGAAATGGCTGAAAGCTTTGTACTACCAAAACCCCAAACTAATTACTGTAAGCGACCTTTCTCCTATCGCGATCTAGATGTATAATACTACCACTCAATTTCGACACCAAACCACACTAACTTCTTTCAAAATGACCTAAAGGAATGATGAAAGGTTTTTATTGTAAACTTTTGGTACATGGGATGGGGAGGGGGAGAGGGTTGGGATTTTGAATCATTTAGGTAATCTTATTGTAATTTACATTTATATTTTAAATAATTTTATATTAATTTCAAAATGCTTATATGTTTGTAGTACTGCGGACCTCTAGGAAGAACAGAGCCATTGTATTAATGGTCTGAATAGAGTGTTCCCACCGTACTATATTATGTTATATTATTACTCTGTATCATGATCATGTTTGATTTTTATACGGAAAATAAAACCATACCATACCATACATTAGTGACATACATGTACTATAGTTAAAGTCGTAGGTCAATGAAAACGAACATTTCCTGGTTCATGGGGCCAAGTAGAACATGTTAACAGTGTTAAATGAAATATTCCAAGTAATGCGGCCCAATAAGACTAAGGTCACAACCAAACACTTTGGCTAAAACCTCTCTCTTTTACTTTGACCTTTGACCTATTCGTTGTATAAGCTTATCTATGTTGGTAACATGAATGTATTAACTTGATACCATCAACCAAAAAATATACATTGTCATATTTTAAGTTGACACAATCGACCTTGAAATAAGGTCAAAGTTCACAGAAACTGAGGTTTTTGCTAACATGATGCCATTTCCAGGTTGTTAATCATCATATAAATTGACCTTTGCCCTAATTTTAAGGTCATAACGGTCACCAGAATGTGGCAGCAATGTCCGGCTAGTATGACCTATGTTGTATTCTTGATTAGTTGCCATTGATATTGTTTATGGATATGTTATGTCTGATTATAGTGAAGCTTGACACAATTATGCATTTGATTATGCATAAATAGACTAATTTGCATATTGCTCAAATCTGGCTGGTCGGGTGAAAAAATGTTAATAGACTTAATTGCTAGTTATAAAATTACCTACAAATTTATACCAAATTTGACACAATTTGAAGAAAATTAAGTTAATGTTAATGGAGCATGACCTTTGACCTCCATTTTGGGTCATAAAAGGTCAATTAAAAAATTGGAGACATATATTTTCTGATTCGTGTGATCAAGTAGAACATATTTATAGATGTTTCCAAACATTAACATGAATTGCAAACGAAGCCCATATTATGACGATTGGTGGCCCCACTATTACTAAGAACACCAATAAATAGTTGATATTCCAGATTGGTCATTTGCATAACAATTGTGCAGAATACAATAAAAGAATGTCAATATAATACATTGAATACAGACACTGATAATCAAGACATCTGTTTTGGTCTTGTGTAATGTGCATTCTCAGACAGTCAGCCCACCAAACTTTTCCACACATAGTATGTGTCTTGATAGTCTCATTTTAAAGACCTCATGACACATTCATCTTAACCTACCACAAATTATCATTGATGTTGGGAAATGTGACATATAAGAGAAAAGCAATATTGAAATGCACGTCTAGTGTATTCTTTTTTTGACATTATTAATAAACTAACATAAACACTGAAAATATCGCCAATATCGCCCGGCAAACTCAAATTTGAGGTAAAACAAGTTACACCATAAAACACTATTGGTGCTCATGATCAACTATATCTTTTTGAAGGAAATTGTGTGACAACTAAGGCAATTTGGGTTTTGTGAATACCATTTCTTAGTGGTCAACTAGCTAGGTAGGCAGCTCTGAAGGAATGTATCAAGCAACAATAGGATCATGAATGATGTCATCCATCTACATTTTCTGACTGGAGCTTCTTTTGTAAATGCTGATGGTGGGTGGAAAGGCTCATGCCAAGCATGTGAAGAAAAATACCTGAATACTAATGAGCATGAATATAATTGACAGGCCAAGAACTTATGAGGGTTTTGTGAATAACAAATTTGACTTAGTGTGGAACGTTGGTCAATTTATTTGCTAACTAGACTTGTGAGGGTTTTATGAATATGGCCCCATGACAGTAGCTGGGACGGGTTAAAAGAAAGGATATATGATTAATCTAGGATTTAGGAAGTAGAATTGCAACATACGAGCGAGACGGAAATTAAAGTGAAGATTAGCGCCGTGATTATCATTTTTAATATTCTGAAATTAAATTTCAATCATGGTATACCCAGATAAGTCCCAGATGGGTTCCAGGTGGGTTCCAGATGGGGCCCAGGTATAGATCCCAGATGAACCTCCTGGGACCCAGATGGTTCATCTGGGCTCTATATGATTGGTCCTTTGTCCCTCGGTCCACAATGAAACCCACACGAGACCCAGATTGGGCCGACAGCGCAAACGGAACATGGGGCCATATTGGGCATCTGGGCCCCTTGTTGACCCATCTAGGTACCAAAAGTGCAGCCCATATTGCTCTCAGATGGTGGAAGAGTTTTGCCCACATGGTACCCAGATGGTCCCAATTTGTTAGCGACGGTGGGGTATGGTTTACCGCCTGAGGGGGGGGGAGGGCTGGGGTAGTTACACCTGTCGGCTACATTCAGTGTAAAATGAGATAGAAATGTGGGGTCATGTATGTGTGAGCACAGACGAAATAATCACTTTTCAAAAGTATTTTGACCCTTTTTATACTCTTGCCAAGTTATTCTGCTCAATTCCTTTTCGTTGAGAAGTCATGCCATTTTAATCATGATTTGGTTTCCTTTTCATTGTTTTGATCTCACCCACACTTTTGCACATGTTGCGTTTTACATTCTCAAAAACAATGCGCGCCATATTCATCCAAGCGTGAAAACATACCAAACAAAAATTGAACCGAAGATGCGGGAGAAGTTATTTATTCAAAATAAATTTGGGGTTCATAAACTGGATTTCGTTTAAATGACAATTTTTTAAGTAACATGTTTCTAGATATAGCAACTAGAGGAAATACAACCTCCAATCATAGTCGAGATATAGAAGGCTAGTTAAAATAGTCAGTATACTATTGCAATTTTATCCGTTTTCATAGCAAGTGCAACAAATGAGCAGGTAGACTGCAATACCTGTACCAAGATACGATGCCCAACCGTAACTTCAAGAGAAGGCGATGTCATACAGTACGTAGTTAAAAGGCCCTCTGATGATCTGCAGAATGCGTTCGGCTCTACAGCAGGAAGATCTATCGCCAATCTTGTTTGTCGAGAACCAGGTAATATCAGAATTCATTACCATCAACATCATTACAGTGCCGTAGCATAAACAAGGGGATATTTTAGGAAAAGGAGCTAAAAGGAAACACATTATAATGTCCTAGTCTAAACGTTGCTAGGTAAACGGTCGTTTATAATATATTTAGTAGACTATTTAGTAGACTATACTGGCATCTCCACTTTTTTGACTGAGCCCTCGCTATGCCACTCATCGTCGTTATTGTCGTCACCACCACCAACATCGTAATTATTATCATAATCACATTCATCATCATCATCATCATCATCATCATAATCACCATCACCATCAACAACATTATATTAAACATCATCTGTATCTTCATCATCATCATCATTTTTATCATGGCCGTCATCATCCCCATCATCATCATCACGATCAACATCATTATCACCATCATCAGTTCCATCATCACCATGATCATCATTATCACCATCGAAATTATTATTACTGCACACTTTTCCCATCATTAAAATCACCGTCATCATTATAGCCACGATTGTCACTTTCATTCTTGTGTTTTATTATTATTATTATTATTATTTTTTTTTTTTGGGGGGGGGGGATAAAATAATCATTTCTGGTCTTCTTTATTTATACAAAATCATATTTTTAACATCTTTCTCCATTTCTGGAGTGAAATATAAGGTGTTCTCGATTTAACATTCTCTTCTATAAATAAACGATAATTAAAAGATAAAACAAAATATTACTGAGCCTTTGTGTATTTCTTTTCCTATTTTCCAGCAAAGCTTTTATAGATTGTAAACAGACCATGATTCAAAATGATATCTATTTCCTTTTTCTTTTTTGAACTGAATGAAATTCCTGACAACATATGACAAGATTTAAAATGAAAATTCGGCCAAAAGTATTTCTGTACAATCTTCACTCTGTTAGAAAAGAACATATGCATGCAATCACACTTTCATTATAATCTGCCTCATTATCATCATACTCAATATTTTAGATCTTGTCAGGTATTAGTGCTGTATATTTCAAGTCTGACTAGCTTCTGCTAAAATAAATACACAGCATTGGAAAATAACCGTAAAATCACTTAATAGCTACAGTGTTATTAGTGTAATTAAATAATGTGTTCACATTAACAAATAATTAATTGTTATAATATTTTGAGTAAATTACAGTATTTACGAAAATATTACTCGTATGCAATATGTCTTTATATAGGCCTATTTCCTTAGTGACCATGCAAATTTAATAATGATAATGAAATACTCTTCCTTTATTAGGGATTATCTGATAATACAGAGTATATACAGTATGTAATACAAAAAAAAAAGTATCTTCATTTTGAATTTGTCTTGACAGAATATTGCTAGTACCATTTAATTTGTATGTTTATATGCATGACCGAATTTCACACACGCGCACCCATACTCACA
Organism: Paracentrotus lividus; assembly: GCA_940671915.1. Taxonomy (NCBI): domain Eukaryota; kingdom Metazoa; phylum Echinodermata; class Echinoidea; order Camarodonta; family Echinidae; genus Paracentrotus; species Paracentrotus lividus. The sequence goes on from CALNVZ010003429.1 coordinate 15,445,957, forward strand.
ATTATTGCTGCAGTCACACAGACACTTACGTTGAGTTACGTCCGGTTGCGTCCAAAAATTATTTTCTTTTCTGCGGATCCCCATGGATGCCTTCCCATCATAGTCAGCAGTGAAAATAGTGATAAATTCGTTCATCCAATAAAACAAAAAAAATACGTAAGAAATGATAGAATAGAAGATGAAAGAAGGACAAAACAACAAATACGTGACTAAACGTAAGTGTCTGTGTGACTGTTGCATTAAGATGTTGGGGACCTACCACGTCCCAAACATTCAGCGATAGTCTTGGAAAACGAAATTTCTATGCCTTATCAGAAAGGGGAAATTTTTTTTATGAATTGTTTATTGTGCATGTGTGATGATTTGCGTGCGTGCGTGTGTGTGAGGGGAGAATGTGTGTGAGATCGAGTGTTTGCAGTGAGGGTGTTGGCGTTAATGTAGCGTGTGTGTGTGTGTAAGTGTGTGTGTGTGTGTGTGTGCGTGTATAAATGAAGGTATGTGTGCTTCCATCTGTAGTTTATAAATTCTTAATTTGTTTATCCTCCTTCCAATCACTTGGCGCAAGTGAGATTTTGCGGTCTTCTGAAGATAGTTATTTAGTAATTTATAGGTGCAAATACTTCAGTACTCTTATTATCAATTTCCTTGATCCAAAGATGTGTCATTAAACATTATTTCGTGCATTCGTCTTGATCAGAATGTCTCTATCACCCGTGTCTCAATGGAGGGAGCTGTTCAGATACATTCGAAGGATTCAGCTGCTCTTGTTCGGATGGATTCAAGGGCATCAGGTGTGAAACGAGTAAGTTGAGAACAAAGTCTTTGACGATGATTTTTCAAGTGTGAAATGGGATTTTTTTTTTTTTTTTTTTTAATCTTTTTATAAACGTGCTTACAAAAGTTGTAAACTTGTTTATTAAAGTGCATGATGATGATCTATCAGGTGTTAAACAAGTTAATTCTGAACGTGTTTATTAAAGTCTGAGATGATTGTTTTCCCATGTGAAATGGGAAAGTTTTAAACGCGTTTATCAAAGGGTATGATGATGATTGTTCAGGTGTTAAACGAGTAAGTTCTGGACGTGTTTATTTAAGTCTGAGATGATTGTTTTCATGGGCGTCAATCCGAATTAGACCGTGGGGGACACAAGTTCAGCGAGGATGTGGGTTCAGATGATATAGAAGGCGGTGTTTACAAGGTATGGTGTGGCATTATGGTTAACATATCCCCCACCCTCCCAATATAAATTTAGTATAAGAAACAGTGAAATAATAGGCTGAATAGAACAAGATTAAACAAAAGGTTAAATGTTTGCATTGTTTCCTAAAAAGTGAAAATGTTCCATAAAGTACAACTTACTTCATCAGAATTTCCATATCTAAATAATTTTGGACCCCTTATATCTGTTAGATAGTCTAGAGCCATTTCTAAAAAAGAGGCCTCTATAAGCTTTTAGAAGCATTTTTAGGTAAAAGTTGGGAACCAGTCTATTTCACATAATTCAAGTGTGCTGAATCTGATAAGATCGGTTCCCAAGCCGATTTCTCACGTTTTCACCACCGAATTTGCATAAACAAAATGGCCGCCAAATTAACAATTTTTGAGCTTCTGTCTCCACTCTTCCCTGGGTGTATCCACTTTTTACCGTTATAATGGCCTCCTAACTCACAATAAATATCATGTTAAATTGCTGGAATAAGCATTAGAATTTAAGAAAATAATAGATTCAATGTTTTTAAACTAATTAATTATGCAAATTTATGCAAGTTTGCAACCTTATATGCTATTATTTCATCAACTTGAGTCAAACAAGTGTAAACTGTGGTTCAGATATCCTTCATAACATTTAAAAATTATTTCAAAGCCCCCCAAAATATTATTTTATGATGGATGCCCATTAATTTCATTGTTGGAAAAAAAATTCTTTGTTTTTCCACTTAACTTTGAACAAGGTCTGTGAAAAATAGTCACATAAAAAATAATAAACTTTAAGGATGATTGCGGTCTTTTACAACAGGTATGTAGGCACAAACAGAAAAAAAAACTAACGTTTGGGCAGCAACGGGAACACATGCACACATGCTCACACCACACCCACCCACCCACACACACACATACACACGCACGAACACGCACGCACGCACTCATCTGCATGTACAATAGGCACTTTCATACAAAGTGTTTACCATCTGACCATTGAGCCTACTTCTTCTGCCATTCGTGTCACTACCTTAAAGATAATGTGATGTAGTGGGAAAGATGAACAAATCATCATGAGTTTTCAAATTATTTTCATGGTATTTAGATTTCCACTACAAAGGATTGCTCTTCAAATTGTTATCAACCTTTCCCTATCACTAAGAGACAGTTCCTTCCACAATTCAATCTTAAAGGGGAATCCAACCCAAGGAGAGAATCAACCTTACAGGAAAGAGGAAAATGAGAGGAGTAATCTAAAAAAAAGTTTCATCAAAATCGGTTATAAAATAAGAGAGTTATGGAAGTTTGAAAAGTCTAATTTTTCCTTCTATGGGGATCCTCAAATTGGCATCATCGGCTTCAAAATGGCCGATCTCATGGACAACTCTCCATTCATTTTGTACACAAATTTTCAGATTTTCCCCATTTTTCTTCGAAATAGGGTAGATGTAGGAATACCGGCCACTTAAGCTCATTTGCTTAATTAGCACATGAAAACAATAAAATCACAAAAGAAAAAGATTCTCATTGCTTAGCTACATCATTCAACTTTATTTTCCAAAAAAAAATGAGGTAATCAAATATTTGTTGAGGCAGTTATATGCAAATAATGACGTCATCGTAAATTGTCCGGCATTCCTACAGTGTAGGAATACCGGGACAGTATGTTTTTACCCCTTTTTTTGTATAAAGATCTGTCTGGAAGCACTGATTTGAATGTAAACCATCAACTTAAGATGTTTGTATTGATTTTTTATAACATTAGTCATTTTTAGAAGATTATATGCATTTTACTACAAAATTTCAAAACACTCAGAATAACTTTATATCTCATGTAGATCATGACATATCACAATAATAATAAGAGAAATAAACATTTCAAAATTGTCAAACAATTTAATAAATAAATAAATATAATACATTATATATGCAACTTACTATTTGATCTACATGCTCAGCAACTCAACCCGGAAGTAAAACAAACAACCGTCCATGTGGTGTCCGGTATTCCCTACACAAAAAATGACTGACTAGCACTTTTCAACACACTGCCACCCCCAATACACAGGCTTTGTACAGTGCAAACACTCCATACACGTTTGGCCCACCCTCCACACATGTCCATAATGCATGAAATAGAGGTCATGCCCCAATTCTATTTTTATAACATCACATTCTCTAAAATGTCAATTTTTACATCAGGCCATTTTTCAGGCTCAAATTTTCCTACCTTGACAGATTTTGGTAGTTTTCTGGGAGATTTCTCACTTGTTGTTGTCGAATACAGCATTCAACCTTCCCAGACAGACCACCTGACCAATAGATGCCGGTATTTCAACTCAGTTGATCTTATGTTGGCAGCTAGGGCTGGAAATGTGGTGACCGGTCCGATATTTCCTACTGTCCGGTATTCCCTACATCTACCCTATATCTTACCTCCTTCTGAGCTCAACATATGTTGTGTGAAATATATTTTCCCATGATATATTTTGAGCTCAGAAGTAAAGAAGACAAATTTTGAAAGAAAATGGGGGAAATCTAAAATTTGTGTACAAAATGAATGGAGAGTTGTCCGTGAGATCGGCCATTTTGAAGCCGATGATGCCAATTGAGGATCCCCATAGAAGGAACAACTAGACTTTCAAACTTCCATAACTCTCTTATATTTAAACCGATTTTGATGAAACTTTTTTTAGATGCTCCTCTCATTTCCCCTTACCCGTAAGGTTGATTTTCTCCTAGGGTTGGATTCCCCTTAAGACCATAACAATATTTTCGCCTTTAAATTTGATAACACTGACCGGTTTGTTACAGGATTGTGCTCTGGGGTTAAACTCTTTCAGGTCTACAACTACAAGGGTACAGAGTTCCATCAGGCAGGGGCGTATCCAGGGGGGCGCAACAGGCGCGCCCCCCCCCCTATTGGCCGACTAAAAAAAAAAAAAAAAAAAAAAAAAAAAAAAAAAGGAGGAGAAAAAGGGAGAAAGAAGGAAAAGAGAAAAAGAAAAGAAGAAAAAGAAAGAAAGAGAAGGAATAAGGCTCGATGCTTGTACAATTTTCGGCCAACTTTATTCAATAAAAGGCCGAAATAGGCTTTATTTGGTTCTAAACGACCATAACTAAGGCCTTTAATGGGGAGGGCCCACGAGGCCGACTTTTCTCATATTGTATTTTGCAATAATTGCTCAAACGCCCTTTTTTTAAGAAAAAGAAATTCATTAGTGACGAAAAGTAAAAATATTTAAAACTAAAGTTTCAAAATTTCACAATTAAAAGAAAGAGGCCTCTTGGACCCTCTGCCTCCTGGGCCCTCGCCTCCTGGGAAACATAGTTGGGCCTCATGGGTTTATTAAAAGTACCCCTTTTATTAATTCAAAATACTTTTTGAAACCCAAATTTTTGGCTCGCGCTTCGCGCTCGCTGATGCCAAATCAAATGCACAATAATAACTCTAAATTTTACCTTAAAAAAATTCTAAACCCAAATTTCGGCTCGCGCTTCGCGCTCGCTGACACCAAATCAAATGCACAATAATAGTTCTAAATTTTACCTTAAAAAAATTTAAACCCCAATTTTCGGCTCGCGCTTCGCGCTCGCTGATACCAATATAATGCACAAATAATAACTCCAATTTTTACTTTAAAAATTTTTCAGCTCGCGCTTCGCGCTCGCGATACTAAATTGGGTCTATTATACACAATAATCTACCATTTTTCTAGAACTAGAAAATGCCCCTTTATTTTATTTCATATAACTTTAAAAACCTCAACATTTTCGACTCTCGTTTCGCGCTCCAGATTCCAATTCAGAAGGGTATATAATGCACACATAAATAGGTTTCTACGCAACATACATTGTCTTAGGGTATAGAAACTATGTAACTTTTGTGATAATTAAAAAAAATGTGGAATTTCATGTACAATGATGATATTAGGAAGAACCCCCTCCCCCTTCCCCTGACGGCGATAAAAATTTCCTTGCGCCCCCCCTATTGGGAAATCCTGGATACGCCCCTGCATCAGGTGGGTGCATACCAGAAGGTGTTCCTTGGTTTGCTCTTTCCCACACTCACAATTATTTTGTCCATCTTCGCTGTATACCCATTTTCCGTTAGGACCTTACACTGTCCTGTGCCAACGGTGCCTGTGCATGTCCTAAGGTGGTTCAGGCATGACTAGGTGTGCTATGGCTCATCAGAACCCGATGAGAGAGATTCTTTTGTACATTTGTTTGGCATTTATTTGAGGTGGCTTGTCCATGCACAGAGATGGTCTTCGATTGTGTGCAGAGCTAACAAGGGATTCCTCGGAGTGAAGTAATCTATGTCTTGATTCCAGTCTCTGTTTGGCATGATTGTAATTATATAGACGATATGGAGGGGTTATCCCAATCTGGTGTTAGCTAGCTTCTTTAGAATGTTATTCCTGGCTCCTAGTTTTGCTTTGTCGTGGCAATATGTATGTAATATATATTTAAACGAACAATGTAATGTCAAATTTAGGTAGATCAGCGCAGGGACATGTTTGAGCAGTTGATGTAGATTTCCGTATTATCTGATCCTCAATTGTCGTTGGGCACCTGTGTTTTAGAGGTGAAAGACACTTATTTGACTGTTTTCAGAATTCACTAGCAAAGGGATTTGCAGCATATAAACGAGTTATTTTGACTTCTTCATAGAAATTTTCACGTGAGGCAATGCAGAGGTCATCAACACACAAGAAACTCTTTACATTGGGGTGTACTGGTTGGTGATTAGTGTACATGTTGAAGAGCAGAGGGGCAAGGACACTCCCTTGTGGGAAGCCATTCATTATGATTTGTATAATCACGCAGTAGTTACTTGAACATTATTCGAATAATTTAAGGCACGGATCAAAAGGGTCAACTGGCCTGCCCCCCCCCCCCAGCAAAAAAAAAAAAAATAATAATAATAATAATAACAATTGACCGACGAAGCAGACTGAACACTACCCCTTTTGCCAAAACAATTTTTACTCCGTGCCTACGCATATGGGTCATTGCTGCACTCAATGATTTGGTTTACCATCCATGACTTTTTCTACATCCTGGACAAACTCATATCAACTTCCTGAATTGCTACTTTCATGACTTCATGATGAGGTTTGCCAACAAGGAATTCACATCAGTTTACCAGTTCTTCCAGGTTGTAGGCATTCCAATGGAGTGTGCCATCTATCAAATCCTATTTGTCATTGCAAAAGAGAAAGTAACTACATGTACATGTATACCTGCATTTTCAAGTTGAAGAGGTATTAAGATCAAACCTGGATTCAAGCTGCAAGAAATACGAGCTTCCATGGATGACCTGAATTTACTCAATCGATGAAGGCTATTGAGCACATGGACCAACTGATAAGCTGGTGCAGGAAGTTCAAACCAAAGAAATCAAGGAAGGGCAGATGACAAGACACCTTACAGTGTAGCGGATGCGGTCATTCCAACTATATCAGAAGCCCCTGTCCAGAGCTTGTGGTGATAGTTCAAAAAGGAGCTGTCTCACAAGAACCAGACATGAGGTCCAGGCGATGTGAAAGATGGACTGAAATATATCAACAGATGTGCCCTCCCAAGTAAATTGAAGTTGTGGTGCCTGAAGTTTGGGTTCCTCCACTGATGATGGCCACTGATGCTGTACGAAATAGGAATGATGCATATATTGAAAGGATAGGACAAAGAATATCTGCTAAACACGTTTTAATTTTCCATGTACAACAAACATTAGCATCAATGGACATTTCACAAAGCTTATCCTACCCCTGATCGCTGTTGCGGAGGAGAGGGGTTGAGAGGTGAAGAAGGCTAACATGTTTTAAACATGGATAAGGCAGTTGGCCTCGTGCAGCAAGGAGCTTGGTGTCGATTGGAATGCCTTGAACCACAGTCCTTGTCCTGGAAAGACATATACATGCAGATGATGGAAACAGGTACACCCAAGTTCTTGCTATAAGCATCAATGATGTCTGCCCCTCCTCCACACAACCTGAGGAAGTTGGCCAAGGCCGAGAACGAGACCTGCCACAAATTAGGAAAAGATGACTCACACAAGCACATTCTATCAAATTAATATCCACGTCTATCTTGAAGAAAGCTCATATACTTGGAAGCACAATGAGATCCTGGGAGTGCTTAGCAATGCCCTAGAGAATGCTATCGACAGGGCATCGAATTCCCCTGTGATGATCTCATTCGTAAAGACAGGGATGTACACTGTCCAGAGTCAACAAGAAAGGTAGACAAGACAAAGCTCACTCCTTCGTCTAAGCAAGAAACTGGCAGTTGGTTCAAATGGAACAGCAGATGACATTCTCCAGTGAAATTGTAAATGTGACTAGATATGGTAGTCTGCATGATCCCGGGAGTCTAAGTTGGTATAGCTCTCTGTGAATTGACTCTCCTTTGGGAGGAGATGGCCCATACGTACAAGACATTAAAGTATGCTGGACTAACATGTATGACAGAATGCAAGGAGAAGGATGGAAGGTAGACTTCTACCCAGTGGTAGATAACCAATATACTGACATCTTCCTCTCAAGGATGGGAATAACCAATAGAGGGAAGCTGGCTATGGACTTCATGGAGATCGCTACCTGTACAATGTGTTGAATGTCATCATTCAAACATTGCATTATTTTTCATTGATCTTTATGTGTCCATTTTGATAGATGTCGTTCTAAGTCACGTGCAAAACAAAGAAATACAAAATAAATTAGCATAAAAATATAACAAATGAGCGTCGAGATTACATTATATTTTTTTTTTTACAATGATTTCAAAATGTTGGGAAGGATATCTGAATTATATCTGAATTATATCTGAATATCTGAAAGTTGAAGAACTCTTGAGCTAATTTGATCAAGTTACCCATGTTATAGCATGTAAGGTCTCAAACATGCATTAATTTGAATAATAAATTGGTTTTGAAACATCAAATTGATTATTTTCTTAAATTCTTATGATCAGTCGAGCAAGTTTACATAATAATCAAAGTGACTACAAAATAATGCGGCCATTACGAAGTTAAAAAGTGGATAGAACCAGGAAGGAGTGTAGACATAAGGCCTAAGCTAAAAAAATGGTCAATTTGGCAGCCATTTTGTTTATGCAAATTAGGTGTTGAAAACGTTAAAAGGCAGCTTGGGAACTACAATGTAGTCTTATCAGACTAAGCACACTAAAATTATGTGAAATAGACCGGTTCCAAACTTTAAACTAAAGGTTGAAGAACTCTTGAGCTAATTTGATCAAGTTAGAGCATGTAAGGTCGCAAACATGCATAAAATTGCATAATTAATGAATTTAGAAACATCAAACTGATTTTTTCTTAAATTGTAATACTCAGTCTAGCAAGTTTACATAATAATCAATGTGAGTGCAAAATAATGCGGCTCATTATACAGGTAAAAAGTGAATATAACCAGGGAGGAGTGGAGACATACAGTAAGCTCGAAAATGGTCAATTTTGCAGCTATTTTGTTTATGCAAATTAGGTGGTTACAACGTAAAAAAGATCGGCTTGGGAACCGTTCTTATCAGAATCAGCACTCTTGAATTATGTGAAATAGACCCGTTCCCAACTTTTAACCTAAACTTAAACTCTTGAGCTAATTTGATCAAGTTATGGCCCCTTTGTACCATATAAGGTCGCAAACATGCATAAATTTGCATAATTAATGTATTTATAAACATAAAATCGATTATTTACTAAATTGTAATCCTCAGTTTAGCAAGTTTACATAATAATCAATGTGACTGCAAAATACTTCGGCCGTTACGAGGGTAAAAATTGGACACAATCAGGGAGGAATAGAGACATAAGCTAAAAAATGGTCAAATTGGCGGCCATTTTGTTTATGCAAATTAGGTGATGAAAACGTGGGAAATCGGCTTGGGAACCGGTCTTATCAGATTCAGCACACTTGAATTATGAGAAATAGACTGGTTCCCAACTTTTACCTAAAAATGCTTCTAAAAGTCATATTTTGCCTAAATGGCTCTAGTCTAAGATATGTCAACCTGAAAACAGTGCATTTTAGACGTTTTGAACGCTATGCTTATACAGAAGATACATATTATCTTATTAAACAATGCGAGCGCGAAGCGCGAGCCGAAAACTTTAGATATATCAACCTAAAACAGTGCATTTAATTTTTGTGTATGTGCTATGCTTTTTAGAAAGATGCGAAGCGCGAGCCGAATAATTTATAACATGAAAACAGTGCATTTTAAGCGTTTTTTTAACGCCGTGCTTAGATACATAGTTATACGATGTGAGCGCGAAGTGCGAGCCGAAAACTTTTGATATATCATCCTGAAAACAGTGCATTTAAAGGTTTTTTTTTTAATGCTACGTTTATAAAGAAGATACATAGGCCTATCTCATTAAATAATGCGAGCGCGAAGCGTGAGCCGAAAATTTTTGATATATCAACTTAATTGAAAACATTTAATTTTAAGCGTTTTTGTGCTAAGCTCATAAAGAAAATATTTATCTCATAAAACAATGCGAGCGCGAAGCTGAAAATTTTAGATATATCAACCTAAAACAGTGCATTTAATTTTTTTTGGGTGCTTTGCTTTTTAAAAAGATACTTCTCATTAAACAATGCGAGCGCGAAGCGCGAGCCGAATATTTTTGAACATGAAAACAATGTATTTTAAGCGTTTTTTTTTTTAACGCCGTTTTTTTTTTAACGCCGTTTTACAATGCGAGCGCGAAGTGGGAGCCGAAAAATTTTGATATATCATCCTGAAAAAGTGCATTTAAATTTTTGTTCAATGCTATGTTTATATAGAATATGCATATCTCATTAAATAATGCGAGCGCGAAGCGCGAGCCGAAATTTTTTGATATATCAACTTGAAAACAATTAATTTTAAGCGTTTTTGTGCTAAACTCATAAAGAAAATACTTATCTCATAAAACAATGCTAGCGCGAGCTGAAAATTTTAGATATGTCAACCTGAAAACAGAGCATTTTTTAAAAGCGTTTTTATGCTATGTTTATAAGGAAGATTATCTCATTAAACAATGCGAGCGCGAAGCGCGAGCTGATAATTTTAGATATATCCCCCCAAAAAAGATGAATGGTCCAAAATAAATTTTGAATGGGAAAACACAGAATGAAAGAGAGAAAGAAAGAAAGAAAAGAAGAAAAAGAAACAGAAGAAGAAGAAAAATAAATTTTACCCCGATATCGTGGGGGACATTTCACCTCCTGAAAATTCGTGAGGGGACATTTCGCCTCCTGAAAATTCGTTGGGGGGACGCGTCCCCCCAGGATTGACGCCCATGATTGTTTTCAGGTGTGAAATGGAAAAATTTTAAAGTATTAACGTGTTTATCAAAGTGTATGGTGATTGTTCAGGTGTTAAACGAGTAAGTTCTGGACGTGTTTATTGAAGTCTGTGATGATCTATCAGGCGTGAAACGGGTAAGTTCTGGACGTGTTTATTAAAGTCTTTGATGATGGTTTTCAGGTGTTAAACGGGTAAGTTCTGGATGTGTTTATTAAAGTCTATGATGGTGGCTTTCAGTTGTAAAACGGGTAAGTTATGGCAGTGTATGGACGTGCTTATTAAAGTCTATGATGATGATCTTTCAGGTGTGAAACAGGTAAGTTCTGGTAATTTCTGGACGTGTTTATTAAAGCGTATGATGGTAATCTTTCAGGCTAAAGCTGGGATATAAGCGGATAAACGTAATGAAGCTAAGCTACATTATCTTTCCTAGCACAAAAATATGAATTCGAAATATACACTCAGATACCAAATCAAACATTATTTCAAACGTACAACTTATTCCAGCTGAATGGAGAAAAGAACTTATAAGAAAGTCATATTATATATGTTGTAACATATAGATGATTAAAGAAATTAATTGTGAATTTATGGGCGGAGGATGTCCAGGGGGGCATTTCATCAAAGGACTCGTCGGACATTTTATCCGACAAATTTGCTCTCAGCCAATCAGATGCAAGCATTTCAGTAGCTTATAACAGTTTGTCGGATAAAACGTCCGACAAGTCCTTTGATGAAATGCCCCCCAGGATAATGCTGCTGTCACAGGATAAGAGAGAAAGTATTGATTATTAATAAGGATTATTTATTTTTCTCTGTATATATTTACGACCATTTATAGTATGATCTCTGTAAAAACTCAATCAATAATGTTTGTTTTTATCTTTGTGTAGTTAAGTAATAATTCATAATAATATTATGTAATTTCAATTTTCAAGGGAGGCCTTCACTCTACAAGCTCTGCTTATTAGTCGATCTCCTTCTCTTTCAATTTCACATTGTTATAGTGTTGTAAAATGTAATATGTTGTAAATATGTAAATTGCAATATCATTGCAAATATGAAAAGATTGAAAGAGGATAAATACATGAATAAATAAATAAATAAATAAACGTACACAAATAGAGAGGCCCTTTATTATTTGATCTTCCGTAAGTTAATTTTTTAACGTTGGATGGACAGTTACTCTTTACCTGGAGTTTTCCGTCAAAGTGACAATTTTTAAAATATAAAAACAAAGTTTGGTAACTTTGACGGATATCAAAAGATGACAAAAGAGAATCGCATAATGGATAAACAAATGAACCGATTTGGCATTACAGCATACATATTGTCTTAAACTTTTAAGTGACTAAGAAATGATTTTTTTTTTTTTTTTTTTTTTTTTTTTGCACTGCTTGTTTTGTACCATTCTGCCTCTACTGCTAGTTAACATTTCCTCCTATTTTAAAAATTTATTTCGCTTCATAGTTGTCACTTGTGTCATTCCTGCTGTCCCAGTGCATCTCACGGAATTGACGGCGTCATGTGCAACAGGATCTACCATAACTTACAATGAATCATGTTCTTATGAATGTCACACTGGATACATTTTAAGTGATGCTACGCCGTTAACTTGTACGGAGAATGGAGATTTATCCGCGTCTCTTCCAAACTGTACAGGTATGATAAATGCACAATCTACTTTTTGCGTAAGCAACTGGTAAAAACAAAGCTTTTGCAATTAAACATTTATCCTATGAAAGATATTTACCTTAAAGGACTCCTCCAGGCTGGATTTGTATGTTTAGAAAAAAAGTAAAATTGTAAAAGCACAACACTGAAAATTTCATCAAAATCGGATGACAAATACCAAAGTTCTGATTTTTTTTTTTTAGGTTTGGAATATTATAAGGAAAAAGTTCTTGGCATAACCTCATGCATTTTTTAATGAGCAAGCTGATGGTGTCACTGTCCCACTAGTTCCTTTGTATTTTATTGTATGAGATAACCAATTATCCAGATTTTCTGCCCCAATGATATAAAAACAGGAATAATTCCTTGTGGAATGTTCAAGGTCACAAGTGCTTTTACTTATATCAGTCTAAGGGATAGATTGTTTTTATACGCAATGTATGAAAAAAATGCGATAAATAGGTTTTCATATAAAAAAATACACAAGAAGTATTGGGACTGTGATATAATCAGTTTGATGATTTGAATATTCATGAGACACTGCCAATACCTGTTTTACGAAAAAAAAATCAAAACCTAAAAGATGTATAAATTTGTTAATTTTTCGTCCGATTTTGATGAAATTTTCTGTGTTGTGCTTGTTAAAGTTTACTTTACTTTACAAAACATTTCAATTTGAGCCTGGAGTTCCGCCTCCTTTATGTGAGTATTATGTTCATTACGTTTATTCACCTTTCTCCTCTATGCAGCACTTTTTATACAGTCTGTAAGTTTGCATGGATCTAATAGGACAACAAGTGAAGGAAGAGTTGGCTTTATAGCCCGTGGCTTCCCCACCAAAGTCAAGCTATTCACCAACGAGACTTGGACTATGAATACATCCAATATGATTTGCAAGTCCCTTGGTTATCGCGGAGCCACTGCAACGGTGAGTGGCAACGTTTTCACGACAGACGGTCCTGATGATGATCAGGAGTACGGTGCAATACGATGTAATGAGACTGCAATGAATATATCCGACTGTTGGTATGACCCCAGGGGAAGTGATGGTGTAAGCCTCGATATGATCATAGCTGTCGTTTGCTGCACATGTGAGTAATAATTATTATAATGATAAGGATAATAATAAATACAGCATCTCTAATGCACCCTCGGTCTAGTTTAAACTATTCAGAGGCGCAAACTGAAAGTAGAGAGGGAAATGGCAACCTGGGAAGGCTGGAGATGCAAAATATTGTACTGGAGATGCAAAATATTGTACAGACACTGAGAGTTACTGAGAGTGAGTAAGAAAAAAATATCACAAGATTTCGAAGTTTTCTTATGAAAATTATCAACATTTAATCATGGGTTTATATGATATATCTTGGTAGAGTCACCCTCGATCCTTGCATCTGTTGGTAACGTTTCAAATTGGATATTTGCACGCATAACTGAATAACAGACAATCTTCAGACGACAGCAAAATCTCACCTGTGCCAAGTGGCTGGGTGAAGAATAAGCTATTTGAGAATTTGTTACTTATATTCAGGTACAAGGACACACAACCACACATACCGTACGTCATTTACAAACACAAACCATACACACATGCCCTCATCCACACACCCACATACACACACGAACCCTCTTCACACTCACAATCAGTAACTGTTGTTAGGTAATTACTCCGCCCCAAACATTCAGTGATGGACTTTGTAGACAAAACATCAATGCTTATATCAGAAAAGTTTAATGTTGTAATAAATTGTTTATTGTATTTATGGATTCGTGTGTGATGGTGTGCGTGTGTATGAGGAAGGATGGGTGTGGGTGTGTGTCTGGTGAGAGGTTGGGGGTCTGTATGCATGTTTACATATTTTTTTTAAACGTTGTTTTAATCTCAATCCATCCACTTATCACAATCAAGATTTTGCAATCTTCTGAAGATCGTCTGTTACTCAGTCATGTGTTAAAAGATCCAGATTGAAAATGGTTGCAACTAATGCTGGGAGGATGGCTCTACCATGAACCATGGACACTAGTAGTGTCCATGCATGAACTTATTAGACTATGGGATGGTTCCCGATAATGTCGCTAGTTTTCCATTTCCGCGGGGTTGAATAATCAACGGCCAGGCTCCTGTCATATGAAAATCCGTTTTAAAACATGGCAACATCAATGCGATATGTCGCGTATCTTCTAACTTGCATTACAGCTAGGAAAAAATAAATAAAATAACACAGCACACTCCAATCTGACTCGGCTGAATCAACTGGAAAAGGCCAGCATTAACTGAAGTGTGTTTTACGTATATTAAAAGCAAATGCACGGCTTGTACCCGTCATTGATCTATCCAGCCTTGTTAAAAACAATTCACATTTCTTTACCCCCTAGTGATAGTTGCGTATGTAAACACACGAGATCAAACCTCGACGTCTTTGATTCTCAGTGAAAAAATGAAAGTGATTGCTGAGACAGGATTATTGGGCCCCAAATTAGTTTTATACTTCTAGTACTATACATAAAATAATCATAATCATGGATTCTTTACCTGAACTTTTCAAAATATGTCCCAACATCAGGAAATGACCAGTCATATCGGAGACATTATCAATGATTTGAGAGAATCAAAACCTAATGCATCCCCCCCAATAATTTCGGTGGGGGGGGGGGGGGGGGGGGGGGGAGGGATGGTGTGTACAATCATCCCCCCCCCCCAATATTTTGATATCAAGAAAATAAAAAATATCACATTATATGCATATAAATATACCCATTACAAATTCGTTATCATATAAACCACTTTTATGAAATTATTATGTCATTTTGCAGTCTAAAATACATATCCTGACATTAAAAAAAAAATCCAAAATTTTCTCACTCTTTCGTTAATCTTCCTCGTGTGTGCCTGATATATTGTAGTAATCATGTAATGCACAATACTCCGTGTAGATAATGGAAGCGCAGATCATTGCAGATGTTTCACTATTCACAATTGGAAAAAAAAACCTTTCAAATCGATGATAGCCTAGTCAGGGGCATCTATCCCATGGCGCATAGGGGACAGGTGCCTCGATAAGTAAAACTAAAGGCATAAGTATTCCCCCTCAAAAATCCACGATGGTTTAAAAAAAAAAAGGAATAATGAATATAGAAGAGTATGTAACACTTATCTCGGCTCTTCATCGATACGGTAACTTTTTTGGACTCGGGCCATTGATTATACATGTATATATACTTCCACTATTCTCCGGGGGCTAAATGCCCTCTCTTCAAAATTAGTCGCTACTTTGCTCTCAAATTTCAGATAACTGTTAAAAATTGCCTGAAAATTTTCAGCTCGCGCTTCGCGCTCGCATATTATAAAATAGTGCAAACTGCACTTGACTTTGTGCATCTTTTATGCATGTATTAACGTCACGATGGTACGTTTTAAACACCAACTCCCTCCCCGTTTCGTGCTCCCATGAGGCTACAAGTAACTTGTTTCATCAGGTCACTATTATTGAGAACATTTTCAGCTCGCGCTTCGCCCTCGCACAATATTGCCCTAAGTGGAATTCTTCGTTTGCTGGAATTACGTCATGATGTTCCGCTTCTAATCACCAGTTAAAGCCCCCTAGCCCTCCATCAACTTCGCGCTTATAGTCATGTAACGCTACAAATAGGCCCTACCATGTTTCAGTTCAATATTATTGAGAAAGTTTTAAGCTCGCGCTTCGCGCTCGCATTACAGCCCATATACTACATGTAGTACTAGTACGCATATGCATAATAATGTGCATGTGTGTCATTACATCATGATGGCCCCCCTTTTCATGTCACTATTATTGAGAAAATTTTCAGCTCGCGCTTCGCGCTCGCATAATGAACTTGAAAATATGTTTTAGTAGATACTCACATGTATGCATGTGTGTATTATATGTAGCCATTACATCATCATGGTCCCCCTTTAACAAACCAGTTAAAGCCCCTTCCTCGTTTCGCGCTCGCATTATGCTAAAAATGCCCCATTTTATGTCACTATGAGAAAATTTTCAGCTCGCGCTTCGCGCTCGCATTATACAATACATTGTTTCATATTTATATGCATGTGTGTATACAATCATTACCCCACCCGAACAATGGACACTGCGATCATATACCATCGTATGTGTTACACTGAGGAAAAGAGGAAATATCGACGATCATCCCCCCCCCAATCGCCAAAACAAATCGCCACCGTTGCCCCAAACAATGCACTACAACACAAAACATATTCAAATAAGTTTTCTACTATCTACAAGATATGAAAAACATGCAACTAAATGTACATGCTCATTCATGTACCACCTCTTCCCCTTTCAATCCTGACCCCCCCCCCCCCAACTCAGGTGGTCAACAATACACGTATGCTCGTTCCCGATTTCTAGGAAAGGGTGCATATTTTATAGCTTAGGTAAGGGGGAAAATCATTGAGATAGGGTCTTTTTAGCATTTTCCCCCGATCTTTTTTATTAGGGGTAGTTTTCAATTTTTGGGGACATAAATCCTGAAATAGGGTCCCGAATATGGTTTACAAAAAAAAAATAAAAAATAAATAAATAAAAATAAAAACCTGTGGAAATTGGGTAATTTTGCTGCCTCCCCCTCCAAAGCCTTAAATAAGGGGGTAATTTTGATGCAGCTTCCTTTCAAAAAACCTGTTATATAATAGGGGGTAATGGTGACACGGCTTCCCCCCCCCCCAAAAAAGTGAAAGTAATCTAAAAATCCGGAACAAGGATACGTGTATGGTTGACTGCCTGAGTGGGAAAGGGGCTTCAATGAAGACAACTTCAAAATTATTGGACCTTATTTTACTCACTCTGTATACAATCTAAATGATCAAGTGAAAATAATTCTCCACACTTTTTCCTTCTTCAGCACAGTCAATCCTATATCATTATCATCATTACAATTTTCTACGTTTCTTACATGTCCTCTGTTTTTCCCTACCCTGTGTCTCTTGATCGTATACGAGATATTGATGGTCAAAACAGAAGTTAAACGAAAGTTTGTATGCCACTAACGATAATGCACTGGTTAAAGGTGGAGCATCAATGGAAATTTAATGCATTACTCGCTCTTTGAAAACCACTTAATAATAAAACATGAAACCAAAAATATAATAACTAATAAGCATTCATTTGCCATATCAGAATGTAATGGGGTTGGATTGAATAGAATTAAACTTATCATTTTCCATATCATCGTCATATCATATTATTTCACATAAAGTTTCACACAACTTTTATTAAGGAATACGAAATTTAAACAAATGATTTATTAATTCCGAGTGATGAACTAGAGGTATAGAATAAGATAATGATAATGGGTAACAAACATACAGTACCCATAAGAACACCACAAAAAAAGTGCCTAATTAAAACAAATGTATATAATTACGAGATCAATTTCTTTGTTCTTTGTTCTCCTTCGACATAAACAGTATTCATGATCTTATAGAGATAGTCTAAAATTGTATCGAGCATTAATTAAATCTAAAATAGACCAAATTAATTTCCTCCTACTAAATCCATCCGCAGTTCCTACATGCGGACCAAAAGGAGAGCCATTGGGAATGAGGAATCCAGACATTATTCCAGACTCGGCCATCACCGAATCAAGTTGCAATGAGACCACGAGCTGCGGGGCCGCTGGACGCCTCTACTCTTCCACGAGTTGGACTCCATCTGCTGACGAATTCACTAGTCCATGGGTTCAGATCTCATTTGATGCACTCTATATCATTACCGGTGTCGTAACACAAGGGCATCCAGAAGAAAACTATAGGGTTACTTCATACACGCTTTCATTCAGTTTTGATGACGGTATTTGGATCGAGTACAGAGATGCGTACACAAAATTGGGTACGCCAACGGTAGGTCGATATTTAATTTGAAGTGTATCTTTCGATTAAGGACCATAATGTACCATTTAACTACATGTCCAAACCTTCAGTTGAAATAGAAATTGAAATATATTGTAGGCCTAATTAGCTTTAATAGAGCGTAACAGGATAACTACCCACTGGACAATTAGCCCCAAGGACAACTGTATACCCCCGGAAACAGGGTTAGGTATAGAGTTAGGGGATATATTTTTGGCATAGCTAGGGTCATTGTCTGGAGGTAATTGTTGTCATAATAGTTGTCATAAAGCCCAGTCAATAACAAGACACTACGGGACCTTACTGGTGTAATACTACGAGTAGTAATCAGATCTATGATAATATATGCTCTATTGGTTCATCTATTTGAAACAAATCCTCTTAAACGAAAACTTTATATACAGTACGTGCGTCCCGAATAAAGTAAACCTAACGTTGAGAGCCTCGTATTAAAATTGTTTTACTTATTTGTCATTAAAGGGGACCAATACCCAAGGAAGTAATCATTTTTATAAGAAAGAGCACAATCAGAGGCAGCAATTTAAAAAAAGTTTTCATCAAAATCGGTTATAAAATAAAAAGTTATGGAAGTTTGAAAAGTCTCGTTTTACCTTCTATGGGGATCCTCAAACTGGCAACATCGACTTCAAAATGGCCGATTTTATGGACAACTCTCCATTGGTTTTGTACACAAATTTCAGATTTTCCCCATTTCTTTCAAAATATGTCTTACCTCCTTGTGAGCTCAACATAGTGTGTGAAATATGGTTCTAGGACATCTCCCCCGGAGGACGACTCCCCCGGGGACAACTCCCGAGAGACAGCTCCCCGGAGGACAACTCCCCGAGGACAACTCCCCCGAAGGACAGCTTCCCCGGAGGACAACTCCCCGCAGGACATCTCCCCCGGAGGACAGGCCTCCCAAGGAAGAGTCCCCCGAGGACAGCTCCCCCCCAGGCGACAACTCCCACGGAGGACAACTTCCCCCAGGACAACTCCCCTGGAGGACAATTCCCCCGCAGGACATCTCCCCGGAGGACAGGTCCTCCCAAGGACGAGTCCCCGGAGGACAGCTCCCCCAGGACAACTCCCACGGAGGGACAACTTCCCCCAGGACATCTCCCCCGGAGGAAAACTCCCTGGAGGACAACATCCCCCGCAGGACAACTCCCCCGCAGGACACCTCCCCGGAGGACAGGTCCTCCCAAGACGAGTCCCCCGGAGGACAGCTTCCCCCCAGGACAACTCCCCACGAGAGGACAACTTCCCCCAGCGACATTCCCCCGGAGGAAAACTCCCCTGGAGGACAACTCCCCCGCAGGACAACTCCCCCGCAGGACATCTCCCCCGGAGGACAGGTCCTCCAAGGACAACTCCCCCGGATGACATCTCCCCTCACTTTAAATGCTTTATATATTGATTTTATGCCAAGCCCTTGATTTTTCTTTTTGTTCCAATTATTACAGTACTTTTCGCATGGAGTAACCCTTCTGTAATGACAAGCGGGGATGGGAATGGTTGTTTAATTGCTAATCATCCATTGGAACCACCCCTTCCAATCTATGAATGGCTACTCCTTCCCTCAAAAGGTTGTTATGTTTGGCAGATTCAGAGGTACCTCCAACGAAATGTGACCCTCAGAAAAGGAAAATTAATGAAAATGCAAGAAATAAAAGAAATTTTGAAAAAAGGAAGGATGCTAAATGGGGAACTTAAATATGAAGCTACAGGAGTAGAAACGAGCGGCGCGTTGGCCTACAAATCTCTAGTTATTCTCAGCAAAGGGGAGGGGGGTGAGCCACGATTATTAAGCTTTACTTAATAATTAATCACACCATAAACAAATTAGAATGGGCGCAAAATTTTAAACGAGAACACGATTGTTATTTATCAAAAAAGAAATTCACAAAGATCAATCCAAACATCATCACTTGTTTTGTCAGTTTTACAAGGAATAATGTAATACAATCATTGTCATTGGGTTTAAGATTTTGCAGACAATTGTTTTACATTTATCCAAAACAAACCTGTTTTCATAAGTATGCAATTGCACAGCTTTGCATTCATGCCGTGTGTTCGCTATCATAAGAGGGTGTTATTGCAACAAGTGTTGGTATGAAAATATCTCCTGAAGTAGATGA
This sequence comes from Paracentrotus lividus, assembly GCA_940671915.1. Lineage (NCBI taxonomy): Eukaryota > Metazoa > Echinodermata > Echinoidea > Camarodonta > Echinidae > Paracentrotus > Paracentrotus lividus. The sequence continues at coordinate 15,466,184 of CALNVZ010003429.1, forward strand.
AAATTAAAACATCTCGGCATGTCAACCAATTTTTTTATATTTCCGTCAACATATTCGATGAAAACATTTATAATTCTAAAACATTTGCTGAAACAAGCCAAAACAAAACAAAACAAAACAAAAACCCTTGTATCAAAATTATGTACATGTATTTTTTTATAATTGAAGAGGTGTGATATAAAATTTTGCACTTGACGCTTCGCGCTCGAAAATCCCTTTTTTTTTTTATTCTTCTTTTTTTTTTTTTTGGGGGGGGGGGGTAAAAGAAAGGTGATCGTCACCGTTTGTAAAAGAATTTAAAAAAAAAAAAACATAAAAGTAAAAATATACCGCTTCGGGTCATTTTTAGTCAAAATGTTCGGTTCGCGCTGAAAAATCATCCCTTCAAAAGGTTCATTTCTTTTCAAAATTCGAACCCCTGCTAAAATCCTAGTTACGGGCCTGACCATTGACCTGCATTCTTTAAAAATCTAATCAGATCATCTTCCTATGGTGATTTAAGATTGAAGTTTAATCTCTCTCTCTCTCTCTCTCTCTCTCTCTCTCTTGACGATAAAAATCGGTTCCAATAGCAGTGCGCCTCTACAAACTTTAACAGTGCCAAACTTCAGGGCCGTCACCAGCTTTTTTCTAGGGGAGGTGCGTTTCGGAGTCAATATCCATTTTAGGGGGCGAAAAAAGCGATCAGGACCG
>CALNVZ010003429.1:15470504-15493377 GCA_940671915.1 Paracentrotus lividus
CCGCCAATGCATTACTCTTTATTATAAAGTGAATATCAAGGTCAAATAAACTATAAAATTTTAACATGAGGCTCTCAAATTTGGGCTTTCGTTTTTCTGGGACTGTATAGGTATTCCCAGGGAATTATATCTCTGGGCCTGTGACTGTTGAACATACTCTTAATCCGCCGCTAATGACGAGTTGCATCAGACTTCATCCTCGCAGCTACGACCTGTATCCCCTGGAACCAAGTCTCCGCTTTGATCTAAAAGGTTTCGGACCACTCGCAGATTATATTCGTAAGTGGAAGTGCTGAGGATACTTCGAACATCATTCTGAAAATTCAATTCAAATTCAATTCAAATTTTCAATTCAATTCATTCAAATTTTATTCCACAAATGCAAAATGAATACATTTAAGAAAACATTCATCAGATACAACATAATGAAATTAGAGGTGGGCCCTATCGACAAGTAATAAAATAACAATAATTGCATGTGTGGAGGGGGATATCAAAAGTCACATGTGACTTGTCATGGACTTCCCCCTATACATAACAATAAAGATACAAACAAATACATGTACATACAAAATACACACTTAATAAACTACGGATAAACTACGGACAAACTTAAATAAACTACGAAAACGTTCTCTACTGTACAGTGGGACAGGTCCCAGACATGCCAAGTTCCAAAAAAAAAAAAATTGCGTGAGATCATTCACATCGTGTTTGAAAGCGGTGCGCTCGCGGTGCGCGTTACCACATGTGCGCGCGCGCAGTAGTAATTTGTACACAAAAAGAGGCACGCGCGCACGCTACACACGTTTCACGTAGTAAGCTATCTTGCATATAACGATCGCCTGCTTGAAAACATCGCACTTGCAATTGATGCGCGACAAAACTGCCGATATTTAGGGTGTTTAGACTCCAATGATAAAAAATCTATAATAATGCGACTTTTTCTCATTTTGCGTGAGAAATAGAGTGTACTGCGTGAGATCGTGAGACGGACCCGAAATGCGTGATTCTCACGCAAGATGCGTGAGACTTGGCATGTATGCAGTCCTACAGTTGAATAACAGCGGTCTAATCCCTTGAGTTTACTTACCACTCCACTTCGTCAAGAAGGAAACATCAACAACCTAAATTAGCTAATCCAACTCTTTCTTAAAAGTTCTATCTGGCCCAATCTTAACTTTGTGGAAACTTGCAAATATGAGAGTCGCGGGACTCTACATTTTCAGCGCATGGAATTACATTGGGCCAAGATGGAACCCCGAAAGTGTCATTTCTTGAGCATTATTTACATATATATTTCGCCATCGGTAAAAATGCAAGTTACCGAAAATACCAAATTAATTTCATTCTTTGACCGCAGTGTTAACTTACCCAGGCACCTGGTAGTTTTGAAAATGCGATATTCAATCATAGATATTTTCGTGACAACATAATATTTTTGACAACCTTCACATTTTTTGCCTGATTATATCCTTCTGGACAAATTACTATACCATATAAACATTAAAAAATCTTCCATTTCATAAATCATGCCTCCACAAAGTTAATAACGGCAGATGACTTTTTAAAAATTATTATTATTGTTTCGATTGAAAATGTCATATTGTCAGAGCTTAACTTGTTAAACGGTTTAACGATGCTCTCAATCTGCGATTGTATGTTAGATACCCAAAGATTATTCGCGCTACTGGGCCCGTATTCCATAAGTGTTGGACTTAAGCATTAAACTTAAGCACTGTTTAAAATCGTTTTGCTGGAATTAATACTTTTGTAATTTAATCATTTTTTCTTAGCCTATTTTTAACAGTTAAGCATAAATTCTTAGGTTTGGCCTAAGTCAAATGTCTTAAATGGAGATGCGCCTACAAATACGAACATACGAAAAGAGAATATTATCCTAACTTTAAGCCTACTACCTAGTGGCTTAACTTGGATGTTGATTATATGGCAAGCTCATTTGAGACCACAAATTAAACATGACAATATTAATAAAATCAGACTTTTGCTTAATGCTTTCTGAGCTCAGACAAAGTGCTTAACATGTTTGGAATAAGGGCTAAGACAATCGTGTTATCCTGGACAAAATCTTAGAAAATATACTTAGACTTATTAAGACAAACTGCTTAAGTATGTTTTATGGAATACAGTCCCTGGTGATTTACTGTAAGTACTAATGCTCCCTATTTGTTTTTACATAATGTCATAACAGCCTAACATTTTTTGGTTTATTTATTCTTATTTTTACTCTGTGAAGGTGATATTCAAGAGCCTAACTTGAGTTGTGCCCCGACACTGGGCACAAGATTGGGAGTTGCAAACGGGAGTATCATCCCCGATAGCGCCCTCTCGGCTTCTGAATTCTCTGGACCTAAATTGAAACCTTCTCTTGGTCGTCTGTTCGGAGGTACAGCATGGGGCGTTAAACAAGTTTGTCAAGGAGGATGGTGGTGGAAGGTAGGTCCATACGCTCTACGGTGTGAGTAAAACAAAAAATGTCTCAACTTTTTGAAGTTGTCTTCTTTGAAGTATGAGCATTTAATAAAGGTTTCATGACATGTCCTGGTAGAGTCATCCTCCCAGCATTTGTTGGTAGGCCTACCCTTTTCATTTGGGTCAGTGCACGCAAAACTAAATAACAAAATAATAACTAAATAATCTTCAGAGGACATTAAAATCTCATTTGCACCAAGCGGCTGGGTAAAAGAATTACTTATGTACTTATGTACATATGAACCCATAAAATTTTCATTCTTCAAACAAGACAACTTCAAAATGGTAGGACATTATTTTCAATCAATCTGTAGCCTATAACAATTTCGGCCAGAGTCAGGCGTATGTGAAATATTAATACAAAACGCACTATATCAGTGAAATCTTGTCGTGAACACCGAAGAAACCTCCCAAAAATATAAAAACGAACAAACAATAAATAAAAAATAAAATAACTTGATGTGCACCCCCATCTTTCTTGGGAATAATTCCAATCAAATTTGAATGATTGTTATTACAAAGAGGAACACTCTTCTTCAGTTATTAACTAATTTATTTGAAAAATTGAGATTGATGGTTTTTTTTTTTATCATACAAACTAAATTTAGGGCGGCCCTCTTTTTTAAAGGTAGAGCGAACAGACGAATGTAGGATAACTATTATCAATACACTGTATGATATAATTTTATTTGTATAGGGAATCTAAAATGTTTGGGGAAAAATTATTTATTTTGCTTCTTCGTTATATGTATTATTATTGAATCTAAGGAAAATTTTTGTTTACATTATGTTCGGGGCAGAGCTTACTTTATATATAGAGATGATAATTGGAATTGGAATCGATTGAATACCTATCACTGTCGTCGGTTTTATTCAGGTTGACCTCGGCATTTTATACCACGTGACTGGGGTCATCATTCAGGGGAGAGGATATATTAATTACTCACCACAGTGGATAACATCCTATAAAGTCTCACTCTCTATTGATAACACTGTTTGGATCAAGGCTGGAGAAGACGAATGCGGTTATTGGAAGGTGAGATTTTTTTTTCTAAACCGAATATAGGGTACATGCAGGTAATGGGCCCCCTAAGTTCATTTGCGTAATTTGCATAAAATTACAAAAGGACACACAGCCTAATTTTTGTTTATATGAATCAATAGCTACTACTCTAACTTTTATTGTGAAGAAAAACAATTATCACCAACCCTCCTGTATGTAATATTCAAATGTTGACGTAATCACCAAAGTGCCCATATTACCTGCATGTGCAGGTAATATGGGCATGTGCATGAAGGAAGTGCTTAAGTCTGCGCACCTAAAATTTGACCTCAATTTCAATAAAAAGTAAAATATTATTTTAAGATTCATCATTGTTATTCCATTTTTCATATTCTAATGATGAATGAAGCCAATATTTTCAAGAAATCATTTACAAGAACGATGTTTTTTTACGATTTTTCGACGGGCATGTCATTTTGTGAAGCAAAATTGAATAGTTCCCGTGTTTGCGCACTAACTCATTTTGCACGGAAATCAAGGGCACGCAAGTTTTTGAAGTTCACTTTTTAAGAATGGTTGAAATTTTCAGGATAGCAAATAAAACTTGCTGACAACCATTGTTCATATTATTTTCACAGTTTTTTGTATAAAAATGGATTGTTGAGGTTAAGATTAAAGGTTGATATTAGTTATTAGTTGGGGTTTTTCTTCTATCAAATATTCGCGAAATTACGTAGGTGTGCAGACATAGGCACTGCGCAGACCTAGGCACTCAATGTATTTTTAAAACTACAATGACACTATTATGTCTGGAATTTGCTTAAAATGTTGAAAATCCTTAACTTTAGGATATCATTTGAAATTATAAGACCCTTGAGTAAATACTTTGACTAGATATTTATTTTTGGTGTGTATTTTGTATATTATTTAAAAAAATTTTCATTATACGAAGGAATAATATAAATAATATACTGTAAATATTAAACAAAACAAAATCTTAGCGAAGAGATTGATGCCTAATCCCAATACCAAGTACCAGAATCAGTTCCGCCAATTTGGACTGCCCATATTACCTGCACTAATTGTTGCTACGTCGGGAAAGCATTCAATGCCACATTGCACCCCTTCATTACAACAAATTGACCTGTACACGCTATTATAATCAAAATGAAGCTATAAGCTTACTAAATATACAAACAATTGAGGTTACCCCCTTAAGCATTTTTTAAAAATCATATTCTGTGAAACATCCAATTTTACATCAGCAGGCGCGGATCATCCCCCCCCCCCCAAAAAAAAAAAAAAAAAAAAAAAAAAGGAGGAGGAGAAAAGGGAGAAAAGAGGGAAAAGGGAGAGAAAAGAAGAAAAAGAAAAAAAGAGAAGGGAATAAAGCCCGATGTTTGTTCAATATTCGCAAAAATTTATTCAATAAGAAGCGCGAAATAGGCCTAATTGGGTTCTAAACGACCATAACTAAGGCCTATAATGTGGGGGAGGGTCCACGAGGCCGATTTTTCTCACTTTTTTTTAAGAAAAAGAAATACATTACTGACGAAAAGTAAAAATAAGGAAAAAATATTTAAAACTAAAGTTTCTAAATTTCACAAAGAAAAGAGGCCTCGTGGACCCTCGGCATTGTGTGCCCTCGGTGGAAAATAGTCGGCCTCGTGGGAATACTAGAAAGGGTCCCTTTATTTATTCCATATATCTTTTAAAACCCAACTTTTCGACTCGCGCTACGCGCTCGCGGATACTAAATCATAATGCAAAAATAACTCCAATTTTGAGCTCCAAAATTTCGGTTCGCGCTTCGTGCTCGCACATAGGCCTACCAATTTAGGGTATATAATGCAAAATTAACTTAAAATTTTCAGCTCACGCTTCGCGCTCGCGGATACTAAATTGGGTCTATAATACACAATTATCTTAAAAAAAAATAATAATAAATAATAGAAAGTACCCCTTTATTTATTGCATATATCTTTTAAAACCCAAAATTTTCGGCTCGCGCTTCGCGCTCGCGGATACTAAATAGGGGTCTATAATACACAATTATCTACAATTCTTTATGCTAGAAAGTGCCTCTTTATTTATTCAATATATCTTTTAACTCAAAATTTTACCTCAAAATTTTCAGCTCGCGCTTCGCGCTCACGGATACTAAATAGGGTCTAATATACACAATTATCTACCATTGTTAATACTAGAAAGTGCCCCTTTATTTATTCCATATATCTTTTAAAACCCAAAATTTTCGGCTCGCGCTTCGCGCTCGCTGACATGTCGGATACTAAATCATAATGCACAAATAACTCAAAGTTTTACCTCAAAATTTTCAGCTCGCGCTTCGCGCTCACGGATTCTAAATAAGGTCTATCAACTATCTAAAAAAAATAATAGTAGAAAGTGCCCCTTTATTTATTCCATCTATCTTTTAAATCCCAAAATTTCACGCTCGCTGACATGTCTGATACTAAATCATAATGCACAAATAACTCAAAATTTTACCTCAAAATTTCAGCTCGCGCTTCGCGCTCACGGATTCTAAATAAGGTCTATCAACCTTCTAAAAAAAAATAATAGTAGAAAGTGCCCCTTTATTTATTCCATCTATCTTTTAAATCCCAAAATTTCACGCTCGCTGACATGTCTGATACTAAATCATAATGCACAAATAACTCAAAATTTTACCTCAAAATTTCAGCTCGCGCTTCGCGCTCGCGGATTCTAAATAGGGTCTAAAATACACAATTATCTACCATTTTTAATACTAGAAAGTGCCCCTTTATTTATTCCATATATCCTTTAAAAACCAAAATTTTCGGCTCGCGCTTCGCGCTCGCTGACATGTCTGATACTAAATCATAATGCACAAATAACTCAAACTTTTACCTCAAAAATTTTCGGCTCGCGCTTCGCGCTCGCGGATACTAAATAGGGTCTATAATACACAATTATCTACAATTCTTTATGCTAGAAAGTGCACCTTTATTTATTCTATATATCTTTTAAAACCCCAAATTTTCGGCTCACGCTTCGCGCTCGCGGATACTAAATAGGGTCTATAATACATTTTAATACGAGAAAGTGCCCCTTTATTTATTCCATATATCTTTTAAAACCCGAAATTTTTGGCTCGCGCTTCGCGCTCGCTGACATGACTGATACTAAATCATAATGCACAATTAACTCAAATTTTTACCTCAAAATTTTCAGCTCGCGCTTCGCGCTCGCGGATTCTAAACAAGGAATATAATAAACAATTATCTAAAAAGAATTAATAGTAGAAAGTGCCCCTTTATTTATTCCATATATCTTTTAAAACCCAAAATTTTCGGATCGCGCTTCGCGCTCTCGCAGCACTGAATACCATTTAGTCAGCGTATATATATGCACCAATTAACTAATTTTTACCTAAAAAGTTTTTCATCTTTCTTGGTGGGCAAATAGAAAAAATATTCAAACCAGTAAAATTTTGTTTAAAATATACTTTTTTCTTTTTCTTTTTTTTTTTTGTAGTATATATATATTTTTGTTTCATAGGAGTAAATAAAATTGTTTAAATTCCTCGTTTCCGAGGTCAGTATAGCCATATATCGTGGGGAGTGTTAACTTGAGACTTGCCGCGCTCGTTTTGCTCGCTCCGCTCGCCAAGATTTTTTTTCAAAGTTAGGGCCCCCCCCCCCTCTGAAAATCCTGGATCCGCCGCCTGATCGGGTGAAAAGGAGTGCCGTATTATTACCTACCTTGTTGCTTCAGCAATTCTCTGAGAAATTTGAGCCATCGGATGCTCTCACCGACGATAGATTTTCGTAAAACGCTTCCATGCAATGATACGAACAGTAAGGTGCTCACACGGTCCAGCTGGTCACGACATAATTGCTTTAAGTGGCCATATTATGCCGTTACCCTATGAGTTAAAGGAACAATACCGAGGAAATAATCACTTTCATATGGAAAGAGCATAATGGACGAGGAGCAATTTAAAAAAAGTTCATCAAAAATCGGTTATAAAATAAGCGAGTATGGAACAGTCTCGTTACCTTCTATGGGATCCTCAAATTTGGCAACATCGGCCAAATGGCCGATTATGGACAACTTCTCCATTGGTTTTGTACACAAATTTTCAGATTTTCCCCGTTTCAAAAATATGTCTTACCTCCCTTGCTGAGCTCAACATATGTATGTGATAAATTCATATTTTCCGGACCATTATTTTGAGACTCAGGAAGGGACAATACGACACTTATTTGAAAGATAATGCGGGAAAATCTGAAAATGTTGTGCTATACAAATGTACAAATATGGAGAGTTGTCCATAAAATCAGCCATTTGAAGCGATGTGCCAGTAGGAGCCCAATAGTAAGTTATAAAAAAACCTTTTCCATATATCATAACTTCTCCATAACCATTGTAGAAACCTTTTTTTAATTCTCCTCGATTTGCTCTTATAAAATGATTATTATCATGGGTATTGTCCCCATTTAAATTATTTTATGGGCAGGCATAATTAATATGAGAAATAATTACGATTGCAGAAATTATGCATTTATGCTAAAAGCTCTAAAACTTGTGTTTACTTATTCTGGGGCGCACTGTAACAAAAAATTGATAAAAAAAATAGGTTACAATTAGTGTGTGCCGTGTTTGTTGTTTGTTGTGTATAATATACACACCTACAATGTACATGTAACCCGTTTTTCTTTCGCGATTTTTTTTTTTTTTCTTTTTTCTTTTACTCCATTTAGAAATTCCCCTGCGTACGTTACTGACAAGCATTCGCTAAGGTGACAAATCTGCTTTCCGATCTCCCACGTCTGCACGACTTCGTTCAAGCTTTTCACCCAATAACCTATCATAACTGGGTCTCCTTGCGCGTGGAGGTATTAGGGTTCTTAGAGTAAAATCATAAACGGGAGCACCTGGAGGGCATTTCATCAAAGGACTTGTCGGACGTTTTATCCGACAAACTGTTAAAAGCTACTGAAATGCTTGCATCTGATTGACTGAGAGCAAATTTGTCGGATAAAATGTCCGACAAGTCCTTTGAGGAAATTCCCCCCTGCGCGACAATGATGTAGGAGTAGTGGTCAGATCAACCGGCTCATAACATGCAAAAGAAAAGGCAGATGTGAAACGCATTAAGGGAAGCATTTAATTGTTTGATAGCTATTAAAAAATATATTTGAATCTTAAAAATCAATGTACATTTTTCTTTTTACTAACCATGTCACCTTAAACATCTTTGAATGAATAAATTTCAGTTTTGAAAAAGGGGGAAATATGTATTATCAATTTTAAGAAAACAGATTAACTTTCATCAATTACGATAATTTGTCATCAAAAACTGTTAGCCTATTCAGTACTGTTGAGAAAACATTTTTCAATTTTAACCCCCCCCCCCCCTCAAAAAAGAGCAAAAACAACACACAAATAAGCAAACAAAATACAACAATAATAGAGAAAACCTGTGCAAAGATAATGCATATCGGTTATGAAAAACTATATGGGTAAAATATATTTCACTTGATACAACAAATAAGAGGGGGGGGAACGAAAAAAAAAATATTTGTAGTCCACTTCAAGAGAGGAAAACAATATTTCTACGAAAGTTAACTTTGATAAATCGAGCCCATTTCATAACTTAAATGATAAGAAACACCTAGGATCGTTGAATTGTATGAAACAAACAAAATCAAAGAAACACGATTAAAAAAGTTTGAGAACAATTGAATAAATAATAAGAAAAGTTATGCATTGAATGTTGTGATCACTAACGCTTGAGATCCTGACACTGGCAACAGACCCAAGATGTGTGATGTCACACATGAACAACTCTCCCTAGGACATACAAAAAATACCCCAAATACTTCTTTTTCCTTATTCTAATGGTAGTACAGACTCTTTACCAATGATTATATTTTGTGAACCTGTATCACATGCCCTCCCATGAGAAAGAATCTCAGATCTTTTAACAGAATTAATAAAAAAGACAATTTGAGTGAAATATGTACAAAAGTAATGGGAAAGTTGTTCACGTATGACATCACACATCTGGGACCTATGGCCAATATGAGGATCCCCCATAGCTGCAGTGATCACAACATTCAAATGTTCATGACTTTCTTATTATTCATTCATTTTTTCTCAAATTTTCATTGATCAGCTTCTTTGATTTTTCTGTTTGTTACAATTTAATGAATTTCTAGGTTTCCTTCCCCTTTAAATCATCCAGAGTCGACTGGTCTAACATAACAGAAGAACAAAGGGGTCATTCCATGCCAATCACCCAATGGGTTACACCCTACCGTCTCAGAATTTGCTCAAATGTGGTACACATAAGTTTAACATTACCTCCCATGAAACAAAAAAAATAGCGTAAACGGTCCATCGATTCGCAGCTATGGCCCGCCCTTTTGATCTTTTGGCAAAAATGGGTGTGACCTTCCATTCAACGGCACAATGCGCCTGAACTGGTTGACTAATTTTTGTGAACTGGTACCATTCAAAGGAAATTCAAAGAGGAATTCAAAAAGGTATCAAAAATATTATTGGAGCATCTAAAGTGCTATGACCTTTCACCTTTCTTTAACCTTGATTTTGACCCCAGACGATAATATTTTTACTTGATTTTTATGTATATTAATTGTCAGTTAAATTAATGTAACATGTAATATCTAGGATGATATTTTATTTCTTCACCCTTAAAAACTCTTTTTAATGTAATTTACAAAAGTTACTGTTACCCCCACATACTGATATTTGTTGGTAATGTGTGTACAAATCTCCATTATAGCTTACTTGAATACTTTCAAACTGAAGTTAAATTACATTCAATTAAAACAGGAAACTAAACATTTCAGGTAATAAAGGAAACATTAAACCAATGATAATGTATACATGTACGTAGACTCCATTTGCTTATGAATAGAGACATTTGTTTAGCCCTTTTGATTGGGGTGCAATAGGTATACTACAATCATCAGAAATCTGCGGTTTTGACAGAGAAACAAAATGCTTCTACATTTAGTTAGCTCTACTGTTCCCAAACTGGATACATCTTGAGATCTTTGAAGCATCAGCAACAGATATGGATACATTATGGCATTTGATTGTAATGTTACTTCAGTTTGAAAGTATTCATGTATAATGGAGTCTTGTACACACATTACCAACACAAATATCAGTATGTGGGGGTAACAGTAACTTTGTAAATTACATTAAAAGAGTTTTTAAAGGTGAAGAAATAAATATCATCTTAATATTTACATGTTATGTTAACATTTATACTGACAATTAACATACATAAAAATCATGTAAAAAATATTATTCGTCTGGGGTCAAAATCAAGGTTAAAGGAAAGGTCAAAGGTCATAGCACTTTAGATTGCTCCAATAATATTTTGATACCATTTTTGAATTTCTCTTTGAATTTCCTTTTGAATTGTACCAGTTTCACAAAATTGGTAAACCAGTTCAGGCGCATTGTGCCGTTGAAATGGAAGGTCACACCCATTTTTGCCAAAACGAATCAAAAAGGCGGGCCATAGCTCGGAATCCGATGACCGTTACGCAATTTTTTTTTGTTTCATGGGAAGGTAATGTTAAACTTTATGTGTACCAAATTTGAGCAAATCTGAGACGGAAGGGTGCAAAATTGCACTTTCATTGGGTGAATGGCATGGAATGACCCAAAGTAAATATGCATGGGAGAAATTTTAAGACTATATATTTATCAATAGTTAAAAGAACGGAAAACTGATGAATAATGAAATTATTCATGTTATTAAAGAAAGAAACGTAGCCTACAGAAATATGAATAAGGATAATAGCAATATTGGAGCTCAAAAGAAAATACAAAGTTCTAATCAATCTAGTACAAATGAAGGTAAAAAGAGCTAAAGTTGAATATTTTCAAGATCAAATTGAAAAAAACAAACATAACTCGAGGAAATTATGGAAAAATTTGAAGGGTTTAGGCTTAAAAGGAAAAGGGAAAACTAACTCAAGAGACAGTCATTATGTACATGAAGAATTAAGTCATGATAAAACTAAAATTGCAAATGAGTTTAATAACCATTTTACGACTGTAGCATTTACGACTGTAGCGGCAAGTTAGTTTGTAAATTACCAATAAAAAAAACAACAAATATCATACCGACAGTGACACATTTCAAAAATTTTATGGGCTCGAAGATAGTTTTCATTTTCCCCTGTAACTGCAAAGTTTGTTTTGGATGAATAAAAAAAATGAAATTTCTAAAAGTACTGGGCAAGATTTTAAAGATTTTTAAAGGATGGGGCGAGAATTCTGTATGATTATAATTTTCATCTCTTATGTCCTCTACTTTTCCCGACGACATGAAAATTGCAAGGTAACTTCCTTATTAAAAGAAAGATAAAACTGATGTTGGCAACTATAGGCTATCAGCGTTTTAAGTGTAGTCTCAAAAATTTGGAAAAATCTGTTCATGCTCAAATAGAGAAATACTTCAAGAAAACAAAAGTTAATTTATGAATTTCAATCCGGTTTTCGTAATGGATACTCCACTAAAACTGCATAATACATTTGCCAGATTTTATTAGGAAGTTTCTCAAGGGCGCTTTGTTGGAATGGTTCTTCTGGACTTACAAAAGCTTTGATACTGTAATCATAGCAAGCTTTTTAAGAAATTAGAGGTCATGGGTTTGGATTCTTCATGTGTCAAATTGTTTAAATCTTATTTAACTAATCGCCATCAAGTGTAATTATGCAAAGGTATTATCTGATTCCCTGCCTATTAAATGCGGAGTTTCACAGGAAGCTTTAGGCCCTATTCTTGTTATGTGTTACATTAATGATATTTGTTATTGTGTTAATGGTTCTAAATTACTTTTATATGCTGACGATAGCGTTTTACTATATTCAGACACTAACTCTAAGACGATTGGAGAAAGCTTGTGCAGAACTTGCAAATTGTATTGAGTGGACGACGCGCGCAGCTTATTTACATGTGGGAAAACAGAAAGCATTTTATTTGTTCAAAGGGAAAGTTGAAACATGCACATGATTTCAAGGTAACCGGTAATAATCAAGTGATTGTAAGAATAGATTCAGTAAAATACTTAGAAATAGATTTAAGAAGTGATTTATCATGGACAGGATTGGTAGACTCAATTGCTAAAATGTCTATTTCTCGTTTAAAATTTTTATGTAGATACCAAGCTTGTATGAATACAAAATCAAGACGAATTCTATGTTTTGCTTTAATACAATGCCTGTTTGACTATGCCAATGCAGCTTGGGTCAGTAGTCTGGGCAAGACTAATGAGAAAAAATTATCATATTTTTTTCTCATTATGTCATATTATAGCCTACGTTTCAATAGAAAGGACCCCATTGTAAATAAGCCTTTTCGGCTTTCATGGACTATCCTTGTCGGTGTTTCTTTCTATTCTATCATAATGTACACTCGACGAATAAAATCAAATCAAATGAAAGCATATTTTAGATGCAATATATTTCACTAGTTTGGAAAAGGAATTTTTATTTTGATTAAAACGGGAGCGAATTGATAAGCACTCTCGTTTACTGTTTGTTATGAATAACATGTTTTGAGAGTAAAATTACTATTTTTTCATCTAGGTAACATAATAATTGAGGTATGTGAATATATTGAGTAGTACATTAGTGTGTTTTCATTCGAATTGGCATACACTAGAATAAATTGCTTAGAATGTTGAATTATGGGTTAGGAACTGGAGCACATTTGAGTAGTCGAGGACTTGATGTGCCTGCTGGTTTGTATTGGCTTTAATAAAGGAGTGTTCTCACTTCAAAGCAGAGATTACATTCAACTTTTTTGGGGGAAAAATATACTATGAAATATATTAACTATGATTTTTAAAACTCATTTTGCTTTGGAAAAGAAATACTCTTCACACTTAACAACAAGTACATATTACGTTTGATGACAAAGATACTCCCCTCAATAATAACAATAAGGATAAAGCAAATAATAATGATAATAAAGCAAATCATAATAATAAAGCAAATGAATTACAATTTATAATTTAAATAACAATAATTCAGTACCTCAATATGCAACTTCAACAAATTGGCATATTAAAATAAACCTACTCTCTCCTTTCGTCATACTTCATGGTAGTTTTTTTTTTTTTTTAAATGCCCGGGGTGAGTAAGATCTGTGACAAATCATGGGTCCGCCTAAACGTTCTTCAAAATACATACATATTTTCAAGGGTATAGCACCACTTGGTAGAGACAACAAGTAACATACAATAATGTATCATATTCCCGTTGAAATATATTTCCCAAAATAGCCATCGTATAGATCATTTGATAACCCATGCAGGAGAAAAGACTTTTGCGTGCAACTATTGTCGTTACAGATGTTATAAAAAGACCCATCTGACACGCCATCTAAAAACCCACGCTGGAGAAAAACCTTCTTTTTTTTTTCCTTCTGTAGTTTCAGATTTTCTCAAAAGAACCGTCTCGCACTCCATATAAGAACCCACGCATGACCGAAACCTTTGTATGTATGATTGATGATCCCTCCGAACGTAAGAAAACACACACAGGAGCAAAACCTTTGCATGGAATATTTTTATATAGTCACATATGCTCTAGAAAGAGCCAAATCCGCCATATGGGAACGCATTCAGGATCAAAAACGTGAGCAATATACTTTGTATGTAACAGAGGTGATTTTAAATATAAAATTATGATCATAATGGTGGTGATGGTGATGATAGTATTGACGATGATAATGATCATCATCATGATGGTCAAATGGCACCAAAACTATACATTTCATAAAAAATAGAGAAATCCCAATTGGAGTTCATCTTGTGAAATTCACTGATTATGTTTATATCTCATTGTAATTAAAGTTACTTTGCCCAAATTGTGCAAATTAAGCACAAAACAATTGCGTTTTAGTTATTTCAGTTAATTGCAGAAAGTACCCTCTTGTGGTGACACTATTTTTTCTTGTTTAATTGCACATAGCGTTGCCATTTGGTGACCTTAAATAATTCTAATAGATGAAACCATTAATGATTCATAAAACAGATCTGTAACAGCCATCATCATCAAACTTGAAGATTTTAACTGATTTAGTGCAAATGTTATGTATTTTTCTGTTTATTTCAGTGCAGATAGTGCCCCTATATGGTACCCTTGGGAAAGTTTAGTCGATCAAAGTTGTAGAGTTTGAGTTGCTCTATGTCATGTCAAATATTAAAATGATCGGTCAAATGATCAAAAAAGGTATGCAGAGGCCACTGTGCCCCCCCCCCTTTGGTCTATTCACAAAATGTTTTTTCTTGATAACAATAATAATAATAATAGGGTTAAAGATTAGACAATCCTCTTATAGACAACAGAACACCCACACAATACCTTTTGATTATTGAAGATAGGGTACATGCAGGTAATATGGGCCCCCTAAGCTCATTTGCCAAATTGGCATAAAATTACAAAATGACACACATTCTAATCTTTGTTTATATCAATCAATGACAACTGCTCTAAATTTTATTGTGAAGAAAAACGATTATCACCAACCCACCTGTCTGCAATATTCATATGTTGACGTCAAAACCAAAGAGCCCATATTACCTGCAAGTGCTTAGAGAAATTTTTGATGGGCGCTATATAAATAATGAATTATTATTATTATTAATATGGGAATATGTATTTAATGTATTAAAAAAATACAATGTCTCTACTATGTCTGGAATTTGCTTAAAATGTTGAAAATCATTAACTTTAAGATATCATTTGAAATTATAAGAGCCTTCAGTAAATATTTTGACTTTATATTTCATTGTTTTGTATTTTGTATATTATTTCTTTTTTAATATTATTTAAATATTATTTTCATTATACAAATCAATATAGGCCTACAATAAGTTATTTATATCAACTATGTACTGTGAATATACCCAAAAAAATCGTAGCAAAGAGATTGATGCCTAAGTACTAAGTACCAGAATCATTTCCGCTATTTTGGACTGCCCATATTACCTGCACTAATGTTGCTATGTGAGACAAGCATTCAATGCCACATTGCACCCCTTCACTACACCAAATTGACCTGTACACGCTAGAATGATCAAAATGAAACTATAAGCTTACTAAATATCTGAATATACAAACAATTGAGGTTACCCCCTCAAACACTCTTTCACCATCACATTATGTGAAATATCAAATTTTACATCACGGTAAAAAATGCCGTAAGTTTTACCTACCTTGTTGGTTTTCAGCAATTTTTTCAGAGAATTTTCGGCATCAGATGCTCTCACGACGATATATTTTCGTATACAGTTCATATGAACAACATTATGGCGCTCACACCGGTCACCGGTCGACGGTCACGACATGATTTGCTTCCTGTGGCCCTTATTACCTGCTAGCCCATATTACCTGCATGTACCCTATGTCTGATTGGTAAACATGAATGAGAATAAAACACTGGCATGTTAAAAAAAAAAGTATTAAAAAGACCGGGGACTGATTATCTTCCAACCCGACTCCCAACTGACAGCAACTCGACAAAGAAAAAGTGCGACACATTATAGAGAGAAAGGAGGGTGACAGAAAAGAGAGACGGAGATAAAGGAAAGAAAAAAGAAGAAATCAAACAACCAACTATGTTGCAGACGTTAGGACCCCCTCTCAGGTAGGAAAGAGGAGAAATATATGGAACCTTCCAATTGCTATCTTCTCGAGGCCACACTCTCTATTCCTGAGATTGTTATACTATTATCATTTGGAGGGGTTTTGACCCATTCCGACTGAATTTCCTCCGATTAAGGGGAAAGCCTGGCCTGCACGAAAGCATCAATTGTTGTACCCTGCTTTACTCGCCCGAGCGTTCATCGTAGCATAACAGTATAATTGGGTTGAATGAGTTATCAAACTAACTATTCAAATCAAACTGAATGAACTATTGGAATCAGCCGTGATTGGAATAGAATCCATACCCGTTCAACCAAAATACCGGGCAAGATGTCCTTAGCATTCATCATCCTGATGTCGATGATGATGACGGCTACCGTTCAAGGATGTATATCAATGAGCTCAGACCCGATATCGAATCCCGGCTTCGACGACACTCCTGGTAAACCAACTACTGTTATACCTTATTTTTTCCAATATATTTTATATATATATATATTTCTTTTTCAAATCAATGTCATTTTGAAAGATCTCAAAGTATACGATGAGTAGGAGGAGGAATCTGGAATATTACCATATTTTTACTTCAAGGTATGAAATATAAATATTTGTTAAGTTCGAAAACTGGAGCTTGAGTAATTTTTTATCTCTTTTGTGACTTGGTTATCAATGTATTTGAACATTACATCAAGCCTGCTCGCATCTTTTATTATGAACAGATTTAAACCCGAGTATTAATTAAAAAATCAAAGGGAGGGGGAGAAGTCGATTAAAAATGTAATAATTATTATATAGCATTTCCCGGTCAATTTCATTGTTTTGTCAATCAATTGCATATTATGCGGCGGTCACAACTCGCCGTACCTTGGACGTGCAACTCCCTACGAGGGATTTCGTAGAAAATTCGTGCAGCGTATGTACCACGCAGGCACGTTGCCTGTACGACGTCCAGGAAGTTTTTCCAATACCCTTACTACAGAAGCGCAGGAATCGCAGAAATTAACCCACGACCTGTGCGTGCATTGTGCATGCAACGCAGGCTACGTTGATTGCACGTGCCCCGTAGCCTACGACGAGTTGTGACCGCCGCATTAAAGGCATTCATTTTCGGGAAAAAAAAACTGATGCATCGAAATGTTACCAGCCAAAATCGTATTCAATCATTAAAATTAACGATTATTGTGATCGATATCGTATTTGCGCATTCTACTTTACATAATAAGCATATCGATTTGGCAATAACTATTCAAATTCGTCTTCATCCTGTCGACATTTCATTCCGTATATTCAAATTCGCACTAATTTGAATGCACAAATAATGAAATTAAATGCTTATATCCGAATTTGAATTTTGTAACCATTACTTTGAGAGCCTAAAAACGAATTTGAGAGTATGAACACGAAATTGTTTGACTAAAGTCAGTCTGTCGCTTCAAACACACAAATATGAATACACATTAAATGAAAATGGATGATAAATGTATGAAATCGGCCGAAAAAAACCTATAATAATAATTTAGTAATAAGAGTCGTATCTTTGATTGCTAGACAAAACCTAAAAGCAAATAAACAACATATTTTTAACTTGGGTACCATGGTTTAGTAATGAATGATGAACGAGAGATGATTAAAGTAAGAGTGATGATGAGGGGGATAGTGATGATGAGAGAGATAGTGATGATCAGAGTGGGTAGATAGAGAGAGATAGTGATGAGAGAGATTGTGATGATGAGAGAGATAGTGATGAGAGAGATAGTAATGAGAGATAGTGATGATGAGAGAGATAGTGATGATGAGAGAGATAGTGATGAGAGAGATAGTGATGAGAGAGAGATAGTGATGATGAGAGAGAGATGATGAAAGAGATAGTGATGATGAGAGATAGTGATGGTGAGAAAGATAGTGATGAGAGAGATAGTGATGATGAGAGAGAGATAGTGATGATGAGAGAGATAGTGATGAGAGAGATAGTGATGATGAGAGAGATAGTGATGATGAGAGAGATAATGATGATGAGAGAGATAGTGATGAGAAAGATAGTGATGAGAGAGAGATAGTGATGATGAGAGAGATAGTGATGATGAGAGAGATAGTGATGAGAGAGATAGTGATGATGAGAGAGATAGTAATGATGAGATAGATAGTGATGAGAGAGATAGTGATGATGAGAGAGATAGTGATGAGAGAGATAGTGATGATGAGAGAGATAGTAATGATGAGAGAGATAATGATGGTGAGAAAGATAGTGATGAGAGAGAGTGATGATGAGAGAGATAGCGATGAGAGAGATAGTGATGATGAGAGAGATAGTAATGATGAGAGAGATAATGATGATGAGAGAGATAGTGATGATGAGAGAGATAGTGATGATGAGAGAGATAGTGATGATGAGAGAGATAGTAATGATGAGAGAGATAGTGATGAGAGAGATAGTGATGAGATAGAGATAGTGATGATGAGAGATAGTGATGATGAGAGAGATAGTAATGAGAGATAGTGATGAGAGAGATAGTGATGAGAGAGAGATAGTGATGAGAGAGAGATAGTGATTTGAGAGAGATAGTGATGATGAGAGATAGTGATGATGAGAGAGATAGTAATGGTGAGAGAGAGATGATGATGATGAAAGAGAGATATGGTGCTGATGATGATGATGAGAAAGTGCATGATGTGGATATAAACGAAATAAAATCAATTTAATTGATAACGATGAGAGAGATAGAAATTGTATTGCTGACAGTTCCAAGATTTCATTAGGCAATTTGGGGGTTAAATTTCTTATTAGGCCTATTTACCCTGAATAGCTTATTTATTTAGTACATTTTTTGTTCCATACAGCTTCTTTTAACGAAGATTGTGATGAGGTGTGGCAAGGCGCTATAGACTTTTCCGATTATTATTGCGGGATTCCTGAATCATCATATCGCTCGAACAATCCAGATGGTAAACGAAGACCACGTCGAGATGCTTCATCCGACGACATCGACATCAGCAAATATAATCTCGATCACTCTTTTGTACTGTTTCGTGGACAGTGCTTCGAGTTCGGTCCCGGTCGCGTGTTGTTTTACTTACGGGGAGGTGTCGGGAGGCGGGCCGAGGGCTGTCCCATCAGATGGAAGCGTATGGGGAGGAGCCGCTGTAAACTGAAAGATGTAGAAGAAATGGCTGTAAAACACCAAGCTGAAAGTAGCTATCGTCTCTTATGGAATAACTGTCATCATTTTACAGAATGGCTTCTCAATGAATTAGTGTCTAATCATTGCTCGCTAACGAACGATGATGATTTGACGGATGAAATAGAAGGAAAAGAAGAAGATAATATAGGAAATCAACAAGCATAGGAGCCAGTCCCGGTATTATTATTTATTTTTTTTGCCTCTATATCAGAGGATTTATTTCACACTCGTACAGCATTCATATTACATCAAGTATTCACAAAAAAATCTAATATTCTTTTCGGTAATTCAAATCTTCTCTTGGTTCTTACTCTTTTCTGTTCATAATCTTGTATTTCTATTCTTTTTCTGATTTCTCTTTCTAACACATGTTTTAATACAACTTTTCTATTTTCTTTCCCCGATTTATTTCTGTCCAAGATAACTTTATATATACTATAAAAGGCTAGAGTCATAAATAAAACGATTTGGCAATTGCATTCAATTTTCAAAAGATGCAGACTACTAATTTTTGTTTCAAACTTGAAGACTCTCTGTAATATGTTTGTTATATACTTTAGGTATTGTTTGTTTAATTCACATTCAATAAAGACAATGTCTTCTTTTACTAAACATTCTAAACATAAATCGTCTTCTCTTATACCCCATTTAAAAAGATTACTTTTTACTGGTATAAGATTGTATAATAGTTTAAGGTTAAACTCTCGTAGTTTATATTCTTTGACATGGATGAGGTTAAAATTGAAAACATTTAAACCATGTTATATCAATGTTGAGTTTATTTCCCCAATATAAGCAACATTTGTTCGTTAAAGTGTTTCTTGAGGGAAACAAACTATAAAACACATTGCTTTTTATATCACTGATAGATTTCAATTTGTTTCTAATACACAAAATTGGAACATCGAGTCTTTCTTGTTGTATCGTATTTGCAACAGCGTCTTGTTTTATCTTTTGGACCCATACTAACGGTAAAGCTTTTTTGAGTTTCGCATAATCAAACATTACAACATATTTACTTCTTCTATTGTTTATTTTTGACATTATGTTTTCTATCGACTGGAAACCGTTAATTCCAAAGAGATCTTTTACATAAATTATACCACTCTTATACCAGTCTTTAAAGAACATAGACTGCTTATTACACAAAATAAACTTATTATGCCAAATAATTTGATCTCGTATCACACTAGAATCACAATCTACAATATTGATGTATTTCAAATGAGTAAAATCTCGTATAAGTATCCAAGCATGTAATATTTCTTTATAAAAAGTTGGAATTTTCTTTGTGTTAACAATGTTTAAGTTACTTACGTCGTAATTACAATTCAACAGTAAATTGATACCTCCTAAGAGGTCAAACCAATACGAACACATTTTTTTCCCAAGTTTCTTGTTTATCGTTCAGAAACTTTCCTAACCATTTCAGGCGGAAGCTTCACATTTGATAATATATATCAACCATTCGCACTCCACCATTTGAGTAATTTTCTGTGAGAGTGACTCTTTAATTTTTTTCTACTTTTTTATTCCATATAAAGTTAAAAACCATATTATTCAATTGTGTCAACAATGCTTAAATGAATAATTTGACTCAAAGCTAAACTTTTTAGAATTGTTACCTTTCCAAACTTCGTTTTGCCCAGCTTTCTATATTCTTTTTTAATTTGACTAATTTTTGCTCCCATTCCAAAATTAAAGCTTCGTCATTATTTGAATAAATGTAATGACCTAAATATTTCATTGGCTTATCAGCCCACTTTAGATCGTATTTCGATATGTCAAAAGAAATATTATTGTCTCCCAGACATATCATAGCTGTTTTATCTTTATTAATTTTAGGACCTGCCAAATTACCATAATTCACGTAAAATTTCTTTGAGTGAGTCTTTGTCCTGAATAAAGAAAAGAGTGTCGTCTGCGTATTGCAGGAGCTCAAGTTCAAAATTGTAATGTGGTATTTCTATTGCTTTGACATTATTATTTTTACGAACACTGTTTGCCAGAAATTCTGCCGCTAGAATGAATAATAAATATGACAATGGGCAGCCTTGCCTAATGCCTCTTTCGAAATTAAAGTTTCGTGAAATCCAGCCGTTTACAAGAACAGAACTTGAAATATCCTTATAAAGAACTGATATCCATTTACAAAATGATTCACCAGTAGATGATACTCCATATGACTTTATTACTCGTATAGACATAGTCAGAGAGGCGCCATTCAGAAATACAAGTCAGGAAATGTGTTTCTTTCGTCAAGGATTTTATTCATCCCAAATCTGGGGGGCATTTCATCAAGGACTTGTCGGACGTTTTATCCGACAAATTTACTCTCAGCCAATCAGATGCAGCATTTCAGTAGCTTGTAACAGTTTGTCGGATAAAACGTCCGACAAGTCCTTTGATGAAATGCCCTCCTGGATCAACACATCTGTGGCAGAAAAAGGAGTTTGGAATTTTAAAAAATGGTGTGCAAAACATGTTACTTCAACATTCTAGTTATTGATTATGTACCAAATAATCATGTTGAATTGAATTGGATTTTATTGGATATATTCCATTCTTAAATTGCGATGTTTACAAACGTAAAAATCATTTGGTATTTATCAAAGTAGGTATCAAAATGAAAGAATAAAAAATACTTTTAAAAGTTGCATTCAAATTCCGTAATTCTAATTCATTAAAAAAATTTAAATCCCATACAGTTGGATTACAACTTTATTATTTAAAATTATTTTTTAAATTTTAGTTCCCTCTTTATAATACCGGGACGGAGTACAAAATATTTTCTAGATTAGAAAGAATAATGCAAAAAAAAAAAAGAAATACACAATTAAAACGTGAACGTGATGATCGTGTAATAGATAAAAATGAGGACATACTGGAAAGAAGTAGATACTTTTATTCAACTTTGTATAAAAAAACAGGCGTGATGTTTAATGAAACTGATAAAATGAAAAATGTGTCATCACAGTATATAATCAATTTAACACACGATAAAAAACAAACATGTGAAGGTTTAATAACGCAGGATGAATGTAAGCGTGCCGTATTCACCATGCAAAAAAAAAAAAAAAATCTCCAGATCTGATGGGATATCGGTTGAATTGTATCGGTCATTCTGGCACAAATAAAAGACCTTCTTGTAGAAAGCCTAAAAGGAATGTTATTTATCTGGCATGATGTCTAATACACAAAGAAAAAGCATTCATTACTTTGTTATTAAAAAAAGGTGATTGTAAGAGCTTAAAAATTGGAGGCCTATCACACTGCTTATTGTGACTACAAAATAATAGCAGCTGTTTTAGCTGCTCGAGTACACAAAGTTATAGGTGATATTATTCATGAAATCAGACAGCATGTAATATAAGGAACAAAAGATGTCATTGAATATTTAAGAAGCATGATAAAAACGGAGCAATTATGTAAGTAGATTTTACAAAAGCGTTTGATGTTTTAGACTGATTTTCTAAGCTTATGTCAGAAAAAGTTTAATTTTGGTGAA
>CALNVZ010003429.1:15496572-15536795 GCA_940671915.1 Paracentrotus lividus
AAAGGAAAAAATGGCTTTTATTAAATGGCTCGTACTTCAATTCTTTATTGTAATATTTCCTGAAAACCAGGAATGAAGGATGGGGGAAGGAGGATGCTGCAGCCCCTCCAATTTTCCAGTAGATATTTTTAAAAAAAATAATAAAAATATATATATATACTTTTCTCGTGTTCAGCCCATCAACTTTTTACTCACCCCACCCCCTCAAACCCTTTCAAAAACGCTCCGCGGTCTCTGAAAATAATGATTTATGCGAGAGCCAGCGAAAATATTGCGCAGACCTATCTACAAAAAAGGGCGATTTTGTGCACTATTTTTTTTAAATTAATAATTTAGCTCATGTACATTTTGAAAATTAGGTAAGTAAGTCTATTTAAGAATCCGTTTCACACCCTGTTTTCCTTTTCTTTTCTCTTTCTACCTCTTTTTTTTTTTTTTGTCAAGCAGACCCTACTCGCCAGCCGGGGGGGGGTCGTTCGATCCCCTAACCCCTCCCCCCCCCTAGTTACAGGCCTGGAAAGGAATGGATTGTCTTCTAATTTCACTTTGCACTCACTTTTATTTGTTTACTACCTTTGCATGTATCACATAATATAACATCATGAAATGTCACAATATACACTTTAAACAACTTGTGGGATGTATTTTGGAAAATGCTAAGTACCGTTATGTTTATATACATAAAAACAATCAAAATAATATTTTTTACTTGTAGATCATTTAATGTTATCAAATTTTACTGCAGAAAACCGGTTGATTTATGGTTTTAAAAAGTCAAAGACATTTTATTTATAGAAGACACCATACCTTTTCCCATTCGTCCGTGTACTGAGCTTTAGAGATATTGACAAATTGTCGTTTCGGCGAAATCACATCACGATTTTAAGATGATATAACTTTTTTTTTAAAATAATAAACGAACCTGCATTTCTCACAAGATGTCGTGCTCGTATTGGAACAATTTTAAATAGTTACACTTGAATTTTCTTTACGCAGTTTTGACAAATGCGAAGTATAAATATTGATTACATTCCATTTTTGAAAAATATGTTATAAAATGAACTTCTTTGGCTGAATATTCATTTTTCCCCATTTATATTCCATCAAAGTTGGTTTCAGTTGTAGGCAATTTATTTCTCTTTTATATGATCTGAAATTCGGGCAATGTGATAGTTCCTCCAAATGATATCCCCAAAAATATATTTTGTCATAAAAAAGGGCAACATTTTGGACGCCCTTAAATTAGAGGTGACCGCAACAAATTTCGAAGAGCACTACCTCTGAAATATTGTTCCACAATTATATTTTCTTTCGAAAAAACAAGGTGTGCTTAGTTTGTTACCAGTTAACAACATTTAACCTTCAATTTACGGGCTCGGATCTCCCCTTAGTTTTTCCCAGTGCATCAGAAAACCCAACGACTGCATGGGTCTAGGGTATGTTATCACACTGTAAATCGTCCATTTTCCATGGCACTTTCTTTAAAAAAAAATTTTTAAACGAACAAAAAAAAGAAAAGAAGAAAATGAGATGGACATCAAGAATAACAAGATAGGGAAAACACGATGATACAAACGAATAACACAAAGATGGGAAAAAATAAATAACGTAAAGAGACAGAAAAGGGAATACGACAGACAGAGCAAAGAAGATCATAAGATATAGTTGTTTTCTTTTTTTGTTTTTGTTTGTTTGTTTGTTTTTTTTTACTGTCGCCAAGCTCCGCCGTCGCCAACAAAACGAAAGCATGTTATATATATTTCAAAGGCCACCAATGGCAGGTAGGTATGACATGTGGATGAGGCAGGGAGTTTTTGTAAATTAATGCAATGACAATTTTTTGTTGTTGTTTTTTCTTAATTTTTATTTATCTATTTTATCTATTTCTAAGGGGGAGATGATCGTTACCAAGTAAAAGGGGGAAAAGACATTAAGATACAAAATATTGCGTTAAATATACCTGGAATCGGGCCAACTATAAGACAAAATTTTCGATCTCTCACTCTAAAATGTTTCTCAGAAAGGTCCACTTTTCCAATTTTCGACTCCCTGTAAAAATCGTAGTTACGGGCCTGACCAATACAATCAATTGGACTTCAGAGCACTTCATTGCGGCCATACTAATCGCTACAGTCACACAGAACATACGTTTAGTTACGCTATTTGATGTTTTATCCTTCTTTATCTTCTATTCTATCATTTCTTATGTATTTCTTTTTTTTTTTATTGGATAAACGAAATATCACTGTTTCCACTGATGACTTATGATGGGAAGGCATCCATGGATCAGCAAAAAAAGAAAAAATTTGGACGCAACCGCGACACGTAACTCAACGTAAGTGTCTGTGTGACTGTAGCATAACGGGGGGGGGGCTTCCAAAGAAGAACAAAGGCACTTTTAATGGAGATATGCAATGAACCTGTTTGCGTTGCTATGTCAGCGCATACATTTTCTGTTTGGCATACTTGAAGCCCCCACTTAGAAAATACCATTAAAAACAGCATCCAAACTGAAATGGTCAATATTATCTTTAATTTTCATAGCATGAATACAATGACGCATATACAATTACGCATATAATATTCAAAAAACAAAACGAAAAAAATAGAAAATCCTATAATTTGTCCTTACCTTTAAACATGTACATTCTTTTCCCCAAAGATTAAAAGGAACCATAATACATTTATGACGTCCACAAGTTATATAAGGATTCAAAATCTCTGAAATATTTTCAAAAAAAAAGAAAAGTTCTTAAACAGCTGAGGCAAGTTAGGCATTATTATTCACTCGGTTTGTTTTGTTTTGTTTTTCATTTTCATTTTTTTTTTTCCATTTTTTTTTTTTTTTTTTTTTGTGCGTCACAGACCGGCTGCTGCCATCGCAAACCAAGAGCCAAGAATGGTCTTAATTGGAGGAAACCTAATACAGAAGTTGAATGTTCGGTTTCATTCAACAGGCCGTAGTCGATCGGTTCTGAAAGGAGAAAAATAATTTCACACGGGCTAAAATTTCCGCCTCTAAAAATGGCCTTGAATCGAAATCTTTTCATAAGGTTTCTCCCAACCTGAATGCAGTCACAATAGGTCCATTGATGCTCTCAATTGAAAAGAACAATTCAAGCTTCCCCCTCTCTTTTCTCTCCTTAGCAACAAGAAGTATATAAAGAAGTGGTTATTTGGTATATTCCGTCAGAAATGTGATTATCAAATTTATATTTTGACATACAGAAATAGACGACTGCTGGAATGAAACACATAGGGAGAGAGAGAGGGGGTAGAGGAGAAACAGGGGGGTACGAGGAGGGTGATCAGGGAGACACAGTAGAGGAGAGACGAGACTGCAGCTGGTGATAGACTGACTGAGAATAAGACAAACGTTGACGCAAGCAACAGGGCGAATAAACAGTAGTGTAATTTTGGGGGTATTTCCATGTTCAGAAAGTGATTATCAAAAATATATTATTTTGACAACTAGAAATAGATGACTGTAGACGAGATGAGAGTGAGAATAAGTGTGATGCTACTGTGTGTGTCGTGTGTGCGTGATGTGTGTGATGTGTGTGTGTAGAGCGAGGGGGCGATACGGCTGTCTGACCAAAGAAAAGTCGACTATAACAGAAAGCAGAGTGAAGGGGGGTCAGACTACTGAGTCATAAGAAAATTGAGGCCACAATAAGAGACGAACGACGAGAGAGAGAGAGAGAGAGATAGATAGATAGATAGAGGAGAGAGTGAGAAAGAAGTGGAGAATAAGGAAAAGAGAGGTGAGGAAGAGAGAGAGGGGAGAGAGAGAGAGAGGGTCAATAGTGATAGTATAGATAAAAATAAAGTTAAAATAGATGTTATGTCAACATGTCGTGCATCTTTGAAATAATTGTATTCTAATTCATCATCTGATTGTGCTGAAACTTTCACTACTATAATTTTGCAATGATCACTTGAGTTCTTTCACCAAACCCGCTCTATTTCCTCGGTACACTGCTTTTTGTCTTTTCGCTTGTATAATTGTTGATCGACTTTAATAATCTCTCTCTATATTTCTCCCCCTATCAGTTTCTTTTCTCATTCGGTTTCACCCCTTTCCTTTTTTTTTTTTAAATCTACCCCTGGAGATAATTTTCCAGGGTATAGTTGTCCGGGGTTACTTGTCCAGAGAAAGTTTTTTGGGTGCTTTGGCGTAAGTAGTTGCTATCACGGTAACTTTGCCATCAATGGTGATGGTAACGTTGCTTTTTTGTCCGCTTTTGTTGTTTCAATCTTATTCCCACTCTTGCACAATTCGAAATTGACGTGTTCGGAAACAATGCGCCGCGTTCATCCAAGCGTTTAATATAACACACAAAATTGGTACCAAAAGATGCGGGACGAGTTATTCTTTCAGAATATGTATAATAAATTGGGGTCCGTTAATTGGTTGTCTTTATATTGACATTTTTCTAGGTGTCTAGTTTTTTCTGGCTCACTCGGTAGTCTTTTTTTTTTTTTTTTTTTTTTTTTTTTTTTTTTTTTTTTTTTTTTTTCATTATCATTTATGTTTGCTTGAGATTCTATAGTACATTTTGGGGAAGATAGAAGTTTCCACCTTGTAAAAATGAATAAAATCAATTTTTGAGCAACAATCGAAATATACTTTGACCCATATCAATTCTACTCTATGTAAAATGTAAAGTTAACGTATACCAATGTGCGACATTAAATCGTAATTAAACAAGGCGCGTCCATTATCTAAGAGGCCACACGCAACAAAGTGACGTTGGAAATACGGCTGAGAAGCGCAGAAATCTATACAGCTGGCTGCAAAAATAAATTAGCTCACAAAAACTCGCGTAAGAAGACTTCCCTCCAGTGGAATGGTATTGTAAGTTAATAGATTCTCTAGACCAGATGGTGAGGAAATACACATTTGGGCAAGCTTATAACATTATTGTGCTGAAGTTGTAATCAGAATATGCAATTCATATAAATTGATGCTCAAAACAATGACATAGATTGTGAACTTGTCACAAGTCTTGTGAAGACGCCGTTTACATGTTTCTATGCGATATGCATGTGATAAGCGTAAATATTGACTAGTCGAGGAAAGAACCTCTTATGATTATGTTCAAAGTGACAGGACTTTTTTTTAATCATTTAAAGGGGAAGTTCACCCTGGAATGTTATTGGTCTTAAAAAATGAAGAAAAATAATAGAAAAATATTAGTGAAAGTTTGAAGAAAATCGACCAAAAAATAGCGAAGTTATGAATATGTAAAGTTTTGATTCTGTGACGTCACGTGCGAGCAGCTCTCCCATTGGTTGTGTATGCAAATTCCATAAATTTGTCTTTTTGTCATGGTTCTTGATAAAGGAATGGGTCAATTTGATATAGTCATGTATATGAACATTATGTTTGATGGTATATCGACCGCACAGGTGACATAATTATTTTCTTCTGAAAACAAATGACATTTTATGGAATTTACACTACATAACACATAGGAGATCTGCTCGCATGTGACGTCACAGAATCAAAACTTTGAATATTCATAACTTTATCATATTTTGGTCGATTTTCCCCAAACCTTCACTCATATTTTTCTTTTATTTTTCTGCATTTTTTAAGATCAATACAATTCCAGGGTGAACTTCCCCTTTAAAATGAATGTACCATCTCCGGAAAGCTGAGAATTCAAGCTTTAAATTGCCCTGTGAACAATTAGCTATAATCATGATAATAGTATAATGCGGCATCGAGGATCAAGACTATGCAGCGCATGAGCTATTTTGAGAGCAAAATATACCATATTGTACAGGAATTTGATCTGACTAGGCTTTTGAATTGACACAAGTGACAGGACTTTTTTTTCCCTTTGCAATAAGTTATTCCTATTTTTGAAAAATTCAGACTCTTAGCGTACTTATTCAAGTTGAACATTTCTTTGAAAAGGTAGTTGCTCGCCACACTAAAGAAAATAAAGTGAAAAACTGTCCAAAAACAAAAAAGTCGATGGGCACGTTCGCTTTGAGTAGAATGGTAGCGCCCTCTATCTCTTAAGTTTACAACTAGAATTGATATGCTTCCCCTAGACAATAAATCGAAGTCTGTGACCATAAACTAGATTTAACTTAAAGAACAATAACAACTCTATACCTCAGACGCGTTTCGTGGGGGTATGACTAAGGGGGCCTTGGTCAGCCGGGTAACCAGGAAAGGGCCCCAAAATGAGAAAAATGGCAAAAATGGGCATTGTGGGGGATGAAACACTTTTTTCGATTTTTCAATACCTGGGAATGGTCGGGGGACGTCCAAAATATAGCCAGGGTCCCGAAAAGTGAAAGTGGGGACAAATAATTTTAAGAAATTAAAGCCGAAGCAGAAAGATGTTGCTGGATCACATAAAAAATATTAAACCTTTATGAGCAACAGTGTATGATTATTAGTATAATTATCAGAGCGCTTTGTATCTTTTTAAAGAAAAGGCGCTCTATAAATGATTATTATTATTATTATTATTATTTCCCCTCAATATATTTTTTTTTTCAGTTCAGTTCAGTTTTTATTTACATATTCCAATCAAACAATAATGAAAACAACAATTATATGTCATTTCAATACTATACATTATTTGATAAATCATAAAACAAATGACATCAGTAGAAAGAAATATGAAGGAGCCTAAGTTAAAAGCTAAGCTTGTTACATTATAGGCTCCTTTGTGAAAATGATGTATAAAAATACATAAAGAAATAAATACAAAGATATATAAATAGGAGTAACTGAAGAATGTGCATTAACATATCTTTTTTTACATTGAACTACCTATCTGTACGCAATGGTAATAGTGAGGCGTACCGAGATGATGTCATCATTATTTTGATGTGTAATGACGACATCATCTCGGCACTACATTATAATCATACATTAATAATGAATATAAGCAATGGAAAAAGTGAGGGGTACCAAGATGATGTCGTAATTTGTAGTAAAATGACGACAGCATCTTGGCACTGCATTATAAACATACATTAATATTGAGATGAACATACATGTTTATGGGACTATAAAAACAATTGCTCACGTGTCATTTTCCGCCTGTGTTTTGTAACCCTTTAATATATATATATATATTTTGTAAATAGGGTTTTTTTTTTGGGGGGGGGTCGCTCCCCACCCCCCTTGTGGGGACTAGATCCAGCAGAGATGCACCGGCAGACGTTCAGTTTGGTAAATGTGGGATTCTTCCCCATGGGTTCCAATACTTGACTGCCTGTCCCTCGTTCGTTTGATCGAAAGTCACCCAGCTGCTGGTCTAATAGTTGTAATACACCGAGCACGCGGAGTCCCACTTCCTTCATATTTTCTTAAGAATTTTGCTAAAACAGAAAGGTGTTGTTTAACACCTCCCTTGCTAAAAAGGGACAAAGAGCAACACCATGTATTCATTAACGAACATTATTCTGCATTCCATTATGCTTATATTAATGCAAAACTAGGTATTCACAAAAAAAGCGAAATTTCACAGCCCTGTGTAAGTAAACATTCATTGTATATGACCCCCACTGTTCAATTTTCCCTTTGAAAAAACAACTCACAAAGTGATTGTACAAATAGAAATTGAGCCCAGTGCACACGAAGACCGGGCTTGTAAAAAAAAAAAACCTTATTATATGAAGACACTTTTGATTTAAAAAAAATATCATCAAAGAATGAACTACAATAAGGATGATGTTCCAATTATTTTCAGAGAGCGTTGGAAACGGTTAAAATGGAACTTTACTGATTTTTCATTCTCGTAAAGATACTTTAAAAAGTATATATATATGTTTTTATAAATTTTCATCGATCAAATTGCAAAGGACATGAAAAGTGTGTATAATACAATGATTTAAGGCTTCATAGGAATATCATTAGAATACAGGCATATTAAATTGATTTTACTTTGATTTACTTTACTCCCCATGATGCCTTTTCATCGATCGAAGATTGTAATATACAGTTGAGGCCAAAAGTTTACACACACCTGATACGAAAACATATAACTAATATTTTTACCACCATAAGAACACTGGGCATCATTTATTTCGAATGAAAATGGTAGGGTATGGTATTTACTTCGTTTTCAGAGAGTATGTTTTAATTCAAGATATATAGAAACATATATATGATTGATCTTACTACAGCTTGGATAAATTCAAATTGGTCAAAAGTTTACATACACTAACCAAAATTGGTGATGGTGCTGCCTGTATTTTGCTTTATTTTTCATATTTTCACTTGTTGAAGCTGTCAACGAGCTTTCTATATAATATAGATGTATAAAGCTAAGATGAACTTAGTGCCTCCTTATATAAGCGAGAAATTTTCACAACGGTCACAATTGATCCAACACATGGCTAGCGGATCAGTTATTGGTTGAGACCAATTGGTGAGTGGACCAATTGGATGTAGACCAATTGGTGAGTGGACCAATTGGATGTAGACCAACCGGTGAGTGGACCAACTTGGATGCTAGGACCAAACTGGTGAGTGGACCAATTGGATGTTAGACCACTGGTGAGTGGACCAAATTGGATGTAGACCAAACTGTGAGTGGAACAATGGACGATAGACCAACTGGTGAGTGGACAATTGGATGTGAGACCAATTGGTGAGTGACCAATTGGAGTACGTAGACCAAACCGGTGTGGACCAATTGGATTGTAGACAACTGGTGAGTTGGACCAATTGGCATGTAGGACCAACTGGATTAGAAGGTGAGTGGACCAATTGGATGTAGACCAATCGGTGAGTGGACGAGATTTAGATATTGTAAGTGGAATTAGTAGACCAACTTGGTGATGGACCAATTGGATGTAGATCCAATTTGGTGAGTGGACCAATTGGATGTTAAGACCAATAGGTTATTGGACCAGTTCGGGTGTAGACAAATGTTAGTGGACCATTAGGGTTTAGACTGAATGGAGGTAGACCTATTGGCTAGTGGACCAATAGGTTGTAGACCAATAGGTGTTTTACCTTCAAAAACCAGTAATAGGGGGTATCTCTAAAAATCCATATTGTTGACTGCCTGAGGGGGCGGGGCGGTGAGGAAAAAACTAAAATTACTATTAATACCATCTTTCAAACAAAAGGTAGAAGTACATGAATAATTTTCTTAATTGTCAAGAAGAAGAAAAACATTGAAGAGGGAAGTTCCTGCTTCAATTTTCAGGAGAAAAAAGTGTTTCTTTTCCATTGATGTTAATGATATATAGAGGACATATTAGTACGGTATCAGTTTCGGTATATCGATTATCATTTTGCTATATGGCTCTATACCTTACCATATTATCACATGTAGAGCTGAGACACTACACATACCCAAAATTGCTGCGAAAAAAAGTCGCTTCAGTTTTACAAAGTGTTAGGTCTAATCAGCTTAAACTTACAGATCTTAAACTTGGTACACATACTTTTGTGACTTTCATTACAAGATGGCATTCAGTCATGGAGTTGTTATCATGTTTGTAGTGCTCTTTTTCAGCGATGGTGAATATCAGGTGAAAGCCAGTGACATCTTTCTAGCGAATGTTGGGGAGAACATTACTCTGCCTTGCAGTGTCAGGATGCATTCCGGGTATATATTTTGGTATAAAAACAGGGAAGGATCCAACTCCTCCCTATACATCGCTGCAGTAGACTCTCTTAATAAAGCCTACTTATATGATTATGTTGACAATAATCATTTTTCACAACACTATGAAGGGAGTTTTTCTAACCAGACTCAGAGATCATTTACACTTGGTGTTTATGATGTCAATATAGTGGATTCTGGAAACTACACATGTCAGCTTAAAACAAATTCAAGAAAGACGTACGACGTACGAGTTATGGGATGCACGGTTTGCCACTCTTCTCCGTCCAACCGGTCAAAACCTAATAGAAAGATCGTGACTTGTGGTCTCAACAACTTTCACAGACCTCAGTCAGAACGTAAAGTAAACATCATAGTGAACAACAAAAGAAACAAGACAGCTTTAATTGAAAACGATACATTAAGTTTTACTATTTCAAATGCAAGGTTATATAGCGGTATCAGCATTGAGTTCAACCCTTATCCTGAGAAAAGGAATCTCGGCTCTAATATAACCTGTATCATACCGCCTCAGCCATCAACACATTCCACATCCAACCTCACCATAGCATCAACGATGGTTATAACCACACAACATGAACATCCTTGGACATCAACAAAGTCGTCGTCAGTATCAACACATCCTTCACCTAGCCCCATCTCTACATCATCGGTAATTACAACTCCAAAATATGGTCAGGAATCGACATCAACAAAGTCGTCGTCGCCATCAACAGATCCTACACCTAGCCCCACCACCACCTCATTGATAACTACAACCACACAACATGAACATCAGTCGCTATCAACAAAGTCGTCGTCAGCATCAACACATCCTTCACCTAGCCCCAACTCTACATCATCAGTGATCACAACTCCAAAAATTGATCAGCCACCGACCTCAGAAATTACGTCTTCTTCTTCATCAGCCTCGGATATCCCTTTTACGTCCAATGCAACAATCTTCGGTACACCTACCAAGCCCTTACAAACGAATACTGACTCGACCTCACTTATTTCGACCAGTTCAATATTAACAAAAATGTCGACAACATCTGAACAGTCTCAAGACACCTCTGACGAAAGCAGCGTAATGACAGTTACTGAAACTGTCCTCATTATTGCTTCCATTGTTTCTCTTGTCTTAGTTGTTCTGATAGTGATCTTTCTCATTGTCCGACGTAAGCAAGCCAAAAGACGACATAAAAGGAAATCATATCAGATTGATACAATTGGACCTTCTGCTGATAAAGCTGCACCGGGTGAACGGGATTATGAATCGATAGAAGAAATGTCACAAGCACAACCCTGTGAATTAGTGGATAATATTTTGTACGAATCCAGTGACGGAGTCAATGCGGGATCGGCTTCAACATCGGACGATCAACTGGACACCGTACTCTACACCTTACCGGACAAAACAGGAATCATTAAACGTGTAGCAGTTTCAAAAATAATCCGCGGCCCTTCGGGCTTGATGAATCCCCATTGCAACAAAGCGACGCTTCCACACCACGAACCAACAAAGACCAAACAAGAACAAGAGAAACAGTATGAAAATATCGCTATGTCAGCCAAAGTGTGTAATGATGACATTCCACTATATGCTATGCCGAATAAAGGACCTAGGTCTGCGAAAAATAATCCAAAGAGTAGACCAGGATCAGAATCGCAATCGGAGATTCCGCTCTATGCCACGCCCGATAAAAGACGAAAATAAGGGAACGAACTAGGATCTAAAGAAGATGTGTTGGTGGCGGCGCGCTGCTGGGGGTGGTGGTAGTTGTGGTGATCGTCATGGTAGTGGTGGTGATGATGGTCGGGATGATTGTCATGGGGACTTTTGTATTTTATTGTATGAAATACCAATTATCAAGATTTTCTGCCCAAGGACATAAAAACAGGGATAACTCCTTGTGGAATGTGCACAAGTGCTAATCTACTTAATTATTTCTGTATGAGGGATATATTTTTTTTTGATACGCAATGTATGAAAAAATGCGATAAACAGGATTTCATATAATAAAATACACAAGAAGTAGTGGGACTTTGACATCATCAGTTTGCTTATTTGAATATGCATGAGGTTATACCAAGAACTTTTTCCTAGAAAAAATTCAAAACCTAAGATATTCATAACTTTGCTATTTCAGCCTGGAATCCTCCTTTAACTTAAATATAAAGGAAATTATGCTAAAACATATTTTGTGTAAATATCTCGATTTGTTTATTTTGTACAAATTTATGATAAAAAGACTTCTTTTATACCATGTGATTATAGAAGCAAATCATGTATTTATTCAGTTTTTTTTTTTAACTATGTCGCCTTTGGTGACACCTACCCTCCATTCATAAATTCTTTGTGTGAGGTTGTGTTTGTGTGTGTTTGTGTGTGTGTGTGTGTGTGTGTGTGTGTGTGTGTATTTGCGTATGTTTGTGTGTGTGTGAGCGTGTGTAGGTGTGGCGCTTGGGTAATAAATCAAAAATAAAACAATGGACAATTTTCATATTACTTATGTTGTCAATGTTTATTAGTACCTTAAGTAATTCGGCAATGAGAAAAGTAGCACTTATAATAAGTGAGAGAAGGGCTCTCGCTTTCATAATGTGAATCATAAGGTAAATGGCAAAAATTGCCACATTCATGCGATTGTGTTCGATACAACATGAACTATAATTTAGATCAGCAACAACATTAAAATCAAGATATATTGGGCAGCACATCTGCTTAAAGAAGGGGAGAAGGGAAAAAGCAAAACAAAATAATCCGAAAATACCACCAAAGCCACATAGCTTAGGTGATATAACTACCAAAAATAATTTTTTTTTTTTTAAGAAGCTGATGGAAGGGGACCAAATTGTGACATCGTCAAAATACAAGATAGGATTTGGGAGGTGGGATTTGAGCAAGACAGATTTAAATAGTATTATAAAGAAAATTAAGGATATGATTCTTAGAGAAGTTGATTGATAAGAGGACAGAATGAGAGAGATTAGGACGGATAACCTACAGATATGAAGCGATGAGGAAAGGTACCTGTTGGGATGTAGGAAGGGGGTTGTTCAAGATGAGAAAAAGTTGTATTAGTATTTGAGGATGGGGGGGGGGGGAGATGAAAGAATAATGCAGAGATGAGGATATAGACCATTTAGGATAAAAGGATATGTATGTTCAAGAGAAGAGCAAGTGGGAGGGGTCGACGTTAATCGGCCATGGGCATCGACGTAGAAATTTCAGTGAATATTGTCGATTACAGGGAAATACCGTAGCCTATTCCCTCTCCACACCCTCCTCACCGCAAGATGAGAGGTTCAGAGTTGGGAGAAGGCTGGAGAACTAGAACCACTACTAAAGACTATCTGTTAAAACAAAAAGTAAGGAATACTACGGAGGAGAAAATAAAAAAAAAACAATTTTAAGAGGAAGTTCCTGCGTAAAAATATGTCTCTTTTCGTTCTACAATAGATTCAGAAAATACGGTAGTAGACATATAACTTGTAAAAGTATCAGTTTCGGGATATAAATTATTGTCATTATATTCACATTCATACTACTCAATACGTGATCACGTTATTATAGAGTTGACACACGATACGTATAAAAAGGGCCATGAAAAACTGCTCCAGTTATTGTACAAACAGTGAGGTCTGTTAATTAGAACATTGTAGACTTGGTACATGCTTTTGTGAGTGTCAAGAAAGGATTCAGTAATGGAGTTGTGTCTTATTTTGGTGCTATCATGTTTGTGGTGGTCTTCTTCGATGGTGAATATCAGGTGAAAGGCAGTGAAATCTTTCTATCGAACGTTGGGGAGAACATTACTCTGAATTGCAGTACTGGTAGATCTGATGGCGTTATATATTGGTATAGAAACAAAGAAGGACACACATCCAACGAATACATCGCGGCAGTTGAACCTCTTACAAATCAATCCTACTTATATGATGATGTTGACAATAATAATTTTTTTCACAGCTACATGAAGTGAATTCTTCTGAATACAGATCATTTACGCTTGGTGTTTATGATGTAAATATCAATGATTCTGCAAACTACACATGCAGCTTTAATTCACCAAACATGCCAAGGACATACGATGTACGAATTATTGAATGCACGGATTGCAAATCTTATCCATTCAGCCGGTCAAACTCTAATAGAAAGACCGTGGATTGTGTACTCAGCAACTTTCACGGACCTCATTTAGAGCACAAACGTCACAAAGTAAACATCATGGTGAACAACAATAAAAATAAGACAGCTTTTATTCAAAAAGATACATTAAGTTTTACTATTTCAAATGTAAGGTTATATAGCGGTATCAGCATTAAGTTTAACCCTTACCCTGTGAAAAGGAACCTCGGTTCGAACATAACCTGCATTATACCGCCTCAATCATCAACACATCCCACATCCAGCCTCACCACAGCATTAAACCTGGTGTATAGTTTTGGTAACAAAAAAAAAATCGGCATAAAACCGATTAAATATAGTCTCATGTTGTTCACATTGCGCTAAAAGACATGTGTGATAGATTTTGTGATATTCCTTTCACGATTTCCGGTGAATTTCAGTGAAATGTTTGAATCCAAACACAATTTGTAACGGTTTTGAGACGTTTGCTGGGTTGTCCTGTCCCCCGAACTTCCCGCATGAATGGACCGTAGCGATCTGTGTGTATCACCCACACAAGAGAATCCCCATTGGTTTTCCATGTGAACGCCTAGTTCACACAAAGCTGAGTCGGGTCCCCGTCTTATCTTTTTTATACTATAATATCGTGAAATAAAGACATTAAAACGAGATTCCATGTAATATAACTTTCTTTGTTACAGTTATAGGATTCAGGCTTTCATATTATCTAACTGTGAATCCAAATTAATTTTTTCCTTCTCCCAACACTATACACCAGCTTTAACGATGGTTTTGACCACACAACATGAACATCCATGTACATCAACAAAGTCGTCGTCAGTATCAACACATCCTCCAGTTCGCTCACCTATACAATATGAACATCCATCTACAGCAGCAAAGTTCTTGTCGTCATTAACACATCCTACACATACATGACATAGCCTACCGAACACATCAACGATTATTACAACCACACATTACGATGAACCATCGACCTCAGCAATTCAGTCGTCTTCTTCATTGGAAAATAAGAAGACTTTTACGCCATATGCAAAAAATTCCTCAAACAGAAAACACGACCTCTAACACAAGTAACGATTTGAAAAACAACACTTCCACAATCCATACCATCATGACCATAATAATAATAATTATTTTTTCCATTGTCATACTTGTTTTGGTTATGATAGTAGTTGTTCAACGACTCAGCCGAGTTCGGATGCAAAACAAACACAATCAACGAGAAACAAATCAGCATAGCTTTAGTGAGGATCTATCTGCAAAAGATGAACAAGGATATGAATCTTTAGAAGGAACTCATAAAACAGATCAAGATTATACAGCATTGAGAGTAAGAAATGTAGATGAAACGAATACGGATCAAGGTGTCGATTACGAAGAACCTCACAAGATGATGTGCGATTCTGGTAACGCCATTACTGAAAGCTCATTCTCGAGCTCCAATGAGCAGCCGAACATCGCTCTCTATTATCATACCTATGAAATACCGGACGATAATAAATTCATTGACCCTGAACCACGATTAGATTCAACCGATGACTCTCCGAACTTAGTCATTCAATATCAGAACGGATCTATCATCGGACATCACAACCATGCAGCAAGAACACAACGAAAAGAGGAACAGTATGACGACGTCGATATTCCAGGGCCTGATCGAGTAGTTTAGTAGAAGATCAGGGACACCTCGCTTTATGACTTACAATTTAAAGAATCAAAATCAGGATCGATCGACAGGGTTTCTCCCCTCCATTTCCAGCCTGAAACGAGAAACCTTTATATAGGCCTATTTCATTTTCGGATAAACGAACTTACTCAACAAATAACCCTATTTCATATTCGGACAAAGAACCCTTCGTAAGCTGTAACTTTGTAACTTTGCAACTTTAAGTGATTCGGCAATAAGATAAGTAGCACTTAGGATAAGTGAGATAAGGGCTCTCGCTTTCATTATAACTTGAATCATAATTTATATCACCACCAACATTGAAATCAAGATGGGAGAAGGGGAAAAAGCAAAACAAAGTAATCCGAAAATACCACCAAAGCCATATTGCTTAGGTGATATAACTACCAAAATCATATTCATTGTTTCACAATGCACCCTCTAAATAGTCTGACTTAGATAGATGGCTGTAATAGGCTTCATTAAAGGATTACTTTATAAAAACTTATACTTTAACTCTCATTGAGTAAGATCGGATGCTCGATCTGCATTATCATGAATGAATGAAAATAAAGTCAGAATAAACAAAGACGCAACATCTCCTACCTGTACCCGGGAAGCGACTGCTCGTCATGGCCATCTCTTGACCATGGGTCAACACGAAGAATTAATGAACTTATAGATATATTTTGTTTATTAAGTTAGCTTATTAATATTCATAGCCTTTGTCTATGAGACTCTGAATTTCAACAATTCATAATTGAGAGCCCTGGAATGTCTCTGTGAAAGCTGATGGAAATTAAGGGATCCTCAAAGAGAGAGATCGTCAAAATACGGGATAGGATTTTGGAGGAGGGGTTGCCTAAGACAGATTTCAATATAAATATATGAAAAGTAACATTATGAAACTAGATCAAGAAAAGGATAGGGTTGTAAGTGAATGTGAGAGATGAGAGGAGAAATAGAAAGAGATTAAGACTGATGCAGATATAAAGGATGAGGAAAGGGATCGTTGAATGGGTGATGTTCATCAAATAAGAGAAAGTAGACTGAGAATAGAAGGATGAGGAGGAGAAGATGGGAAAGGTGAAGAACGATGCAGAGATAAGGGACCGGATGGGATGAAGGAAGAGGTTTGTTCAAAATAAGAGAAAGTTGTATGAGTATAGGAGGATGGGGGAGGAGTAGATGAAAGAGAAGAATGATGCAGAGATTAAGAGATTATTAAATAGACTATGTGTGGCATAAAAGGATGTGTTTCTTCAAGAGAAAAGAAATGGGAGGTTTGTCTATCAACCCTGGGTATCGACATTGGAAATATAATTAAAGATTTTCAATTTTTACTTGCCGACGTGGGTATGGAAAATATAAATGACAGTATTCATATCGAGAATTCGCAACATTGCCTATATACCTTCTTCACCCCTCCTCACCGCAAAAATGAGTGGTTCAAAGTAGGGAGAAACTAGAGCCACTGATAATACTATCTGTCAAAACAAAAAATTAAGGAATACTATGGAAAAGAAAATGAAAAAAAGAGAAATTCAAAAGCAGAAGTTCCTGGTGTCCTGCTTTCAATCAAAAGAAAACCGTGTCTTTAGTTCTTTCCGTTCAACAACCAATTCAGGAAAAAAAATTATTGATCGCATTCAAGTAAAATAATCAGTTTCGGGATATAGATCATTGTCATTTTATTCATCCTACGTACTCAATACCTGATCACGGTATTATAGAGTTGACATATAATACGTGAAGAGGGATGTGAAAAAAATTGCTCCAGTTGTACAAATAGTTTGGTCTGTTAATTAGAACATTGTATACTTGGTACATGCTTTTGTGAGTTTCAAGATGGCATTCAGTCATGGAGTTGTTTTGTCCTTATATTTTGCTGCTATCATGTTTGTGGTGCTCTTATTCAATGATGGTGAATATGAGGTGAAAGCCAGTGAAATCTTTCTAGCAAATGTTGGGGAGAACATCACTCTGCATTGCAGTGTCGGCAGAAATTCCGGTTTCATCTATTGGTATAGAAACAGAGAAGGATCCAACAAACCTCAATACAT
This sequence comes from Paracentrotus lividus, assembly GCA_940671915.1. Classification (NCBI taxonomy): domain Eukaryota; kingdom Metazoa; phylum Echinodermata; class Echinoidea; order Camarodonta; family Echinidae; genus Paracentrotus; species Paracentrotus lividus. Next base: position 15,514,054 of record CALNVZ010003429.1, read on the forward strand.
CGCTTCAGCACACTCTCTTAAAAATCTACCCTACTTATATAATGATGTTGACAATAATCATTTTTCACAGCTACATGAAGTGAATTCTTCTGATTACAGATCATTTACGCTTGGTGTTTATGATGTCAATATCAATGATTCTGCACACTACACATGCATCTTTAATTCACCAAACATGTCAAAGACATACGATGTACGAATTATGGAATGCACGGATTGCAAATCTTATCCATTCATCCGGTCAAACCCTAATAGAAGGTTCGTGGATTGTGGTCTCAACAACTTTCACGGAACTCATGTAGAACACAAAGTAAACATCATGGTGAACAACAATAAAAATAAGACAGCTTTTATTGAAAAGGATACATTAAGTTTCACTCTCTCAAATGCAAGGTTATACAGTGTGTTCCTAAAAAAAGAGGACCGAAGTTCAAAGGTCAGTCATTCCAAAAGTATATGGTTTATTCTTGTGATTTGTTACTAGAATAATAAGTAACTCATCAGCTTTAATTTGAGACATTGCTGACGTCTAAATTGTATGGGTCACAGAGTTAGGGTCCTTTGAAGGTAATAGGTACAAAACCCGTCTTTTCCAAGTTTTTGGTTTTTGGGGTACGAAACAAAATTTTTGTTAGTTTTTGGTTTCATCGTTTTGGGGTATTTTTTCACACAAAGGTTTTCAATGAAATTCAATCTCCATTTCTTCCAAATGGACCCACTGCAATGAGGATGGGCTTTCCTACTTTATTATGCGGCCTCTGGAGTGTGGTGACGTCGTGCGTGACGTCTCCTGAGACTTCAGGGCGTCGTGCTGTAAATTCGAATCTTAAAAGTCTGAACAAATGATGTCAATCGCTGTTCGATTTCTTTAATCCGCTTCATGCAAGTTCCTGCGACAAAGTTCTTCTGAAAGAAGTACTCGCCTGGATACTTTCGTGCACTATTTAGGGCGAAGTGCGCGAACCCCACCGAGACGTCACAGAGAGCTGCATGCGTCTGAAAGAAGTCTACAAAATAGTTGAACATGTTTGACATTTCGTTTGGTTTTCTCGCGACTTTCCTGGAGACTCAGGATCCGCGCATGTGACCTCTCCGAGACTCCACGATGACTCATAATAAGAACGCATTCTCATTACCAGGTGAGGAAAATCCACTTTAGCGAAAGGAAGATGCCACATTTCATTGTAACTTTAATGAAAAGATCAATGACACCAATTACTTAAGAAGGTTTAGTTTCATACCCGGAAAAACCACAAATTGGAAAAAAACCGGGTTTTGTACCTATCGCCTCAAAAAGACCCTTAACTCTGTGAACCCATTACACTTTGGACGTTCAGCCAATGTCTGAAATTCAAAGCTGATGAGTTATATTAATATTGTTAGTCAAACGAATCACAAGAATAAACCATATACTTTTGGAATGACTGACCTTTGAACTTCGGTCCTCTTTTTTTAGGAACACACTGTATAACGGTATCTACAATGAGTTTAACCCTTATCCTGAGAGCAGGAATCTCGGTTCGAACATAGCCTGCATCGTACCACCTCAACCGTCAACACATACCACATCCAGCCTCACCACACCATCACTGATGGTAATAACCACACAACATGAACATCCATCTACATCAATAAAGTCGTCGTCGCCATCAACACATCCTACACCTAGCCCGACTACCACATCATCGATGATTACAACCACACATTATGATCAGCCATCGCCTTCAGCAATTCAGCCGACTTCTTCATTGGATAAGAATAAGTATTTTACGTCATTTGCAAAAATTCCTCAAACAGAAAACACCTCTAACCCAAGCAACGATTTGAAAGTCAACCCTTCCATAACAATCCATACCATTATAATCATTCTTTTTGCTATTATCATACTTGTTTTGGTTATGATAGGATTTGTTCAACGCCTCACCAGAGTTTGGATGCAAAACAAACACAATCAACAAGAAACAAATCAGCATGGTTCGAGTGAAGATGAATCTGTAAAGGACGAAACAGGATATGAATCTTTAGAAGAAACTCGTAGAAGAGATCCAGAGTACACAGCATTGAGAGTTAGAGATGTAGATCAAACAAATACGGATCAATCTGTGGATTACGAAGAACCTGACAAGATGATGTGCGATTCTGGTAACGCCATGACTGAGAGCTCATTCTTGAGTTCTAATGAGCACCCGAACATCGCTCTTTATCATATGTATGCCATACCTGGCGATATGAATCTGAATCACGATCAGATTCAACCGATGACTCTCCGAACTCAATCAATCAATATGAAAACGGATCTATCATCGGACATCACAAGCATGCAGCAAGAAGAACCTAACGACATTAAGAGAAACAGTATGATGACGTTGACATCCAGGACCTGATCGTGTAGTTAAGGGAAAGATCAGGGACATTTCCACGCTTTATGACTAAATATTTTATAATCAAGATCAGGATCGAAAGCTTTCCCTCTCGTAGTCCTGCCTCAGGGTGAGAATCCCTGAAAGAGCGACAGATCTTCCGCTCTGTCATCTGACGAACGATAAGTGACCAGAAACAAAATCGCAGATCATCAGATATGTGTCATCTGATAACAATTCACGAACGAGATAACGAGTTCCGATTTGATGTTAATTTGCAAGGTTACCTGGTAAAGAAGTAATGATCTTCTTCACAAAGGCCCGTATTCTCAAAAGCCGTCTAACTTTAAGCCTGGTTTAAATTTGTGGTTTAACTATGGCTTGCTATAAGAGGGAATCAGTCTGTCCATACTGCATGTTCTATCACCTTCTCTAAATTCTGGAATCGTGTTTTATTGTAAGGGAAACTTTTGTACTTATCATTCCCAAGCAGCTTTAAATAGTTTCCCTACCAAAAAAGGAATTGAACATCTACTTTTCGGGATTGAGTTCCTTTTAGCAAGCCATAGTTAAACCACAGATTTAAGCTAGGCTGAAAGTAAGGCGGCTTTTGAGAATACGGGCCTTAATGTATATATACTTAGGACTCATGCATATGTCTAATAAGATAAGATAAGATAAGATATGGTTTATTCAATAAAAATCGTCGCAGCCATAAGCTGAATTGAGATTCCTTTACAAACATAATACAATGCGGTATACATAAATGTTACATTACAATAATACAATATAAAAATCTTGACGGTAGGCGATATTTTTATCATAAATAATTAGAATAATTGTAGGAGTAGGCCTATGGCAGCATTCACTAAATAAATTTATTTAAAAAACAAAAACAAGAAAAACAAAAAAACATGAAAGTAATGGAATAGAGTTGTATTGTAAGTATATATATACTTAATTATGAAAAAGAAAAAGGTTTGGGTGAAGTAGGGGAGACCGGGGACAAATGTAACACGGGGCAATTGTAACAGAGCGGCAAGGGGGTGGGGGTGGGTGGGGGCTGAACAGGCTAAAAATCACAAATGTATGGTCATTTGTCCGTTTTTGTACACGTTTCCTGACGAAAGTGGGGGGGGGGGGGGCTTAGAAATGAGAATTGTATAACTTTGAACGTATCCGTCAATCATTTATTTTATTCACAAGGAAAAAATTGCCTTATTTAAAGGCTCAGACAGGAGAATTAAATTGCTTTGATCATATCTGTCCAAAACGTTTAGTTGAAAAGGCAAAGAAATATTGATTTAGTCCGAAAAAAGGGTGTCTTTAGTTTGTTTATCATTTTGTGATTAGGTTCTTTTAATGCCAAAATTGTAAATAGGAGTCGACTTGTAAATAAAGAAAAACAGCAAAGAGTAGCCCCGTCGATAAGCTCAAGCATCAGAACTTCATAACTTTGAATGAATTGTCAATTATAATTATAGCCCAAGAAATCCGAAAAGGCTTATTTTATAGGGTCCTATAAAATGAGAAAGAGATTACGGAACCCCCCCCCCCCTGATTTGCTTTTTCTTATTAGAAAAAAACACACACATTAAAAGAAGAAAGAAGATAGAGGGAGGGAGGGAAATGGAGAGGAGGAGGAGAGAGAGAGGGGGGAAGGGCAGATAGGAAAGTAAAAAGGTAAAGATGGAGTGAAAGAAGAAAAAGAAAGACAGAAAGAAAAGAAGAGGAGAGAGAGAGAGGGATAGATGGGAGCCCCCATAAAGGATTAAAATATAGTTTCAATATGAAACCTGAAAATATATGTCCAATACGTTTGTTAATACGGCAAAGAAATATTGATTTTGCCAGAAAAAAGTGGCGTAAATTTTGAATATTTATTTTACAAAAAAAAAAGCTGTCATTTTTTTTTTTTACTTCTTATCAGAAATGTATCACTTTATTTGGAAAAGAATGTGTTAAAGTCAAAAGGCGTATTCCTAATATAATATTTTATACCACAGTTGTCAGTTTAAAGATATATTGGGTAGGTACAAAGTAGATAAAGAACCAAAAAATGAATTGATGAAGGTTCTATAGTTCTACTAAGGTGAAACCCGAACAACCTAAAAAAAAAAATATATATATATATATATATCTTAACTTTTGCCCCATATCATGAATATTATAACAAGTGGAAATATGATATAAATGCGTCAAGCATTGTCATGTCTTATCATAATTAGCTTATGTGGTTTAAATCTTGGATTTGTCAAGTGCATAGCTTTGATAAAGAAAAACAAAATGTTACAATTTCATGTGTTACAATTGCCCCTGGACACGGGGCAATTGTAACACTCGACCTCTTGTTTTGAAATGGTAATGGCTTCAAAATAACTTGTTGTACTCAGCCAAAACCTATTAATATGTCAAGCTAAGATATGCATATTTCATTTTATTTAGTTTTAAGCAAGTATTTAGCTTTAATAAAGTTGATAGATCAAATTTGGAAAAAACTGTTACAATTGTCCCCGGTCTCCCCTACAACAAGTTATTTTGAAGCCATTATACCCCCGTCACACTGAGCTCGTTCCTACTACGTCCTTGCAAATTTTGCCGAACGGGCAAAGTCTGTGTGTAAACTGAGTGGACGTAGTAAATACTTCTTACGATATGTTTGCAAACTTCATGGACTAGCTCGGTCGGATTTCCAAAAAAGTGTTCAAAAAAAATCGGGCGCCCATCTCGTCCTAAAATTTAACGGGGTGGCAACGTACCTGAAACGAGATGGACGTACTACAAACGAAATTGCCGTACTTAAATCGTTCTAAAGATGTGCTAGGACGTCATACAAACGAGCATTGTATATTAATTATTCAAGTTCTAAAATTAAACGTAGTGACAACGTTCCTTAAACGGGTAGGACTTACTCTGAACGAGAAGGACGTACTACGAACATACGTTTCAATTTTTAAACAGAACGGCATGTCATAATTCCCGTCACACTGAGCTAGTTCTCACTGCGTTCTAGGTAGTTCTTGGTGAACGGGCTCAATCTGTTTACACACGGACTGAACGTAGTGCAGACCTTTTAGAATCTAGTACAGACCGTTTACAATCTGTTTACGAACTTGGCAAACGGGCCCGAACGGAGTGAACGGAAAGGCATTCCGATTTTTTTGAACATGTTCAAAAAAATCGTACTGGCTTCAAGTTCTAAAATTAAACGTAGTGACAACGTTCCTTAAACGGGTAGGACTTACTCTGAACGAGAAGGACGTACTACGAACGTGGTACCTAACTTTTATCATGCTGCGCATAGGCACTTTTAGTGACCGTTTGGACGTGCTACGAACGGTATAGAGTGAACGAGCAGTTTACTCATTCTGAACTGGATAACAACGTATTGCGGACGCGATAAAGACGGAATCGACGTAACGAGAACTATTTATGAACTGCCTAGCATCGTATTCAAGAAATTATTTTTCAAAGTTATAAGTTCCAACCCGACCAAAGCCCGTTCAGCATTTTTTTTAAAAACGGGCAAAAACGGGCAAGAACGTTATAGAACGACCTCAGTGTGACGGCCCCCTTACCATTCCAAAACAAGATGTCGAGTGTTAAAATTGCCCCGTGTCCAGGGGCAATTGTAACAGACGTACGGGGCAATTGTAACACATGAAATTGTAACATTTTGTTTTTCTTTATAAAAGCTATGCACTTGACAGATCCAAGATTTAAACAACATTAACCATATAAGCTAATTATAACAATGCATGACTAAAGTTACATTATATTTTTCACTTGTTATACGAATGGCATGGGATTATTGCAGAAGTTTACGTGCTCTGTACGGGCGATGGCAGCGCGCTGAATTGTCCCGGGGCTAGGTACGGGGAAAAAGTATTTACTTATTAAAACGGCATTGTTACTATTGCCCCTGCGGTGGGCAACCATATTTGGAGAGATTTTTTTCTATCTTAGCTCAGGTATTCATCGTTGAAACTTTAGCAAAATACAGGCCTAAGAATATAACTTCTAAATAAATAAAATGACAGCCATAGCTCAACCACATATTTGTCCAGAAGAAAAACATTGGGTAGTGTGAGATTTTACTTTTCTGCTCAAAAAACAGTTTTTTTGCTGTAAAAAGTTCAAATAACCGTTAAAACTGTTTACACTCAAATAGCATGTGGAGCGATGAAATGTACATGCTCTGTACACAGGTTAAGTTTTTAGCGTGTTTCTGTTAGCCTCTGTTACAATTGCCCCGTGTTACAATTGTCCCCGGTCTCCCCTATGTTACTTTGATGATTCTTTTTCTCAGGGCCTCTGGCCACCTGAACTTCAACATCTACATATCAATGCTCTCGAATTGTTGACAATAGAAAGAGCATTGCGTACAATTTGTAGTCAATACCAGGACATTCATATTTATATTTGTTCTGACAATAGCACCTCTGTGATCTATATCAATAAGATGAGGGGTAACGTTCCTGTGTTAAATGAAATAACAATAATACCTATTTGGTCTTGCATGTCTGGGTGTAGGCCTATTAAAAATAAGATTTGGATTTCATCCTCCGGTGTTGTAGTTACAGACAACAAAGTTGCTTTAAAGGATATGATTTGTGATTTAACTAGTTTACAACTCGCCCAAATCAACCTGATAATTAACATTTACACATACTCGATCAGGCTATTTTATTTTTTAATAGAAAAGCATACATGTAGCTTATACCTATTTCCTACATATTTGCTTTGTGTACAGGTGGTGGTGAACTTAAAACAAACGTCATGTGAATAAAAGTAACTTTTAAACTTACATAAATGGTAGTGCAGTAACAATATTGGTGTATTCAATATCAAGAGATATACCCTAGGAGCCAAGGGCCTTTAATCAGCATTTTTGCTAGGGAAAGTTTGAAGGTCCTATCTAGAGTAAAATTTTGCGCTGATTCCAAAAATGTCACTCTTACTGACCGTACCCGTGACACTTCGGCCATTTTGCCAATTTCTTGTCCAAAGAACATGACCATTTTGGGCACTTGTGGTCCGAAAGGTTATTTTTATTTCTATTAATTTTTGCCGAATAAATATGATTTTTAAAACGTACTTCGTGATGTAAAAAATGTCGCTAGTTCTAAAAAAGTGGTTAATTTAATTGACTCTATTGAGTCTAATTTAAAAGGTCATTTTGGATCAATCATTCGGGCCAAAAAGTGTTCAATTTTTATCATTTGTTGTGGGGACCCAAAATTGACCAAAATGACCATCAGAGTTCAATGTCAAGTGGATGCCGGTTATTCCACGCCCCCAAACCTGTTTGCAAAAACTTCCATATGGGTCTAAAAAAATACCTCCCATGAACCGATTTCCTAAAGAATGATTTGACCACTCCTTGCAGTAATTTAGGCAGTCTTGACGACAAAGTGCACCATTTTCTCCATTCCTTGCAGGGATTTTGCTATACAGGCTCTGTATTACTTGCTATTTAGTGTATATACACAATACGTGTACATATACACGTATGTAGGATATGTGCTTACACATTCGTATTAATCCTTCGTTGCATACTCATTTCACCAGAGAGTTGCGGCTAGTGTGTGTGAGAAGGTGGTCAGACAATCTGAAATGACTGATTCAAAATAGACCGTCTAATTCAACACGCTCGCACTGGAGGTTCTGAGGTCCACCTGTTATTGCGTCAGCTTCATTGTGACCGAATAGTGTTGACCATATAGTCGCACAAATCGAACATGCAGAAATATCAGCGATTCGATTTACATTAACCGGTATACAGTTGCCTAAAACATAGTGTTAGACTGTGTCTCTAAGCACTTAACACAGCAGTTTTGTGTTTGTAGATAAGTACATCCCGGTCACTCAGAAGAACAGAATTGTCACCGGCAAACACAATATCGTGGCTCATTCTCCCTCCACTCTCATAAGCATGATGACCGACTGAACTATTAAAAGAACAAAAACAATATGTTGATATTTGGCATTTAAACAACAAAAGACCATGCACAAATAATGACAAGCCTGAAATCTTGTGGTAATTTTACAGTGTGATTTAATCATTGTAATGTCCACTGTCGGCGGGCTTACCTATTTTATCCGCACTGACACGATTCCTTATAATGCAAGATGGGTCAGTGTGGGTCACAAATGGTTCTAACACCCACCGCCTATAAGATCGAGATGCATACAATAATATATTTATCTCATTTGCACGCACGTAATTGGACCAATTCCTGTTTGATTCAATGTAGTATGGCAGACATGGGTCACGATGGTGTGCATCAGAGATTGTAAAAACTCGCAAAGTTGGATGCAAGTTAATTTAACTAGTTAGGTATGTGGTCTATAACGCAGCAAGTCTCTTGTATTTGAGTTTAAATGTTTGTAAAATGCGTTCATAGACCTCGCTTTAAGAACTTACTTGATTACCCATCACAAAGTTTGCTGGGCCACTTTGGCCGCTTTTTTGGGTCAAAGGTTACCGTAAGCACTACTATTTAGTTTCCATTTTATAATTCTAAATGACGAATAAGATTTCAATCACTAAGACGATAATTGGTCATTTGTATATAAGAAATAACAATTCGTGTTATCGCCATTGATGTTATAAGCACATCACAGTAAGATTAATTCAAGTATCATACTAATTCAAGCAGACCAATCATAGTGTAGTTTCCTAGCCAGACAATGAATTCTATATATGACTTAGGGCTTCTATGCACTTGGACTAAACATACCAGTCCGTGATCTGATGACGATTTGGAAATATCGCAATTGAGAAGAATGATCACTGAAAAATTTATTCAGACGACTGTTTCAATGGACTGTGATCATTTAGCAAAGCGCAGTTATTAATTGTGCTTGACATGTGTCAATGAGCGAGCTCCAGTGTCCATTAACCAAGGCTCCAGCAATGTCTTCCTTTCAGGACGAAGCATTTCAACCAGGCCGAGAAAAGTACAGATCCTCCTGGAAAACATTAATTACTGGCAACTAATGACATTGGTAACGTTAGGGTAACATGAGAGCCAGCAATATCATTTGGTCAAGTCTTGGAAAGATAGTCTGAGTGAGTCATCTCCATCCTCTGAAAGTATGGAAGAAAGCTGCCTACAACGTTCTTCAAGTTGTCTTTGATCTGTTAATCCTAAGACCGGCAACCGGGGCAAAACAAGTTTTAATCTTGTATGATAACAGATGTCATGAGACTGATTGACAATACTATTCACCTGAGTCATATTAGAGCCGTGAGAATCATATTGATCTTTTCACATTCTTGATAGGAGAAACAACGTCTTCTTTGATGAGAACTGCCACAATAATTATTATTGAATTGAATTTATTCATTAACAACAACAACAATATCTTCATACAATGGTGAATACAGATACAGAATACATTGGCATGGATACAATAATTATAATACAAAGTGTTGGAGATATAAAATAGGTAGATATAAAAGAATATAGTTGTTAATGTTAATAGGAACCAGAAGGTAGCACATGTGCTAGTCGAGCCTGGCCCCCAGTATAACATTATTTGGGCAAAAAACAAACAAACAAAACTATTATGTACAAATTAATCTAAAACTACTTCTCTAAAGTTTATAGACTAGAATGAATTATTAGATGCATTATAATAATAATAACAAAAAACAAGTGAAAACATGATTACAAGCTTAATTTAGCAGTAAATAACTCGACAGGAGATTACGAAATGAATTTCTGCTTTTTTTTCTCTGTTATATAATCTGGTAAGCCATTCCATGCATGCCATTATGTGCCTGTATATACTATCTTGGGTCCTGTACATGGATACCACTCATCCTGAAACTTATACGAGATGGCTCATCTGTTTCTCAGAAGTTGTCATCAATTCGTTTGCAAGGCAGCTAGTTGACCAGTCTGTGGACACCTCCATCATGGCTGCTACAGGATCTCGATGACCAAGCAGGGAATATCTCTACTAAAATCAGAGAACAAGGCCTAGAAAGCATTTTTAGAGGTCAGTCAGATCTTTTTTGACTCTTTGACTATGGCAGAATCCCCGAAGGAATGGAGTTTGTATAGGTTACCACCATTGCCAGAGGTTTAGCAGGTATGTCGTTCTTTTTCCTTTCTCTTTCACATCAAACGCGCCCGCCTGCCTCGCGCTCGGCCCCATGCCCGCGGCCAGGCATCTTTTATTTTAAAATCAATCTTATTATCTTTCCCTGCTAGATAAGCGCAAACAGTTTTTCAGGGTATTAATTTGTACAAAGACGTCGCTTCAAGTGATAACAACACCTCTGGTGTCAATATCTTGGAGCTGAACCTGCGTTTTTCCAAGCCTCCATGGAAACTTCTTGTCCTTGGATCGCGTGACTTGGAATGTAAAACAGGATCAACAGATGGTTTCTCTCGACAACACAGGTCTACATGTCCTACTACATTGAACAGAACACAGAGTCCAACGCAATGTCCACACTCATTTAATTAATATATAAAATTCTAAAATCCCAAAACTTTGGTTTAATACACCATGTTTGTCACATTAGTGTTCTTTGGCAGAAATGATCAAAGACAACCATGACGGAGTTATAGACCACGTTTCTTACCAGGAGATGAAAGACTGGAAACATCCTTCAAGATCTTTATAACCAAAATGTCTGTAAGCTTTCAAAATTTGCGCTCTTTCACCAATAACAAGAAAAGACTCTAATACCATATTGTTTATCACGAAGCGATAAGTAAGATTCAAGAAGGACATGAGCGACTCGACTTTGTTCTCTGACTTCTCGTTTCCTGCCACCCTAGTTATGAAAATGTTTTTTCCCACGATGGAAGGCACAGTTGAGGGACCTTGTCCAATTGTTGATTTATAATACTCCGGACTCGCTTTTTAAAAGGCAGTCTTTCAAGGCAACACATTATCTAGCAACAGTGAAAACCGCCTTATGTTTATAGATGGGTTTAAGCATGAGATAACATTTTAATGATATTCTTCCTTTAATTATTATCATTCTGTGGAGGGATATTTTCAAAATCGGTCAAACAGATCATGGCAGGGATAATTCATTATAATAGGTTATAACGCTGAAAATTAAAATTATAATCACTATTCACTAGATTTCATGTTTGGCTTACTGTGGAAAAATCATAATACTACTGGTCAGCTTGGTCAGCATGATCAGCTAGGAATTTTCCTCTTTCTCGTGTTTTGCTTATACTACGAATCATGCGCTTTACAATTTTAAGTTCTTTTGCATACAATTTTTACAATTACACGCTGAGTCATTGAAATTGGTATAAAATAAATAATATAAATGACAAAACTATTGCTTAACTTTTGACGCCAAAAGTGGCCAAAATGACCAAGACTTATATGTGTGCGGACAAATAATCATTTAACCGCGGATTGGGCATTAACAACACTGTTGAAAATCAAGAACAATTAGGGTATTGTTGACTAATTAATGGATTAGTGGTATAAACGTTTTGGGCGGCTTGTTGCAATTTTAGGCCCACATTGAAAAACCATTTGCATATACGGAATGGTCGTTGCGGGTCAAGTGGTAAGACGCCACATTGGCACATTACAACGATAAATCAAAGAAATACCCTACAGATTTTTCAGGCTTGTCATATTTGTTGCATGTCTTTTTGTTGTGAAAGGCAAATATCAAACAAAAAATTTTTTTTCGTTCTTTTATTGATTTCATCTGGTTCAGCAATGCCTAAGTAGGGAGTGGAGAATGTTGCAATTATTGCTTGTGCGGGGTAAATCTGTTTTCTGATGAACGGTATGATAAAAAATGTCTGTTTAAGTGCTTAGAGGACAACAGTCTAACTCAATGTTTTCAGGCACTGTAATTTATTGGTAAATCGTATTTTATTTCATTTGGCTTAATGGTCAACCTTCGCCAATAAGTGACCAATATTAAAAGTGACCAGGAACTTAGGTAGGTTGAATTAAGACCTCTATTTTTGAAATCAGCATCAATTGTTGCCACTTTTCCACCACTAGTCAACTCTTCAGTGAAATGAGTTGAACGAAAGGATAATACATCTACATATATACGTGTATACACTTAGACATGTAATACATAGGCCTGTATTGCAAAATGGCAAAATGGTCACTTTCGGTCAAACTGGCTTAATGACCCGGGCTGTCCAAATATTTTAGGAAAATGGTATGGGAGTATTGTTTTAGACCCAAGGAAGTTTTTCAAAATGGTTTGGGGGTGGGAAAACCATCACTTGAATGACTCTGATGGTCATTTTGGTCTAATTTTGGCCCCAAAAATGATAAAAATGACAATTTTTGGCCGAAATTGACCAAAATGACCCCTTTAATGACCCAACGAGTCAATAAAACCACTTTTTCTAGAATCAGCGCACATTTTTACATCAGATAGGTTTTAAAAATCCCATTTATTGGCAAGAATTATAGAAATAAAATACCCTTGACCACAAGTGACCAAAATGGTCATTTTTGGACAAAAATTGGCCGAAATGGCCGAAGTGTCACGGGTACGGTCAGTAAGAGTGACATTTTTGGAATCAGCGCAAAATTTTACTCTAGATAGGACCTTCAAACCTTCCCCAGCAAAAATGCTGATTAACGGCCCTTGGCTCCTAGGGTAATACTTCTACTGAGATTATCGTCCATTTCTCCAGCAAGATTGCAACTATTCAGTCCCATTTACAACTTTCCTTGGGCGAATATCATTTTTGAGGTCTTCCCATATGGTTTGTACAGGGATCTGGTCTAGACATGTGACAACCCCTCCGTAATCTCCTATTTTCTCTCTTTCACCTACTCTAAAACAATTCAAATTAATGTTTGGGTTATTATGATGATTAAAGACTCAATTGTAATATGTTTCCAACTTTCAGGCTGGCATATCGATATGATGCTACATGCTCCAACATCAAACAAGACGAACAATGCATAAACCACATTGATAAACCGAATTGATTGTAAAATGTGATGTTGGAGTATGTAGCATCGTATCAATATGCCAGCCTTAATGTTGGAACCATATTAAAATTGAGTCTTTAATAGCAACAATAACTCAGACATCCATTTAGATTAGTTTCTAGAGTGGGTAAACAGAGAAAAGGAGGATTAAGGAGGCGATGTCACATGTTTAGACCAGATCTCTGTACAAACCATATGGGCAGACCCCAAAAATGGTATTCGCCCAAAGAAACCTGCAAATGGGACTTACTTTTTGCAATATTACTAGAGGAATGGACAATAACCTCAAAAGAAGAATATAGAAAGCTCGTTGACAGCTTCAACAAGTGAAAATGAAAAATAAAGCAAAATACAGGCAGCACCATCACCAATTTTGGTTAGTGTATGTAAACTTTTGACCCATTGAATTTATCCAAACTGAAGGAAGATCAAACATATAAATGTTTCTAAATATCTTGAATTGAAACATACTCTCTGAAAACAAAGTAGATATGATACCTAACCATATTCCTCAAAATGAGTTATGGCCAGTGTTCTTGGGAGGGTAAGAAATGTATTTATATGTTTTCTTACCAGGTGTATGTAAACTTTTGGCCTCAACTGTATATTTCTACGCCGCAAACATCGATCAAATTGCAAATGACATAAAATATATGTAAAGTACAATGATATAAGGTATGAAGTCCATAAAAACATGGTTTTTACCATCAATTTTTACCATCATTTTACCATCATTTAACCATCTATTATTCTTGAAACGCTTCACAGAAGTTAGTGATGTAATACAGTCAGGGAGACTTTACCACGCCCTTGTTGGAACTAATTGATCCAATTAATCCCGAGTAAATTCCCCGTTTTCAAAAAAAAAAAAAAAAAATTTTAATTTATTTACTATAATTATCCGAATTTGTTTATTTTCTTAAGGCAGGGGGCCCTCTCGATAATATTCTGGTCATGCCTTTTAATGGGGCTGCAGTCCCCCGCCCCCCCAATCATCATATGCTTGGGCTCCTCTTTTATTGTATTATAAAAGTATACTGAAATAAATATTTTAAAACGTAACAAAATATGCATAGGGTACATGCAGGTAATATGGGCCCCCTAAGCTTATTTGCCCAATTTGCATAAAATTACAAAATGACACACAGTCTATTCTTTGTTTATATGAATCAATAACTACTGCTCTAACTTTTAGTGTGAAGAAAAACAATTATCACCAACCCCCCTGTCTGCAATATTCAAATGTTGGCGCCATTAGTTGACGCCAAAGTGCCCATGTTACCTGCATATGCAGGTAATATGGGCACATGTATTTAATGTATGTTTTAAAAACTACAATGACTCTACCATGTCTGGAATTTGCTTAAAATGTTGAAATTCATTAACTTTAAGATATCATTTGAAATTATAAGACCCTTCAGTAAATACTTTGACTATATATTTCATTGTTTTGTATTTTGTATATTATTTCTTTTTTTAATATTATTGAAATATTATTTTCATTATACAAGTCAATATAGGCCTACAATAAGTTATTTGTATTAATTATATACTGTGAATATACCCCTAAAAATCGTAGCAAAGAGATTGATGACTCATCCCAATACTAAGTACCAGAATCATTTCCGCCATTTTGGATTGCCCATATTACCTGCACTGATGTTGCTGTGTCAGGCAAGCATTCAATGCCCCATTGCACCCCTTCACTACAACAAATTAACCTGTACACGCTAGTATGATCAAAATGAAACTATAAGCTTACTAAATATACAAAACAATTGAGGTTACCCCCTCAAACACTTTTTACCAGCACATTCTGTGAAATATCAAATTTTACATCAGGGTAAAAAAATGCCGTAAGTTTTACCTACCTTGTTGGTTTTTAGCAATTTTCTCATAGAAATTTCGGCATCAGATGCTCTCACGACGATATATTTTCGTATACAGTTCATATGAACAACATTATGGTGCTTACACAGGTCACCGGTCACTGGTCGACGGTCATGACATGATTTGCTTCATGTGGCCCATATTACCTGCTGGCCCATATTACCTGCATGTTCCCTAGCCTAAAATTATGGATTCGTGACGTGTTTCATGATTATTGTTTTTTTTTCTTCGGAGGTTTGCATAATTTGCATGATAATAGTCAACAATGCAAATCATTCCGAACGTTTCGTCTGTTAGACTTTATTATTGGCTGACTTTGACACTGTGTATTGATGCATACATGAAGGGGCGTGTTTGGAGCATGATAGCAAACTATCTGCGACTCCATTTTAAAAGTGAAAAAAGACAGCAGGAATCTATGTATAAGTGGCTATTATAAACCAATCGGTAAACCAGGGTCTATCATCACTTTGATATTGGATACAAATGGATATTATATCAAATAAAATAGTAAAGATTAATCTATGAACAATTTTTACACGTTGAAAACACTCCGCAAATTTGTAACGAAGAAGTAATCTACAGGTGGAGGAGAGCTCTCGTTGTATCACTCTAAGATCGGCCACACCTATAAAGTAAGTAATTTAATAACATTTGGTAGTTTAAATTACAAAGTGTTCTCGAACGTTAACGTAAGTTATTATCAAATATAGGTTTTCCGGGTCATTTAATCAAATTTACAGTAAGATAATGAACAGTTTTTCGTATTCTTGCGAAATCGAATGATGATGCAGATCATCAATCAAGCAATTTAATATTTTGACGTTCAACTTAGAAAATGAGCATTCGGATTCTAAAAATGTATATGGAAGACGAAAGTTATAACCAAGGAAGGTTAATGATGAAAAGCTGGAAGATTAAAATAAAGATGCTGTTACTCAGACGAATGAATTTTAAGATTTTTATTTTTGGTGCGGGGGTGGAGGGGGTATAACAATTTTACAATTTCTTATGTTTATATTCTATGCTCTTTTAATTGGAATTCACCATAGCACTGGCAATAAATGAAGGTCTATAAATCAAAAGAAAGTGAAATAAAAGATATAATAGTAACTTTTATTTACAGAGGTCACTCATGCTACCCATGCGCGTCCACACACCCTGAAAATGAACCCTAATGGCGGAGACGGGTTTGAGACGGTTTGAGATTCCCAAGACTCATGAAACTTCGCAGGGATTAAGGAGAGAATCTCGGATAGGTCTCCGCGACAAGTTTCAAACTGTCTCAAAACCGTCTCAAAGTAGTCCCAAATCCGTCTCAAACCGGTCTCCGCGAAGTGAGATACCACCATAAATGGCGTATTGCACAAACGGTCAATTACGTAATTTGCTGGAAGAGCTTTTTTTATCCTGAAAGAAAAACAACCCCTTTAAAGGTTTAAATTTTTACCTCTGGGAGCGGTCATGTAGGGGAGACCGGGGATGAAAGTTACAAAATTCACATTTTGGGCCAGATAATTCTAAAGAAAAAACTCACACACTCCATCTTGGGTCTGTAGTTAGCCTATTATGTTTGCTAAAACCTGAGGTATATAAAACTTGAAAACATGAAAACACTAATTAACTACAGCTTAATTAATGAAGACATTTTTTTATAACAACCTACCCCGTATACGGGGTAAGTTGTTACACCATACGGGGTAAATTGTTACAATATGTAAACATACGGGGTAAGTTGACAATGTGTAAATCTCTTATACCATACTTTTGTTTCAACTTTCCAGTTTCTTGGCATCGTTAACAGTAGATCAAGTAGAGCTCTAGAATAGACAAAAGTAATAATAGAAACATAAAAATATTAAGACCTGAAAATTGAGACACAATGTAATTTAACATATGTAATGTAACAGGTGTAAGTTGTTACATCGACATGGGGTAGGTTGTTGTAACAACCTAACCCATGAGTGATTTTACACACAAAATCAACTGTAGCACAGCCATTAGGCAGAATTACAAGGCATGGCTCGGGGGTATATTAGTGACATACATGTGCTATATTTACAATACCAGACAACCATCATGTGCCTTCAGTTGTAAGAGCTATTACAAATTTCATTTTTTGTCAAAAATTCACTTTGAACTGTAAGAAATGGTTTTTGTTGATTTACTTTTTAATAAAACAACGGAGAAACCTCACGACCGGCAGTTCATCACAGCTATGTATAGGCTGTATATAGATGCCAGTTAGCACGAACTCTCTTGTTCCAACTTAGCACACTGAGAACTGTAACAACTGACCCGTGTAACTTCCATCCCCGGTCTCCCGTACCCATGAATATTGGGGTGCAATTTTGAACCCCGTATATTGTTTCAACCCCTATGGAGTCCAATTTGAATCACTCTCTCTCTTAGTGAGTTTTTGGAGAACTTGTTTAATATAATAAGACAGTAAAATATTGACAGGTTGTACATAGTTACTGGAATAATTGTCTTTCCTTGTATCAATAGGCATGGCATCAAATGCAGGAATTGTCGATGATCTTCTTGTCAGCCTAGCTGAAGACATCGAGACTGGTGAGCAGATGGAGGCTTTAGGGCGAGCACTCGGATTCAAAGCTGTTGCAATCAACAGATACACAGCGACCAATAGGATAGAAGGACGGGTCACGTGTAAAGGAACACGTGACATGCTATTTGACTGGAGACAGACTGTGGGTCCACGTGATCAACATTACAAACTGAAGAAAGCTCTGGAACAAGCCAATCTCCTCATGTTGTCTCAGAACTATCTAGAAGACACATTAAATGTTGAAGGTATTAATTTTAGGGATGGCCAAACAAAAGCAAAAAGCCACTAGAACGGTTTCCACTTCACTGTATGGATGAAGTCACCCATGCATTTACAATGCAAAACAATAACCCATGCAACTGCTTACTCAATAATACACAGGCAGGAGAAACAGCAAGTTTTCAATAAAAACAAAGCTTTCGAAATTGTCTTTTGGCCAGTGGTAAATATTCAATCATTTTTATTTCCTAATTGGTCAGTTTCTTCCTTAGAAAAATACCTCACCAGAAGATCAACTTCTCCTGTTGGAAAATTGATATAATAAAAACTACAGCGTGTTCAAAGTGATGCTTCTGTGTGTGATGTGTGTTATGACTGGGAAATTCTCATAAATCGGAATAGATTCAGATAAGGAGAAGTGATATCTATAAAATTTCACTATTTTTGAACAAAAAATGTATTGGGGTGAAAAACAAGAGACAATGTTTACCACTGGCCATTTAAGTTTAAAATTACTCTACCCTGTCTAACACTCGCTCTGACCCACACCCCAATAATAGCCCATTTGTCTAGGGTGCCTATGAAACATGCCCTATGGAGTATTTTTCCACGGTGGTCATTATGGATCACATACGGTAACATACATGTCAAACCATCTATTTGTACTGCTAAATTGTATATTTGTATTAATCTACTCAATTGTGTTACTTAATTCTCATTTCATGTTGATACACACATAGAAAATGTTTGGTATGATTTGGTTTAATAAATCAAAGACAAAAGAACCATAAACTTGAGCTTTTATCATTTTCTGGCTTTGTCTGAAACTTGTAAAATGTTCTAGCAGCTCATTGGTAATCTGAGACACTCTTTGGGTCATATCTTTGAAACGGAACATCCAATTGTGATAAATTCAAGTACAAAAATGTTTCTTTCAAAATGCTCTATCAAATAAGCCTAGCAAAAACAACTTTAAAATAACTTAAAATTTTAGTGGACATCCCTATTAATTTCAATGTTAAATAACTCAGTGAATCTCTTATTACCATTCTAAATCATCGAGTTTTATTTGTATTCGTTTATAAAGACAAAATACGCCATTCATTGTCTTCCGCTTAATAACTTGGCAGGGGTATTGTTACACATATTGACTACATTTTGTATGAAAATGAGATAGATCTGTAGAGTCAGGCATGAGTGAGCACACGCTAAAGACAAAATAATCACTTTTCAAAAGTATTAAGAGGCCTTTTTTGGTCTGTCAGTGGCAATTTACTCTTAAATGTGTACTCATTCATGCATTACTTCACGAGTCAATCTAATTTTCATACAAAATGTAGTTAATGTGAGTAACAACACCCCTGCCACGTTATTAAGCGGAAGACATTTTCGTTCAAAAGTTATGCTTATTTTAATCAGGATGAAGTTGCTTTTTTCTTGCTTTTTGTTGTTTTGATTTTACTCCCATTCTGGCACAATTCGAAATTGACATGTTCGCAAACAATGCGTCGTGTTCATCCAAGCGTTAAGACATACCACACAAAAATGGTACCAGAAGATGCGGGAAGAGTTACTCTTTCAGAATATATAAAATAATTTGGGGTTTAGAAATTGATTTTCTTTTTATTGACATTTTTCTAGGTGTAAAGTTTTTTTTTGACTCACTCGGTATATCCTTCTTGTTGAACGTCAAACAGAACTTGCACCATCGGAAGACGTCTTTAGCAGGTCATATATTGACGTGATTTTGACTTCCTATTTTTACCTTAAAAAGGCTAAATTGTTGTTGTTGTTGTTGTTGTTGGTTTAGTGGCGTGTTATCCTTCGTAGATTCGAAGATTTCCGCAAGGCGATGTATAGAGGGCGTCACATCAATACAACGTCACATCAATACAACATCAATACAACGTCACATCAATACAACATCAATACAACACGTCAATACAACGTATTGATGTGTTTAAAGGTGGTGTATAGTTTCGGGAGAAAGAAAAATTAATTTTGATTCACATTAAGATAAATTATGAAAGATTGAATCCAAGAACTATAATAAAGCAAATTATAGTACTTGAAATCTCGTTTTAGTGTCTTTATTTTATAATATAAGGATAAAAAAGATAAGTCGGGGACCCGTCTCAGGTTAGCGCTCACGTGGAAAACCAATGGGGATTCTCTTGTGTGGGTGTTACACACAGATCGTTCGCACTAACTCACGCCCTAACCTCCGGCGTGCGAATCTGTCAGCAGAGGTCTACTACGGCAGTTAATTACGCCTTATTCAAACAATTTCAATGAAATTCATCGGAAATAATGAAAGGAATGTCACCGTAGATCTCTCACACATATCTTTTAGTGCAATGTGTACAATATGTAACTACATTTGATCGGTTTTGTGCCAATTCCTTTTTTGTTCCCAAAAACTATACACCAGGTTTAAGACATAATTAAAACGTCAAAAACATGTTTTATAATGACGTAATATATACGTCTTTAACTGTCCTACGTTTGAAATTTTGCAAAGAATCGATTAATTGCTATCATAGAATTTGATGTAGGCCTATACTCTTTCTTTTCCATCAAAAGATAGACTCTCTAGCCTTTACGTCTTAAATTTTCTTATGTTAAGAGTGTTCAGTTCTCCTTCTATGAGCATAATGCTTTATACATTAGTTTCATTATGCATCATAATAAAGGGTATTCCATACATTGTATTTTAAAGAAAATATTTGTGTTATATGGTTATTAATAACTTGCATGCTTATTTCTTCTTCTTTATTATACTTAATTTTGGTGATATTGATTTTTTAAAGGGGAGGGAAAGAGAAGGCAAATAATTCTGAAAAAGAGAGGGGAATGAAGGGGGAAATTAATAAATAAATGAAATTAAAACATAACGATAATGAAATTGAGTCAAAATTATATCAAAATGAATATACATTTTTTTTAAAGAGAGAAGAGTAAATAACAAAGAAAAATGTGGATTCTGGGGAAAAATGGCCTCCAATCATCTAAAAGTTTTATTTTGCCTTACTTTATCCAGCCTACATGAATCATTTAAGCCTAACTCTATTCCAGTTAACTCTGGAGCTGGGGGCGGGGAGGGCTGCGGGCGTCTTGCCTCAGAGGGCCGCCATCGCTGCCATAAGAAGGCCGGCTTCCACTCTCTGGATCTGGGGCCTCGCTCGCGTTCGCGTCTACGGAACTCTATAGAATCCCCACATTTATGCTTTTTACCTTTCTCTTCGTTTTTCACTATCGTTGAAGCATATATGCCAATTTATTTTTCCTGTTTTTCGCATCTACTCTTATTTACTTTCTCTTTCTCTCTCTCTTTCTTGTCGATTCTTTTCGCTTGATATTTCTATGTCGACTTGTATCTATGTATGTATGTATTCATTTAGTTGTTATTAATGTACCAACTTTAGCTGTATCATATATGAAAATCCCATGTCAAATTTCCATTTTGTATTGCATTATGTTATGGACGAAAATAAATTTGAATTGAGTTGAATTGAATTGAATTGCACTAAGCTTATCGCTAATTTGTCAGTAAATGACGTTAGAATTAAGTTACAATTTGATCGTAAAAATCAAAAAATAAAATTGTCGTTGAAAGTCATCAAAGTCAGTTGTTAAGACGTCGTACATACGACGTATGACCAATTTTACCAGTGTTTGACATCATTATGACCAGTGTCTGCTATCGGGGATATTATTGTCTTTTCTTCTTTCTCGAATATCATTATGCAGGATTGGATGTGGATCTGTAAACTACTACAAGAATGGTTACCAGCTGGTGAGCTAAATTATAATCAATATCGTACATTCATTTAACTTTGAAATAATCAAATTATCAATGAATAACCATGAATGTAGTCTAACCCGATGATGGGAAGCCAAAACGATATAGGCCTACACAGGATCGATCATTTAAAATGATGTTCCTTTTCTCGTAGGATCTCCATTGTTTTTAACGTGTTAGCATGACTCCAGTCGTCCGATATTTAGTTATATCATTGTCCATTTTCGAGTGAGAAGTAAAAGTTTGTCATTTTATGGTCGGCCACAGGATCCTTTGCTTGAGATAAAGGACTGCCTTCTATCTGCTGAGATGACCAACAGCCTGTGGTCCTGCTTCAGATACTTCACCACACTGCACCATCTCATCATATCAGACTCCTCTCTCAGTTTTCCTCCTCCTCCACCTGAGCTCCCACACGTCACAAAGTTGGAAGCTGATGGAGTGACGTCACAAAGCTACGAAGGTTTGCTCTCATCGCTGCCTGCCTTGAAAGTTGTCGATATCACTATCGATGATGCAGAGAATGATATGCCAAAGATAATGGCTGGTCTTCAACGGACGGGGAGAGAGCAGCTTACACATGTCATCCTTAAAGCACGAGTATTTCTCCCATCAGAGAAGAGGATGGTATCGAGAGAGACGATTAGAGGATTGGGTCTTCTGATCAAAGAACAAACCAAGAATCTTCAGTGGCTAATCATGAAGCGGGTGAAGTGCAGAGATGAAGAAGACTTGATTGACCTCGTTGAGTTCTGCTGACAGGTCAAAATGGTGCAATATATCAAGTTAGTTGTTTTCACGGTTAATTTAAGCAAAACTATGTAAAAAGAAAGAGAGACACCAAGTTTGTAAGGGATTAGATATCAAATACGTGCACACATAATTGTTAGCACTCGAGTGATCGGGTTACCTTGTGATTAGGAGAACAGACTGT
>CALNVZ010003429.1:15542528-15590834 GCA_940671915.1 Paracentrotus lividus
CTTAGAATAAAGATACATTTATTGTTGTTTGGACTTAAAACTATCCTGTCTGGAATCTGTTCTTAGCTTGTATATTCTAACCCTTTTCAAGTTTAATAGTCTTTTCATAGAGAGTTAAAGGGTGGAAAATAAAAGCTCATCTGGTAAATATCACATTTCCCCGTAAGCCCCATCCAGCGGCGTAAATCCGTGTCGAGGAGTGGTGGGGGGGGGGGATGATCGAAATAATTTACCAAATTATCGAGATCATGTTTGACATACACAAGTGTACACAGGGAACGTTATATACCCATATAACAGAGGTTGCTCAACGGATTGAGAGGAAGGGGTGCGAATAGAATTTGTCTTTAAATGTAAGCTTAGTAGTTTATGGCTGCCTTAATTACTTTTCATTTTAGTAATTGAAAAACTAATGCGAGCGCGAAGCGCGAGCCGAAAATTTAAAGCTAAAAACGAAAGATATTTGTGCATTATAGATCCTATATATATTCGCGAGCGCGAAAAAGAAATGAAATGATTTGAAAGTGGGAGTCACCATGGGAAAAGTGCACTTTTTCTGAAAAGGGGGACACTTTAGATCAGAGGCCTAGACCTACACTGAAAACCTAACCTCGTCCGTCAATAGTCGGTCAAGATGGACTAGTTTTAAAGCTAGTCTGTCATGTTAGTCCGTCGAGACGGACTAGCATACAACTGAATCTACATCTCTCAGCTTGACGGACGAGCTTTAAAGCTCGTCCATCTAGCTTGATGCTAGTCCATCGACGTGACCGACTAGGTCGATAAAAGTAGCTGGGTGGACCCAGTTTACCCATTAAAATGACTGACTAGCTTTTGATACAAATAGTTGCAATGTCGTTTCAATGTACCTTCTCTATTTATTCTGTTTCCGGGCATAATCAAGTTGATACATTCTGAAACAAAGGTTGTTTTTGCTTGACAATCTGAAAGCTTACGAGACATAACATCTATCATGACAAGTATGCAATTCACGAGTACCGGTAGATTCCAAATATTGCTCTCCATTCTTCAATTACAGGCGCAAGGCTAATTGAATACCTTGTTACTATAGAACTCAAGAACCCGGTATTTTCTTACAGATTGCTGGTGAATGCCCGGCTTAGCAACAACAGTGAAAAGAAGTTGGATACAATCAACATTCTCAAACAAAGGTTGTTTTGGCTTGACAATCTGAGAGCAATACGATAGCCGAAATAACATCAATCGTGAATAGTATGCCATTCACGAGTAGGTTAAAAATATTGTTCCATTCTTTAATTACAGGCTAATTGAATATTTCGTTACTATAATAGAACCCATGAACCGTCTATTCTTATAGATTGCTGGTGAATGCCCGGCTTAGCAACAGCAGTGAATAGAAAGTGGTACAATATTGATTGAATAACATGCGCATTGCGAAAAGGACATCACTATTAGTTGCATTATCTGTACGTGAATTCCATTGAGCAAACTTTAGCCTACAGAACCACACTTGATATACTCCGTAAAGCTTAAGATTTTGATTATAATGGCGATCTCCTTCCTGTGACATCGGACTGTGTGAGTACTCTTTTTTTAATTCCTTATGTTTCAGTTCACAGATAACGTTATTTTTTCACATAGATTAATGCTATAATCACCAACGCGAAAAATTATGTCTTACCAAATCAATTTATTAATTGTGTGTATTTACAACGATAGTAACAATCACATTAAATTATGAATATTGAAATTTAATTCTAATAATAAATATAGGCGCCACTTTTCTTTTAGATTACTTGTATCTGTAAGAAAGGAATATTAAGGACAAGTGTATACGCCGAAAATGCAAAACCAGGTAGGCCTACAACAAAAAGTCATGATGATGCAAGCCATGGAGGCGACCCCTGGGCCCCGTGCGCCTATTATTTGATAATTGCCATAATGTTAACTAATTGTGCCTCTTGTATTAATTCCTGTCTTCTCATTTATATCATCATAATAAAATGTTTTGTTTTTTGTTTTTTTGCTCAAATTCTGGTGACAAAATGCATGTTTTTAATCGTATCTTTATAATGTCTTCTAATATTTCAGATTTGACGCCTCTGACAAGCTGGTGAAGCCATATTAACCTCGTCCGTCATGCTAGTCTGTCAAGACAGCAGCAAGAACATCGCGGCAGAAAAGCGCGACGGACTATAGCTTTCACACCATGACCGACTAGCTGTAAAGTTAGTCCTGCTCAAAAGCTCGTCAGTCTGGGCATCACTACGACTAGCTTTTATGCTAGTCCGTCAAACTAGTCGGTCACGACGGACGAGCTTTAAAATTAGTCTGTCGTGACCGACTAGCTTTAAAGCTAGTCTGTCATGACGGACTAACTTGACGGACTAGCTTTCAAGCTAGTCCGTAGAGACGGACGATTTTTAAAGCTAGTCTGTAATAACCGGGTTGTGTTGAAGGAAAGCTAGTCCGTTGTGACCGACTAGTTTTAAAGCTAGTCAGTCTGGGCATCACTACGACTAGCTTTAAAGCTAGTCGGTCTACCCGTTTAGGTTTTCAGTGTAAAGAGAAATGTATTCGCAGAGGGAGGGGTGCGAAGAAAATTTGTCTTTGAATGTATGCTTTTAAGAATCTTAATGATTGCTTTGATTACTGTTCATTTTAGTAATATTGCAAGCCGAAAAATTTAGGCTAAAAATTGGAGATATTTGTGCATTATACTTTATAGATCCTATTAGGTATCAGCGAGCGCGAAGCGAGATCCGAAAGTTTTGAGCTCGAGTTTTGAGTTAATTGTGCTATTTGTGCATGATAGACCTAATTTAGTATCCTTTTTGAAGATACATTTTGCATGCTTTGTTAAATAGCGATATAAAACAAATCCACAATCTTTGCTATGAAAATTTTGTGGGCTGCAGGCCCCAATCCCTCCACCAACATAGATATAAGGAAAGTCAAGTTGAATAGTTGCTAAGGCAGTGGCGTATTGAGGATTTCATGAGAGGGGGCACCAAAATTGGAATTTCAGATTTTGGTACACCAATTTTTTTCCCCCTCACACCGGGCGAGCAAAAAGTTGCAGCAAAACAAAAAAGAATAAATAAATAAATAAAGTACGCCACGTGGGGGTGTGCAATAAGCTGGGGGTTCATTGTTCGGCCTTTTTTTCGGGGGCCGCCCCCCCCCCCGATCCGCGCCCGATCAGGACTTTTGTTGTATATTGTCAGTTCAATTTGTGCAATAACAATGCATTTTTCAGCTTTTCATTTTGCCTTGTATTCAGGAGTTTTATGCATTCAAGCATGATTAAAAAAAAAAAAAAAAAAAAAAAAAAAAAATAGAGGGGAAAATGTTGCAAATGGAACATCAATAAAGGAGAAATAAACAAATTTGTTAGTGGTATGATAACAAAAAAAAACAACAAAAAAAACAATGTATTAAGGCTCAAAGTGGTGTTATGTTACTCTATTCTGGGAAATATAATTTGCTTTGCTTCGTATTCAGGGGGTTTTGTGCTTTTTAAAAGGAGTTCATGAACTTTCTACTGTTATGAAAATCAAGAATGATTAAAACGCACCCTAAAATTTATCAAGGCTCAAATGTCCTTTTGCGGAACTTCAATAAAATTAATTTTTCGACTTTCGACTTTCGAATTTTCTCCATATTCAGATATTCTGTGCATTGAACATGCCGATCAACACAAAATAGATATATAAAAAAAAAAAAAAAAAAAATTTAACTTCCTAATGGCATAAACGTCAAAAATAACTAAAAAGCACACGCGTTGCAAAACTTTTTTTAGGAGTATATTTGGATGTGATTTAAGATTTGTTTTTTGTGTGTGTGTGTGTGTGTGTGTGTGTGTGTGTGTGTGAATTTTACTAAAGTTTAATGCACACGTGAGTTTGTCATTTGTTTCCATAGTAAATTTGACATGTATGATGTATGACTATCCTTTTCCACTATGTTTTTATTTGAATTCTCTCTGGCATCCAACCCCCTCTCACTCCGTATAGGTTGTTCTGGTGCGGGACTAAAGAGGATGGTAGACTGATATCTTATCTCAAGGCTCAGCAACCATCAGGAGGCGGAATCATCACGGTCGATGTTTACCATGATGTAAGTATCATGCTTATTGTCATACACAACAGAACACAATAATTGTTGATTTTTTTAATGCATTTAGCTCTCTTTCTCTATATGATATTCTTTCTAGTGTCATGGAATAATGCAACTTGATATGTTTATTGTTTTTTAAATTATTTATCATAATTTTATATTATTAATGTAGGCTTATAGGCCTAATATTAAGTGTGCCAAGTTTTTATGGGGAAAATTTCACTTTTGTTTGCTTTCTTTTTCATGTTACATAGTAATTTTTTTTCTTCTTCTTCTTCTTTTTTTTTGGTGCGAATTTCGTTGTTCGTGTTGTTGTTTTTTTCCTTGATGCTGTTAATATGTTTTCAGAGGATTAATGTTTATCATATGTAAGTTCTGAGTTTTTTAAGATTACGATGCCCTAGCATGTTCAATGTGCACTATTACAATTTAACATGTGCATAATATTCAGTTGAGGAGCTCAACAATATTGCAAGGGGGAAAAAAAGATAATCGATATTTAACAACAACAACTGGAATAGTCCATGTATATGAAAAATTCTTACATACTTTGTAGGCCTATCATACCAAAATATGTTGTTTGAACTATATTGATTGAACTTCTTATTTATTCATTTTATCAAAGGATCTTGGTTACCAACTGCATCGCATTTCTCACGCTGTTTGAGCTACATGGGCACCACAAGCTATACATTCAACTCAACCCTTGGCCTAAATTGTGTACAAAGTATAAAATGTAATAACAATAAGATAACTGTGTTGCTTTACTTCATTGTATAAATTATATAAAGTTTTTATTGCTTCGATCCTGGAGTCAATTATTTTAAGATCGTTGTAATGGTGACCTATATTTACAGTCAAGTGCAATATGCAGCAAACGTTATTATCGCTAGATCATTGATGTATTGTATATACCGTGTGTCTCAAAAAAAAACGTAACACTTTTGAAATGGTTGCCAAATTGAGTATATATAATTTTATGACAAAATGTCGATATGTATTGAAAGCTAAAGCACCAACCTTTCATATGATATGAAAAAATTGAAAAAAAAATCATGCTTCGATGAACAGTGTTCACTTAAGTTAGAGGTATGAAAATAGCGCCTGCGCAGGATTTTTCCTTCCAATTTTGGAAGGTAAATAACTTGTAGCTAACAAATAAGGTCGATATGAGATATTCATGATCGATGGATCAAAAGGATATTTTGAATCAAAAGGATATTTGTAATACCTTGAATACCATTCCTTTTCTGTGTTGTTTCATCAATCCCGAAACACCACCGCACCCCCCCCCCCCACACACACCACACTATCCACTTCCCCTCCCATCTGTTTGTATCATTGATCTGGTAGATGTGAACGGGATTAAGGAAGAATGTGAATTGGCTAAATTGAAATATTCCAAATCATAATTGACATTACGCAACCCACTGTCCTTACCCCTCCCACACACACACACACACACACACACACACACACCACACAACACACACAACACCTCTTCCATCCTCTCACCTACTCCTGCTTTTTTATCAGTTTTCTCCGAAAGTTTTGGTGGATCATTTTTTTCCATTAATAATCAAATTATTAAACCAGTCCATCATATTTGATCATTGAAATCTCAATCGATAAATCACTGAAACATAATTCCATCAAGCCATATTGCTCAAACCAATTATCACACGCACACAAACACAACTACAGACACCACACACACTACCGTGCAACAACACACGCATATACGCGCACACACATACACACAACGTTCACACACACACACACACACTTTCACAACATAACGCGCACACTATACACACGTTCACTCACACACACACACACACATAGGCAGACAGTAATGACAAAAAACAAGTTTAAATCTTTTAAAAAAGATTTTCATGTTTTTTTTTATTTTTTTTCTTATTTCCAATGCTTGTTTCATCTTTAAAATGAAGACTGACAATAATGATCAGTAGTAGTCCACAGGTGATAACAATTTCAAATGTGGGGAAAGGAAGGGTCTGGTATTTTCAATGCATAATGAATGATGTACTTAGCTATTACATGTTTGGGTCATTCATAACCTGAATAAAATGTGATTTGATGATCCACCAAACTTACGAAAGTAAACTGATAAAGAAAAGGCAAGGGGGGGGGAAGGAGAGTGGGTTGCATAATGTCAATTATGATTTTGAATACGGTATTTCAATTTAACATTTTCCATTCTTCCTTCATCCGTTCACATCTACCAGAATAATGATACAATAAGATGGAGTGGAAGTTGGTGTGTGTGTGTGTGTGTGTTGTGTGTGTGGCAGGGGTGGGTTTGGGGAATTGATAAATGACAGAGAGAAAGGACTGGTATTCAAAACATCCTTTTAACTCTTAATCCATCGATCATGAATCTTCATATCAAACTTATTTTGTAAGCTAAAAGTAATTTACCTCGTGTCGCATTGAAGGAAAATCCTCGCGCAGGCGCAATTTTCATACCTCTAACTTAAGTGATTCACTGTTCATATCGAAGCATGATTTTTTTTTCCAATTTTTTCCTAATCATATGAAGAGGTTGGTCCTTTAGCTTTCCATACATTTCGACATTTTTTCATAAAATTATATATGCTCAATTTGGCAACCATTTCAAAAGTGTTACGTTTTTTTTGAGACACACGGTATAATTTCTTTTGCTAGCATGCATCTATTGGGAATTAAATGTTACTTTCGTAAGAAATACATGATATTGTTCCTCGCACGGATGTTATAACTAGTATTATTACCTAATTTAGAGGAAGTAGTATCTTGTAATAATGAGAAAAATGGGCCATGTCCATGGCAGCAAATAATAATACTTTTACTAGGATTTAACTTTTAAACGTGTACATTAGTGTGTCGCATTGCATATCAAATATTTGATTATTTTCTATTCCAGGAAATAATAAATATATCCCGTAAATACATACAATACTACAGTTGCCTCTCTGATAGAATGAATAAGATTGCACTAAATTATTACATCTCTTTCAAAATCGCATAAATGCATTAACATACACATACTGTTTTGTAAATATATTTTGATTTTGAACTATATTATTTCCAAGAGCACCATACTTCAAGAAATTGTTTACGACATATCAATTTAACAACGTGAATTTGCGTTGCATTGGTGCTCATGTTACTTTGATGGGAAACTTCGGTGCAATATTAATCTTTTGGGTCCTTTCTTTTACTCTATTTTTACATAATTTGAATGGATTCCATATGCTCTTTGAACGGCTTCAAGGTTGTCATTGAACATATAAAAGTTATGAATAAGCAAGTGCTATTATACTTCTAGTAGGGTAAAACCTGCAAATCTGAATACAGTCCTTATTTTGTTTTTAAAAAAATAATGTTAGTTATTATTATATTGTTATACAAAATGGTCTTGAACAACTTGTTAGATAATTTGTATTAATTAAGTTTTAGACAATGTGCACACGATATATAGCGAGAAATCATACATTATTGGATGCTTGTTAAAAATAATACACTTGAGTAATGACATAAGTTTTGCACGTTAGTAAAGATAATGAATTAGAAATAAAAATTCTTTCTTTTTTAAAAATCTATTTTTATTACATTGCTTGTAAAGAAAATACAATCAAAAATTGTATTTATATTGTCATTTTCCATTACGTTCTTGATAAACATCTTGTCAAGGTCGATCTTTTTGTTCTATTTCTATAGACCCGATTCATGCTACTGAGATCAGGAATCCATTCATACACAGAAATTTCTTACAGTTACATTACATAAAAATTAAGCAAACATTCTTTGTTGTAATTACCCATTTTACCCATTTGCCATTGTCATGACTGTTCCCGAAAAGGTTCTTCAGCAAATATGGTCATAGATGGTTGAGCAATTCAATTACTATAGTACCCCGAAGAAAATGATAATCATAAAATAAGTCAGATTGATATCAACTGCGTTGTTTGCCTAGGTTCTGGTTAAATGATCATATTCAATTCGCGTGGGTACTCGATTTATTTCGTATTATACGAGTAAATTCATATTGAGCGAATATTAAAGAAAATGTTGTGAGGAATGTAACTGTTTTTTTTTAAACCAAAATCATGCATACTAAGACTACTACTACTACTACTACTACTACTACTACTACTACTACTACTACTACTACTACTACTACTACTACTAATATTACTACTAATATTACTACTAATATTACTAATACAAATACAACTACAACAAAAACAACAACTACTACTACTACTACCAGTACCACTACTACTATTACTACTACTACTACTACTACTACTACTACTACTACTACTACTACTACTTATACTACTACTGCTACTACGACTACTACATACTATTACTACAACTATTACTAATATTACTACTACTACTACTACTACGAATACTACTACTACTACTACTACTACGAATACTACTACTACTACTACTACGACTACTATATACTATTACTACAACTATTACTAGGCCTACTAATACTACTTCTACTACTATTACAACAAACAGGAACCGGAACAAAAGAGAGACGATTAGCTGGCCGAAGGTGGAAGAAATCAGATCATGACCTGCACATGAATTGACTAGTTGCACTTGAATAAACCTATTGCAGGCTGATCGTGATCCCGTCAGGGCTTTTCAACGGTAAATAACATAAAATCAGCCATTTTTTCTGTAACTAGTAGTTCAAAGGGAATTGAAAGAAAAATAATTTCAGTAATGCAGCCGTCACAACACGCCGCAAGTGCAACCTGCAACATGAAGAGTTGCATGTCATAGATAGTTGCACTTTTCACTTGCGACGTGTTGTGAACACGGCCTGAGAAATATCGAAACTGCACATTTCGAACACTATTTATTCACAAAAACGTAAGGCTATTATATTTTCTTCTTTTTTTAAATTTTATTGTTGGATTTTTTTTCAATAATAAAGCACTCTCATGTGAATTACGAAAGGTGCTTAAAATGCCCTGTTTCTTGATTTGTATTATACTGCGCCTAATATGATATTGGGGTATGATTATACAGGCGTCTCAAAGATTTTGTCAGAATAGATAACGTGATATTGTCCCAAGCTTATTACTTCAAATATCATGATTAGGATGTCCAAACATAGTTGATTCCTAATTTATACAAAATAGGCATACGTTTAAAATTGAGAGTGGTTTGATATTGTAGGTTGGTTTGGTTTGGTTTTATTTCCGTATAATAAAATCATATACAAATACATATGAAATATAAACATATATCTAGATTAAAAATACGGCTGGTAGCCCATTTCAGCTGCAACTAATAATGTTGCTGCTGGTCTTCCACGGGGCCAGTTTAACGTCACGGGTGTTCATTTCGACGTCACGGGTGTTCATTTCATGAGAAATATTCATTCCATATCCTGAACACATGATGTGGAAAATTCTTTTCGTGAACTTTAAACTTGCTCGCCTCCATGCTCATGAATGCATAGACATACAGCAGAACTAATTTATGTTGAAGAATACATGCCTTGCGTTTGACGACTTCGGAGTAGCGTTTCTGCACGATTTCTTCGTTGCTATCTCTCTCTCTCTCTCTCTCCATTATTAAAAAAAAAAAAAAGAGAATCCAAAAAAACAGGAGGGGACATTTTTTTGGGATAACCCATTAACCGACTGAAGCGTACGCGAACGTGAATGGTACAAGATTTGCCTGAATGAATGCCAAATGCCTTTTTTAAAAAAGCCCCACATTCAAATATTATAATCGGGTTATGTACAGTGCCTATTGAAAAAGGTAATCAATTTCGACACGGGCCACATTCCCAGATCATCTATTTGGGCTATTTTTATGTACTGAATAATAATATCTCAGACGAACTCCTTACCATTATATTGATTTCCTTGATTCGTAAATGTAACGCATAACCGGGTAAGTGAAGATAACAGGTGCAAAATCCATTTTTTGCAAGTTTGTGTCACATGGTGAAAGACTGAGTGAAAGTCCTCTTCAATATGCTATGGAACAGAAGAGGCAGCATTTACTTGGTTTTGTATCATTTTCTCAAAACATGTCAAACAAACCTGTACCTGTCACCTGCATTTGCGGGACATTTATGATTCAAGAATCTATCATTGCAAAGGTGAAGATGTCGTCTGCAATAAGATATTTCATATGAATAGCCAAAATAGATGAGCTTAGAATATGGCTCCTCTAAAATTGATTGCCTTTTTAATTTATACGCCCTGTAGTTCACAAGGGGAATTTCATTGTGAACTCTATATAAACGTTTTCGTGTCTTTGCGTATGAATGCATCAGTATGAACCATAACGATACAACAATAAAGTAGAAAACTGTTTGTTCTGTGCTTGGCAAATTTTGGGACATGATTTTTGGCACTACTTCCTCCTTGCTATATTGGGGTGTAATTCTTACGATGTACCACAAGCCCTTGATACAGATTCAATCAAGATTCAAGATGGCGAACGGGGTTATATTGGAGTTCTTCCTCAGCTTGTTGCTTTTGACATTTTGGGGTAAGTTTTGGTCGCTCTTATTTGTAATGTAGACCTACCATTAATAAATGGAAATTATAAACGTTTGCATTTGAGAAATATCATAACCTTCAAATTTATTTTCAATATCAATTTTTTTTAAATACTATTACTGTTACATATAATCATGTCCTTAAGGTTTACAGCTCGTTATGCCGTAGTGTCCTGGGCCCCGTAACACGAATGTTTGCAATCAATCGCAAAGTGACAATAGCCAATCAAGATCGTTGTTTCACACGCTTTTTATTCAAATGACTGACCAGCAGCCAATCAGAGTAGTTCTTTCAAATATGCAATCAAACGCAAACCTTTGTGTTACGGGGTCCAGGTGTCATTATGTTACGGTATGTTGTTCCGATGGTTCGTAGATACCAAAATAAGACAAGGTTCCGAGTAACAAACCCTCAGACTATAGAAATAAAATGTTCGGATAAATGAATTTTCAATGTCAACACCCAAACATAAGGAGAGTCAATTACAGGCATGTACCATAGAGGAACTTCTAGAGTAACAGAACTAGAGGAACACTGGCCGATATAGCGGCAAATCAATTCAAATGGAGCTAAGCCAGTTATACCGATGTCAGGTTGAGAAAGAGTGAAAGTTTTGGAGGAGGAGTGTAGTGTGTTATTGCTTATAATATTCATATATAGTGCGTCCCAATAGAAACTATACTTTTAAAATGTCTACAAAATAACAAATATATGGTTCCTGGGGGAAAGTTTTATATGTATAGAAAGCCCAACTATGCACACTTTTGTTATTAGGCTGTGCAGGAATTCACTATTCATTATAATCTGATTATGGGTGGCCATAAGGGTAAGAAATGATAATGTAATACATCAGCTAATAAAATAAAAAGTAAACCTAAAGTTTATTTTTTATTTTAATATCATTGATGTTTGTTTTTGACCGTAAGTATAATCTATTTTTGTCTTTGTCAGCCGATTATGCCATTATTGATTTTGACCCCATGGCCGCCCATAAACAGGCGATAAATGAATAGCGATTTCCTGCACTGCCTCATTTTAGTGTCCTTTATAAAAGTGGGCATTGCTTACTGAAGCATTCATTATTTTCGGATTTTTTTGTGTTGTAATGATAGTTGAGGATATGAGATTTTCTACATTAACCCTTCCCCCGAGAATTTGTTTTTAAAAAGCTTTTAAACATGTTAAAAGTGCATAGTAGTAATTAGGACGCACTTTATATAGGAAAAAACACACTTCACGTCACATGCTCAAAACGTTCAGTGGCTGGCTTTGTTCAACACAATTTCGACGCCAAAGTTTTAGGCGCTGAAATTAATTTTAAGGAAAAATTCACACTGAAGCGTTTAGTATAATATCAGGTCTCGAGATTTCTTTTAGAAAATTGTTATTGATTGCCACATAATGCGAATATAAGCCTAATTAAAAATTTGAACCCCCCAACACAAAATGGTTGTTCCAAAACGGGATGTCTACCAGCTTAGCATTTCGATTTCTTAGTTGCTTATTTGAAATAAAAGGCAAAGAGCTGTTCGTTTAGCTAGTATCATTTTTGGTTTCGATTTCTGGGTTCTGTGCAAATTCTGCAACAAATTTAAAATTATCATGTGCGTGTGCCCCTTCTCCACCCGTAACAAAATATGCGCATATGTAAAGGAAAAGGGGTGGAGATAATTGAACATTCTTCTTCTCGCGTTGAAATTATTGCACGCACCTTGCATAGTTACCCGTTAGGCGTTCCATTTCTACTCTCATGTTTTCATTTCTTTCAATTGAGAAAAGATGTTATCATTTTCAAAAGCAAGTTTTAAAAAAAACGTATTTCATATGCATGTTTTAATGGCGTGAAGAATGTCAAACGCACTTGCCAAATTTAGTTGCATGGACTTACGAAAATGTTAAAGATTGTTTTTTGAAGCAGGACAACTTTAATAGATACATTTTCAACTAATTTCTATATAGCATCCTTTTGAAGATAATCTTATTTCAATTATTGAGAATAGAACACAGGTAAGCGCAAGCAGAATATAAAAAAAAACAATCTTGCAAAAATCAACTAATTTCTTTGTAAATCTTTTTGAAAAGATGATATCATCCTTAAAAATAAAGTTGAGAGCGCGAAGCGCGAACGAAGAATTCTCTATGTAGGGCAATGAAACCATAATTGTTTTCTAACATGTCTATTCAAGAATCTGCAGATCATTTTTATTCAAGCAATAACGGAGGTTTTCACCTGGTAAAATTAAAGGAGTAAATTATGACTTACTGCTATACAGTGCATCCAAAAAAGAACTACTAGTATACACTTTTTAAATGGCTACCAAATAAAAAAATAAATGGTTCTGGGGGAAAGGTATATAAACACAACACAAAAAAGAAAGTTCCCCCTATTTCAGATATCAATAATTTTTTAACCAGGAGGAATTTAAAAAAATCTAATTATATGTCCATGTAGGGAATTTAATTAGCTACCATAGGAGCGAATTTTAGGAAAAATCATCAAGTCATGCTTCAGTGATTAATGGTTGAATGCAAAAATGTCATTTTTTGAAGTTCACAAGCCTAAAATTACAACTTTGATTGAATGATATTGGACCCATTTTCATATTTTAAACAATTTACACGTCAGAATGTATGCAAAACGTGCTTCCCAACATACGGAAACGAAATTTGCGTCAGATTTTTACGGTTGAGTGAGCATGCAGCAAAAATTGCCCAAACTGCGATTTTTACTTCTTTGCCATGGTATATTCGATAAAATATGATGAAAATATTGTTTTGGAAGTGTATGCAACCAATATCCATCCATTCACGGTTGAATGAACCCATCAATCAAACAAAAAAATAGGCCATTTTAGAATAACGAAGAGTCATTGTAGTCATTTTTATGCACTAGAAAGCATCCCAATAGCATTTTTTGTTTTTATTTATATTCTTTGTGCACGTGTCAATGATCCTATGGCATTTATTTAAAAATTCATGCTTCAGTGAGCACGTGAGACTGGAAAAGCCCTTTTCTCACGTACGGACTAAAATTCAAATTTTTACTTTGATCATGTTGATTGAATATAACAATTCTTTTCGGGGAGTACTTTTGATTTTATTTTCACAAAAATCCCGATGTTTCTCGCCTCAGTGGGCACAAGATACAAGAAAATCATGAAAATAAGAAAGTTTCGGGCTTCGTCATGGTTCAGTGACTTTTCGAATACATAATTTGAGTAACGATCATGTTAGTTAGATACCAGTTGAAGCTATGTGCCAAGTTTCATAAAATAATTCAAAGTCAAATGGACAAAAACTGGCAATTAAAATATGCCAATTTCACTTTTGTTAAACTTTTGTTTAACCTCTGTACATAAAGTCAATGGGGAAGGAAATCAATACCCGACGAATGTGAAATACGGCCAATTTCATTGACCATTATTGTTAATTCTACCGTGAGTTATGTCACGAAACTTGACACACAGCTTCAACTGATCTCCAACTAACATGATCTTGATTCAAATTACGTATTCGAAAAGTCACTGAACCATGACGAAGCCCGAAACTTTCTTCTTATTTTCATGATTTTCTTGTATTTTGTGCCCACTGAGGCGTGAAACATCGGGATTTTTGTGAAAATAAAATCAAAAGTACTCCCCGAAAAGAATTGTTTTATTCAATCAAAGTAGGAATTTAAATTTTAGTCCATACATGAGAAAAGGGCTTTTCCAGTCTCACGTGCTCACTGAAGTATGAATTTTTCAATGAATGCCATAGGATCATTGACACGTGCCCAAAGAATTTAAATAAAACCCCAAAAATGTTATTGAGATGTTTTCTAGTGCATAAAATGACTACAATGACTCTTCGTAACTCTGAAATGGCCTATTTTTTGTTTGATTGATGGGTTCATTCAACCGTGAATCACTGAATGCATGGATATTGGTTGCATACACTTCCAAAACAGGAATTCCCTCACATTTGATCGATTACACCATGGCAAATAAGGAAAAAAATCGCAGTTTGGGCAATTTTTACTGCATGCTCACTCAACCGTGAAATTTGACGCAAATTTCGTATCCGTATGTTGGGAAGCACGTTTTGCATACATTCTGACGTGTAAATTGTTTAAAATCTGAAAATGGGTCCAATATCATTGAATCAAAGTTGCTATTTTAGGCTTGTGAACTACAAAAATTGACATTTTTGCATTCAACCATTAATCACTGAAGCATGACTTAATGATTTTTCCTAAAATTCGCTCCTATGGTAGCTAATAAAATTCCCTAAATGGACATATAATTAGATTTTTAAAATTCCTCCTGGTTCAAAAATTATTGATATCTGAAATAAGGAGAACTTTCTTTTTGTTTTGTGTTTATATAGAAAAATCTCATATCCTCAACTATCATTATGACACAAAAAAATCCGAAAAAAAGCATGCTTCGGAAAGCAATCCCCACTTTTGTAAAGGACACAGAAATTAGCCTGCGCAGGAATTCACTATTCATTTATCACCTGGTTATGGACCGCCATAGAGAAGTCAAAATGGAATAAATCGGGAACAAACACAAAAATAAACTTTAAACAAAACAAAAATCAATGATATGAAAACAAAACGGTGAAACATTACATTTTTGCATATTGATTTTTTATTTTTGAATTTTGGTTTATCTTCGACTCTGTTGGCTGATTTATTCCATCATTAATTTTGACTCCTCTTTGGCGGTCCATAGGCAGGTGATAAATGAATAGCGAATTCCTGCGCAGGCTAGTTTTTTTTGTGTGCTTTACAAAAGTGGGCATAGCTCACTAAATCATGCGCTATTTTCGAAATTTTTTGAGTCATAATGATAGTTGAGCTTTTTCTATTCTTTTTTTTCTAGTTTGCTGTTTGATCTCACCTCCTCTTGCTTTTTGATTGGCTGGCTTCTTCACACCTTTTACATCCCCCTTTTTGTTCTCTCCCTCTTGGCTTGCCACTTAGGTTTAGCTTTTCTCTGTCTTTCTCTATTTCCATGTTGTTCCCTACTTTTCTGTGTCATTTTGTCTCTGACGAAGATTCTGCTAGGATCGAAAGCTCAGGCTCCTTTTGACTTCTTTTTCTACATAAAAACTCTTTCCCAAGAATCATATATTTTTTATTGGGTAGCCATTTCAAAAGTGTATAGTTCTTTTTTGGACACACTGTACAACACCAACCTACAACAACGATAACAACCTTTAAAAGGGTAGACTCGGACGATTTTTTTTTTTTTTTTTAAGGACGGAATGATTTTTTTTTTTTTTTAATAAATAAAAAATACAAAAAATAAAAGATAATGATGGTCCCGATATCCATAGGGGTAAGGTTCAGTTAGTCAATCGGGGTCGATCGTCCATTTCTACCCCCCCCCCCTTTTTTTTGTCTCTTTTGCTGGGGGGGGGGTGGGGCAAGCCCGCTCGGCCCCTGGATCCGCGCCTGGTTACCAACACCATACCGCAATATCGAGCTGTACAATTTATACCTCTTTAATTTTTCTCACTCTCTGATAATCCAGGCGGACTCAACCACACTATCTTTACGTCGGCCTCTCAGTGCAGCGCACGTGATGAAGATTCGTGCCGATGTGACCATGTTTGTTTTTTCTTCGAAGACTGCTGTCCTGATTATGAGATAAGTGATGGCGCAGTTCCCAGTGATTTTCTTGAAGCAACAGAGGATCTTACATCTGACCAATTGTCCTGCATAGTTCCTCCACACTCAGATTCTTCTGGCAACACTACGTCGTTCTCAATGGTAGGCAAGTGCGCATCGAACTGGCAAAACGCATTAACGCGGTCAAATTGTGAACAACCCTCAACTGAATCTGACATTTTCCGTTTGACCCCCGTATCACTGGGTACATTTATTAGTTTCAAAAATGCCTATTGTGCCATCTGCAATAGGAAGCCAATTGCTGAGCTAATTCCGTGGACCTTCCGATCGGAATGTGGGTCTCAACTCCCGAACATTTCCAGTAACGCAACTTTTCAAGAGCGCGTTCAAACCTTGATGGAAAACTGTCGTAGCTGGTTCTTTATTCCGCCATCAAGGTCAACGGCTGTGAGAAGGTGCATTGATAATTTAGATTCCACAACACCTGTTACCCGCGAAGTCTCTACTGACCTAACATCCGCGCCTTTACCACTGCTACCATCGACAGAGCCTGTTACTCATCAAGTCTCTACTGACTTAGCATATGCGACTTTACCACTGCTACCACCGACAGAGCCTGTTACTCATCAAGTCTCTACTGACATAGCATATGCGACTTTTCCACTGCTACCAGCGACAGAGCCTGTTACTCATCAAGTCTCTACTGAATTAATTACATATGTGGTTTTTGCAGCGACAACACCGAAAGAGCCTTTTCCTGAAATCGGCATCGACCTCACGCCTGTATCGGTTTTGATTGACTTTACATCTCTCGAAGATTCATCATTTTTAGAAGACACAGTCTCTGTCGATTGCAAATATACAGAAGTATTTAATCCTTCACTCAAAAGTTGCGTGAAGCTTTCATGCCCTGTTGGATACAGCCTCTTGAACAGATCTTGCGTTGATTCGACCCAATCGAAAAAGAGATGTTCAACGAAGAACAGCAGAATAGTTTCAACTGCAGCACTGACTTGTGAACATGATGCAATGGGTGCTTCTCTTTGCGCCCCCTCCTGGTCAATTGCGAATGAAACTGTTTCATGGTTGGCGAACAATGATTCGACTAATCATCTCATGAATATCTCCATTGAAGGGATTTCAACCCAATGGATGAATGTTAGCTCTAGTGGTTCAGTATTTGGCACTTGTGTCCAAGTAATCACTGTATCATTTGATTTATCAAGGAACTTTACGCCGTTTAAGCAACCATCGGATAACGTTTTGTTCGTTGTATCAGGAAACTCAAATTCCCAAAACTTGACATGTCGGTTATCAGCTGTAGAT
Organism: Paracentrotus lividus; assembly: GCA_940671915.1. Lineage (NCBI taxonomy): Eukaryota > Metazoa > Echinodermata > Echinoidea > Camarodonta > Echinidae > Paracentrotus > Paracentrotus lividus. The sequence continues at coordinate 15,560,130 of CALNVZ010003429.1, forward strand.
GTTTCTATAGGTTGTGTCCGAAAGAAAGACCGGTTGTGTCTTAATAACTCTCTCCGTTTCAATGAATTCAAAGTCTTAGAGGATTCTCCCGGTACAAGGTTCTTTGTCGGCGAAACAAACACTACTTATCCTATTGAGAATTCCCTATACACCCAAAGATTCCGATGGAATCATAATCACACGAGCCACCAAGCTACAGATCTTCTGGTCTGTAATCGAGGAGAGGAATCATCCACGTGTGCGCTGGTAACGTTGAACATCTCTGACTTTCTCCTATGGGACAACGGATCGGTTCTGTATGAACCTCTTGATGTTGTCTTTGACGATTATATCATTGTAAACAACGACTCCATTCAAGTCTGTTCTTTCTTTAATGGTAGTGGTTACGTTACTCGTCAACACTATTTCATCGCATTCTCACCGGGGCAATCCATAACAAGTTTCGTTGGGAGTCTGTTATCTATGACAGCACTTTTATTAACCTTCGTCACGTATGCCAAATTTGAAAGTTTACGGAAATCAATTTGCAGTCAGCTGGTAATGAGCTTTTGTGTGTCGTTGACCCTGGCGCAGATGACCTTGCTCTTAAGTGGCTTGGCCAAATCCAGCTCCATTTCTTGCACATGCGTTGCGGTCCTTGGTCATTACTTGTGGTTAGTAGTCTTTACGCACTCAATGGCTCTTGCACTTGACCTCTATCGCAGGTTTGGACTTACCCAGAAAGTCAAAAAGACACTTGAAAGTCCGAAAATATTGTCCATGTTTCTTGTCCTTGCCTGGGGGATTCCCTTACTCGTTGTCATACCATGTCTTGTTGTCCATCTCTGCCGATTGCCTCATGTTACTCTGACCTATGGAACAGTCAAGTCCTGCTGGATCGGTAATGGCTTTATGAACCTGTATGCTTTCGGTTTGCCTATGGCTCTGACTCTGATCACTAATGGAACTCTATTCGCCCTTGTCATTGCTGGCCTACGTAAGAGGACAACCCAATCCAGGAAAAGGAAGACATCGAAGATGTCGACTGACGGTGTTCTGTATTTAAAGGCAAGATAATTCATAATTATACAACCAAAGATGTTTTGTAGGAACATGTAGGGGAGAGCGGGGTTATATGGAACATTTTTCACAAAAATGGCCGTAAAACAAAAGCGATTTTATTTCAAGAAACAATAAACAATCAGCTTGAGTGTATATCTGTATGCTACAAATGTACCCCATAAAATTCTGAAATTTAGTGATGGTTCCGGAAAAAATCCATCTTCAACAAGACCATGTCAAGTGTTCCAACTAACCCCACACACGGGGTTAGTTGGAACAAGGTGTGGGGTAAGTTGAAACAATGTGCATGGTATGTTAAGAGTTATATTTAAACCATCTACAACATTATTGTATGGCTTCAGCTAACTTGCCTTATTGATTCCAGCACAAAAGAGGGACAACAACGTGCCATATATTTAGCCTTGTTTTGTAGCTTGGTATAACTGTTTGTTATACCCCACAACTAACCAATTTAATTTAAAAATTTAAAAATTTAAAAACATTTGTAAAATTGACAAAATTTACTCGGAGGGTGAAAAAACAAATATTGCTTTCTAACAAGAGGCTTGAAGCATGTGCGCTGTCTAAAATGTGTCGGATGGCAGTTGCTAATAGCAACAACCTGAGGGTAGATTTTCATAAATATATTTATAGCCGTTAAAGAAAATTCCAATGTTTCAACTAACCCCGTGTTCCAACTAACCCCACTCTCCTCTACATTATTAGCATATATTATGTACGTTTGTGTGTGGGTGTATTTGTTTTTTCCCCATAGCTTTGAAAAAAATTCAGACAATATTTGTCAGTTGCTGCTTCCCTATTTGGCGTTCAAAAAGAAGGGAATATAGCAACATCCATCTGGCGCTGCTCAGCGGCTGCCGGGCCCAAGACAAAAGAGGCAAAAAGAATATTCGTTCACCTTTGTTATGGACATTAAAAGTTGGAGCATTTTTTTTTTTTTTTTTTTTTTTTGTTTGAGCCATAATAATATCTTGACCTTGTTATTATAAATGGGAAATTAAATATAAAATTGAATATGATATTGTCTAATTATGCCTTTTTAAGAGTTTATTTTGTGATTTTAAACTCTCTGCAATCGAAATCGTTTTTGTTCATTCAGTTTAAACGATACCTCAGGATGCGTAGCTGTCGGTCAATTAAATTAACGTTTTTAATCGCAATCACATTTGGGACGAATGTGCTTGTAAGGAATGTCATATTGATCGGAGATAGTTCAAACTTGACCGGGAAAACCTATAATAGCGATGTTTTTTTCTTCAAAAACATATCATGTTGGGCATCCTTCCTAACGCAAATGCAAACCATATTTCTTATTCCCCCATGTTTCTTGTTTAGATGTCGACTCTGCTAGGATTCACGTGGCTATTTGGTTTCGTAGCTGCCTTTGCTGACGTCACAGCCCTCTGGTATATCTTTATCATCCTCAACTCTCTTCAGGGTGTCTATATCTTCATCGCCTTCGTCTGCAACAAGCGAGTCTTCAAGCTCTGGCGTGAATCGTGCTCTTGCTCGTGCACGCCACGTGTCTCGATCAGGATCACATGTCCTTGTTCATGTCCTTCTCCCGGTGATCAATCACAAGGCAACACGACCTCGTCTACCGAGTCGGCGTCCTCCAGAAAGGGAACTTCCAGTATTTCGATCTCGATGACGGAAGCTTCGTCGAGTTGTTCCATGCAAGAGAAGGAAGAGAAGATGGATTCCTCAGCATTGAAAGAACCGGTTTCTGCCCTCTCTACTCGTTTGCCCCCTGCTCAAACAGAGGAAGTTATGACCCAATCGACGTCCATTAATTTAATGGCCGAACTGAAGAAGAAATTCGATAACAAGGTTTAGATTTTAAAAAAGACCCCGCATTACGACACCAAAACGATCAGAAAATTAACAAAAGTATGTATGCCAACTATAGCTATAGCCTTGAGATGCTGAATTTGTTGAAGCGTGGCGTTCTACTTTTTGTGATAAAAACATTTTGCTGTATATAATGCGAAATTTTTGTGTATATTACATCCAGATCTGTAACTGAAAAATTGTACAGATTATCCTAGAATTTAATTCTGAATATCAATTTATTTCTTTTTATTAAACGTTGATAACATGTATATACTTTTAAACTGCTGTGTCATGAAGGTTTTCTTGCTAGAGGTTAGTAGGCCTACTATCTAAAATACAAGCCGCAAAAGAATATTTGCTTGTTCAGTTCCCTATATCATATTAAAACTCAGACGATAATTTCGCAACGGTTGCTGTTTAACAATCGTCTGATGGCAGTCCAATGTTACAAATATCATATCGATAATTAGGATCCGTGGTATAACACCAGACAAAATGTATCCAAGTCAGGATTCCGGCAGAAGTTGTGATCCCCTAACCCGCTGTGAGGGTGAAGGGCCTGTCCCACAGAAGGCGATCGTTGTGGCGACAACCTATGCATGTTAAAACCTGCCAGAATCGTGTCAGAATCGTAGGTGATCGAAGATCATATACGTATCTACGACTCTGTCTACGATAGGCTACGACAACGACTTGCTTCCACACAAACAATAGTCTAACAATAAGCTGGTATCCGATAATACAATAGCCTCGACCTTCGCGCATCTCGCGGCTCGACTTCTCTTGTCGCAGCTTAAAATCAACCAAAATATGAACTTGCGCACTGTGGCGATCCTTGCGACTGACACAGGCGATCGAGTGATTTCTACCTGATGGCGGCCTGTCGCCTTTAGGCTCGTGATAGTCCTCTGAGTCGCGCATCATAATTTGGGTCGTGAGTGATTTTTGAAAATTTCAAAAATTAGCGGCGACTGTACACCATCTGAATGGGAGGCCGATCCTGATTTTAGTGAATGTTGGTGGCGACAAAGGCCGTAGCGGCTTAAATTTCACTGGTCGTTAGGTTCAACGATGCGTGCAACGTACGCTGGAAGCGCGATAACCTTACAACTGTGCCACCGTTCCGCTGTGCTAAACAATTATTATCTGGCGACAATCTATCGATAGCGCGCCTTTGTCGCGACAAGAGAAGACAGGCTACGGTCATTGAAGTCAACCAAACTGACGCCGGCTATTGTTTAATGTTGAGAAACCAGTGTGCGAACAAAATTTTGCTACGTAAAGGCCTGTCCCACAGAAGGCGATCGCTGTGGCGAAACCTACGCAACTACCTTTTGTACCCATCGCCACCCATGCGCAAGTCCAATCGCCTGAAGATCGTGAATTATCGCGTTTGTCGCCACAAATACGTAAGAAAAATTCTGTTCGCCGATGGTTCTCAACAAGTTTAAACAATAGCCGGCGTCATTTGGTTGACGTCAATGACCGTAGCCTGTCTCTCTCTGTCGCGACAAATTTGCTATCGTAGATGTCGCCAGAATAGAACGTGTTAGCAGAGCAGAACGGCGGCCAGTTGTAGGTTGCCGCGCTCAGCGTACGTTGCACGCATCGCTGACCCACGGCCAGTGAAATTTAAGCCGCCTACGACTTTGTCGCCAACTACAATCCACCAAAATCAGGATCGGTCTCCATTGAGATACTGTACAGTCGCCGCTGAATTTTGAAATTTTCAAAAATCACCTACGACCCAAATTATAATGCGCGACTGAGAGGACTATCACGAACCTAAAGGCGACGGGACGCCATTAGGTAAAACACTCGATCGCCTGGTCAGTCGCAAGGATCCAACAGTGCGCAAGTTCATATTTTGGTTGATTTTAAAGCTGCGACAAAGAAGTCGAGCCCGAATGCGCGCAAGGTCGAGGCTATTGTATTATCGATACCAGCTATTGTTAGGCCTATTGTTTGGTGGAAGCAATCGTCTGTCGTAGCCTCTCGTAACAGGTCGTAGAACCGTTATGATCTTCGCGTCACCTACGATTCTGACACGATTCTGGCAGGTTCTAACAGGTTTAGGCTGTCGCCACAACGATCGCCTTCTGTGGGACAGGCCCTTTATTGTTGGGGACAGACGCGACAATTCACGATCTTATAGGCGATTGGACCTGCGCATGGTGGCGATGGGTACTAAAAAGGAGTTCGTAGGTTGTCGCCACAACGATCGCCTTCTGTGGGACAGGCCCTTAACGTCGAGGATAACGCCAGTGAATATATGGGGAGTCTGGTCAGTCCACTTCATGCAGCTTCGGCCACTGATGGTGGTGTTGACGAAACCTTTGTAATCCGCACCCGAACTTTTCTGGTAACATTCTGCAGTAAGTGAAAGAAACACAAGGGCCTCAGTTTTATGTCTGACAATATGCATGAAAGTGGGGGTAATCATAGACCACGCTCTCGTCATCCGAGTCTTTACACAAATGATCCTACTCCTCAACATTTCACCTCACAAATTCACTTCTAAGGCGGGTAGATCCAACCCGTAAATTGAAGGTTCAAATGTTGTTACTGTACAAACTAAGCACACCTTGTTTTTTCGAAAGAAAATATCATTGGACACAATATTTCAGAGGTGTGCGCTCTTCGAAATTTGTTGCGATCACCTCTTAATTTAAGGGGGCGTCTAAAATTGTTGCCGTTTTTATGAAAAATAATATTTTGGGGATATCATTTGGAGGAACTGTCACATCGCCCCGAATAAAAAAAGAGAAATAAATTGCCTACAAGCTGAAAACAATTTTGATGAAATTTAGAGGGGTAAAAATGACTATTCAGCCCAAAGAATTTCATTTTATAAAATATTTTTTTTCGAAAAATGGAATGTAATAAAAATTTATACTTCGCATTTGTCAAAACTGCGTAAAGAAAATTCAAGTGGAACTATTTAAAAAATTGTTCCAATATGTGCACAACATCTTGTGAGAAATGCAGGTTCTTTTATTATTTTAACGAAAAGTTATATCATCTTAAAGTCGTCATCTTGATTTCGCCGAAAACGACAATCTGTCAATATCTCTAAACGCTCCGTACACGGACCAAATAACCATATTCAGGCCATTAAACAGCAAAATTTCCGGCTCGCGCTTCGCGCTCGCAAGTTCAGTCTTTGCGAAATGTAACATTTATTTCCCAATAGATACATGTTAGCAAAAGAAATTATACAATACATCAATGATCTAGCGATGATAACGTTTGCTGGATGATATTGCACTTGACTGTATATATAGGTCACCATTACAACGATCTTAAAATAATTGACGCCAGGATCGAAGCAATAAAAACTTTCTATGATTTATACATTGAAGAAAAGCAACACAGTAATCTTATTGTTATTACATTTTGTACTTTTTACACAATTTCGGCCAAGGACTGAGTTGAATAGATAGCTTGTGTTGCCCACTGAAGCTCAAACAGCGTGAGAAATGCGATGCGGTACCAACTTCCTTTTGATAAAAGCAATGAATAAGAATAACGAACAATATGATTTCAAATGATAGGCCTACGAAGTATGTAATTACTTTTTTCATATCCAAGGACTATTCCAGTTATTGTTAAACATCGATTCCCTCTTTTTTCCTTGCAATATTGTTGAGCTCCTCATGTGAATATCATACCCATGTTATAGTGGAATACTGCACATTGAACATATGCTACGGCATCCTCGGAACTTACATAATATGTAAGTTCTGATGGGTTTTTTTGATGATAAACAATAATCTTCTGAAAACATGTTACCAGCATCAAGAAGAAAACAAAAATGAGAAACGAAATTCTAAAAAAAAAAAAAAAATATATAAGAAAAATAATTATGTAAATATGAAAGGTGAAAAAAAAACACATAATATATTTCCTCAAAGTACCTGATGCTCTTTACATGACGATCCTAATATGCACCTTTTTCATAACACCATGCAGATTATTAATTATATAGTCAGGTATTATTGCTCAATTATCTAGCGTTAATTTGGGACAAGTTGAGATTTATAGGCGTCAATTATTTTAAGATCGTTGTAATTGTTGTTGTTGTTTTTATATTTTACGGCGCTTTCATTCATTATATGAACATTTACGCCTTCTCATTTGCGTTTTTTTTTTCTTTCTTTCTTTTAAAGAAAATCATATAATGGTAACCTATATATACAGTCAAGTGCAATATCATGCAGCAAACGTTATCATCGCTAGGTCATTGATGTATTGTATAATTTCTTTTGCTAACATGTATCTATTGGGAATTAAATGTTACTTTCGTAAGAAATACATGATATTGTTCCTCGCACGGGTGCTATAACTATTATTACTACCTAACTTAGAGGAAGTAGTATCTTGTAGTAATGAGGAAAAATGGGCCATATCCATACTAGGATTGAACTTAAACATTTAAACGTGTACATTAGTGTGTCGCATTGCATATCAAATATTTGATTATTTTCTATTCCAGGAAATAATAAATAGGGTACATGCAGGTAATATGGGCACCCTAAGCTCATTTTCCTAATTTGCATAAAATTACAAAATGACACACAGTCTAATCTTTGTTTATATGAATCAATAACTACTGCTCTAACTTTTATTGTGAAGAAAAATAATTATCACCAACCCCCCTGTCTGCAATATTCAAATGTTGACGTTATTACCAAAGTGCCCATATCACCTGCATGTGCAGGTAATATGGGCATATGTAATTAATGCATGTTTTAAAAACTACAATGACTCTACCATGTCTGGAATTTGCTTAAAATGTTGAAAATCATTAACTTTAAGACATAATTTGAAATTATAAGACCCTTCGGTAAATCCCTTGACTTTATATTTCATTGTTATGTATTTTGTATATTATATCTTTTTAAAATATTATTTCAATATTATTTTCATTATTCAAGTCAATATAGGCCTACAATAAGTTATTTATATTAATTTTATTCTGTGAATATACCCAAAAAAAATCGTAGCAAAGAAATTGATGCCTCATCCCAATACTAAGTGCCAGAATCATTTCCACCATTTTGGATGTCCCATATTACCTGCACTAATGTTGCTGTGTCAGGCAAACATTCGATGCCACATTGCACCCCTTCACTAAAACAAAATGACCTGTACACGCTAGTATGATCAAAATGAAACTATAAGCTTACTAAATATACAAAACAATTGAGGTTACCCCCTCAAACACTCTTTCACCATCACATTCTGTGAAATATCAAATTTTACATCAGGGTAAAAAAAATGCCGTAAGTTTTACCTACTTTGTTGGTTTTCAGCAATTTTCTCAGAAAATTTCGGCATCAGATGCTCTCACGACGATATATTTTCGTATACAGTTCATATGAACAACATTATGGTGCTCACACCGGTCACCGGTCACCGGTCGACGGTCACGACATGATTTGCTTCAGGTGGCCCATATTACCTGCTGGCCCATAATACCTGCATGTACCCTATATCCCGTAAATACCTACAATACTACAGTTGCTCCTCTGATAGAATAAATAATATTGCACTCAATTATTACATCTCTTTCAAAATTGCATAAATGCATTAACATATACATACTCTTTTGTAAATATATTTTGATTTTGAACTATATTATTTCCAAGAGCACCAAACTTCAAGAAATTGTTTACGCCACATCAATATAACAACGTGAATTTGCGTTGCATTGGTGCTCATGTTACTTTAATGGGAAACTTCGGTGCAATATCAATCTTTTAGGTCCTTTCTTGTACTCTATTTATGGCCAGAAACAAGTTGGGGTATTGCAAAAGGGTGGAGGCGTTACATTTTGGAGGGAAAATTATTATATTTTTTCACATAGCATGAAAATGATGTACAGTCATAAGCTGTGCAATAATTCGTATTGTAGATAATTAATCAGGCTACATGTCTGTGAAGTTTCAGCATCGTTAGTGGAGGATCCTACGGTGGAGGCACTTGTTAAAGCATAGGGAATTCCCATTTTTGTTACTTTCTTATTGTTTGCTGCGTTATATCTTTGCAGCCAATTGGTCTTATGGGTTGAGTGATATATCATTATCTTGGGAATTTATGTGGTTCTAGATAAATGTGAAAAAGATTTTTAAAAAGTAATTTAATCAATTAATTAATCCATTAAAACGAACTTAATGCACACATCCTCACAGACAATGCATTGCAGGAATCAAAAATTGTCACATGCAATTTTATAACAATAATTGTCATTTTTCGCCATTTTCTTTGCATGCATGTAAAAACACAATTAATTGGAAACATATTACTTGCAATAAACCTTGTTTGAGTTGTAATCCAAGTGTAAAAGACGGGATTTCTGCCCTTTTTGCACTATTTTTGTTCGTCTTTTTTGACACCCTGTAGCGCGGTTAGAAAAAAATAATTTTGTATTACAAGTTTATATTTTTTAGAAGCATAGCGTCTTATTTACACAATCCACGATGATTCATTTCATTTGGTGAAAAGATTAAGAAATTATTCGCCGGTAAAATTGTGAAGTTTTTCAAACCATTTTTCCTGTAACACTCTGTATAGCTTTTATGACACATCTTATACAGGCACAAAAATATGTAAATCATCCTCCTTTCAATCTCTGCTTTCAATATATATATATATATACTTTTATACATGTCTGACTTACTAAGAAACTAGAGATGTTTGATTGTGACAATGTACATTTCTACAATTTTTTGGACATGTAACGCATTTTCCACCCAACTCATGACAAGTGGCCTTATACATAATTTGAATGGCTTCCATAATGCTCTTTGAACGGCTTCAAGGTTGTCATTGGAGATATAAAAGTTATGAATAAGCAAGTGCTATTATACTTCTAGTAGGGTAAAACCTGCCAATCTAAATAAGCCATACCCTGTATATATACGGCACAATGTACAGTCCTTGTTTTGTTTAAAAAAAATAATGTTAGTTATTATTATATTGTTATACAAAATGGTCTTGAACAACTTGTTAGATAATTTGTATTAATTAATTAAGTTTTAGACAATGTGCACACGATATATAGCGAGAAATCATACATTATTGGATGCTTGTTAAAAATAATACACTTGAGTAATTACATGATTTTTGCACGTTAGTAAAAATAATGAATTAGAAATAAACAATTCTTCTTTTTTTTAAATCTATTTTTATTACATTGCTTATAAAAAAAAAATACAATCAGAAATTGTATTTATACTGTCATTTTCCATTACGTTCTTGATAAACATCTTGTCAAGGCCGATCTTTTTTTCTTCTTTTTTTTTCTATAGAACAATATGATAATTGATATAAAACGTTCAAGGCCTACATAAATGTTTGAAAACTAAAAAAAAATAAATCGTTCATTTGTCATATCTTGATGCGTTGAGGAATTCTTCTAAGGACAAAATACAATTGAGCGCCCTTCTGTGCTGGAAAGAGATTATAATAATGATCAACATTGACAGAGAGAGAGAGAGAGAGAGAGAGAGAGAGAGATGGAGAAATAGAAGAAAGAAAGACGAGAGAGAGGAAGAGAGAAAGAAAGGGAAGTGGCCCGGGGGGGGTAGGAGGGAGTAAGAGAGCGAATATATCGTATTCATTAGAGAGCACAAGATATATTTGCAGGCACGAATTCAAAGCTTACAATAGATGCGTTTGTGATACCATTTTTGCAACTGGTGTTTTGGTGGGGGGGGGGGTAACGAGGTAATTTGTAAATTACAATGCTTCGTAACCCATGCATAATGCTCTTTTGGTTTTATCCCACATTAAATTCCGTCTACCCGTTCATCCAGTTTCCTATTTCAGTTTAATTACCACTTCGTCTATTTACCATTTTGTCTAATTCCCATTTCGTCTCAAGTTCACTTTGTCTGACCCCACTTGGTCAATTACTGCAACAAACTAGTAACTGAGCAAATATTCGAGCATTAGACGAAAATGCAATTAGACTATTTGGCTATTGAACAAATTGGCAATTAGAATTAGCAATTAGACCAAATGAGAATAAGTATATATTAGACCAATATTAGAAATTAGGTCAAATTGTTAGTATTAGATAGAGAATCGGAACATTACGTCCATCATTGGACCAACTGCTGTTAGACCAAGAAAGTCCTAGGTTAGACCCAAGTGGATATCATTCTTATATCCCTTATAGTCATTTTTTCAGTGAGCTCACAGTATCCACACTACATTGGGAAGACGTTGTCAAATCATGAGTGTATCATTTCATAATTATATATTTTTTAATTTATATGTCAACCAATACACTGAAGCACCCATTTTATATTCAAGTTGGTCCATTTTATATAACAGGGTAAACTGATTTTTAATTCCATTGCCAACACCAAATATTAGCTCTAAATGCCCAAAGGCAATGGAAATTGAAGGTGTATAAAACTATAACAAGAAAAGAGTGCACGAAACTCAATATTGTACGAAATGGTATAATACAGTTTATTATATACAAATTTCAACTGACATTGTGATCATTTGAGGTGAGGAAACTACTTGCTAGGTCTAGGTCTGTATTTTAAACTCTAGTCGAGACACCAGTGGGGATTATGAAATAGGATTCAAAATAATGAACTACATTGATTGGGTTTAGACATCAACAAATCATCAACTGTGTCATTTTTTTTACATACTTATAAACGTGGAAATATTCGCGGTACATTTATTTTCGCTGATTTCGCGCAAAGATTGTACGGCGCGAATTTAAAAACATGCAAATATATGAGCATGATTTCTTATGCATGCTTGGAATGGGGTTTATTGCGCTCGTACATAAATTCAGCGCGAATTTAAGAACCCGCAAATATGTTTTGCGGCCTCTAAGTGCAAAAAATTAATCGCGCGAAAATAACAGCGAATACAGTACAGTCCACTCCTATTCAAAGGAGAATGAAATCTTATTATTAAATATACAGTGTGTATCGAAAACAATGTAATCCATATTCCCAGCTCATCCATTTTGGGTATTCATTCTTATAATATAATTGAGGATAAACTCCTCACCTTTACAATACCTCTCTCGAATCGTAAATGTAATGCATAACTGAATAAATTGCAAATGAAAGTGTAGGACAAAATCATTTTTTTCCATTTTTTTTTCAAAAGATGAAAGACTGAGTGGATGCTTTCAAAGAGGTCACACATCATTGCATGCAATGCTATTCAATGCTCTGAGACAGCAGGGACAGCATTCACTCAGTCTTCTTTCATTTTCTTAAAACTGGGAAGAAATCTGTACCTGCATCTTAATTTGCAATTCACTCAATCATGCTTTACATTTATGATTCAAGAAAGGTATCACTGAAAAGGTGGAGAGTTCATCTATGATCATATGTAACATATGAACAGCAAAAACAAATGAGCTTGGAATATGGGCCCTCAAAAAATGGATTACCCTTTTTTATATACGCACTGTATTGAGTTCACAAATAATATGTAGGAGGGTAACAGCATAGAATTTGTAAAACAAAATAATAATTAAATTCAAATTTCAAAACATAATGTGACGCACTGTATTATAAAGAATATCACAAACTACCCCCTCCCTCCCTTCCTTCTCCCCCTACCAAAATAAAACCTAAACTTTAACAAATTTATATTAAAATAGTCTTCATGAATGAACCAATCAGGATCAGTTCAAGACAAAAACTAGGTCTGCGGTGATGGAAACGTATGTCAACATAAGATGAATTTTTAGTCACGGGACATTATATTATTATTCATTTCCAAACCATTAACGTAAAAAAATTGTTGCCCTGTTTGCATAACATTTGACATATACTGACATATGTACTGTAAATATGACAGAATTTTCAGAAATAAATTTATGAATACTGGTAACTAAAAAGCAGCAATTATTCTGCATATTTCACAGGGTGATGACCATTATGTAGCAATTCAGGTAATCTGTATCCGAGCCTAGCATTGATACATACCACCAAGTGCAGAGACTCTAGCTCTCCCGCTTTTGGTGTAAGATTTCCCCATTGAAAGAACTAATTTTTTTTTTAAATAATATCATGCTCTCCCACTTGATTTTGAATTTTCCTCATGCCCTAACTGCATTTTTCCAATTTTTCTCCTGCCCCCTAAAATTGGTTTCCCACAAGAGTTCCCGACCCTGATATGTAAAAGAATCGCCCTGCTTAGCATAAACAGACTACAGGGATCACCAAATGTCTCCATTTTAACAGGAGTAGACTATATCGAGCATTGCTGATTGCATTAGATAGCTTTAACATTACAATGCAGACTTTTGTACCTCGATCATTTCCAAAATTTTCACTAATCCTGTCTTCTGATTGGTTGAAAGTGAAGTTATGTTGTTAACCATGCCCGTTAACCGCTAGGCAATGCAATTTTCTTGGTCCAAATATATTTCTTACAGCACTTTATCATATTTTTTTTTTGGATCCCCACTCGATTTACAAGTATAATATTCTGGTCCTTAATTTTTAACAAGTGCCTAGGGGAACCAAAAGTCCCACAGTTCGGGGTACACACTGCGTATAAGTATGCAGCTTAGTAATGTTTGGTCTACCAAGGTCAATAATTATTGATGACTTTTAATTGCACAGGTCACCTGATTTGTATTTAAAAATGTCTTTAATTTTGATTAACATTTGTTACATATTTCCTCTATAGAATATCAACTGCTTTTAGTATTTGAGACATACATTTACTTCTTTCTATAAGCTCTTGGGGACCTCACAACCTGCCATGACCCCGTGGCTACACCTCTGGGGGGCATTTCATCAAAGGACTTGTCAGACATTTTATCCAACAAATTTGCTCTCAGCCAATCAGATGCAAGCATTTCAGTAGCTTATAACAGTTTGTCGGATAAAATGTCCAGCAAGTCCTTTGATGAAATGCGCCCCTGGTCATACATGTATCAGGTTGTGAAGTTTCCTTGAGCCCATAGCAATCAATATGCCTCTCATACCAGTCAATACATGTACATGTATATCTATATTATATAACTCTGTACACATGCACTTTGATTCAAAATAGCTTCAATTAACATCAATTGATTTTTTAAAAAAGGACAGTTGCGTTTGCCTCCAAAGCACTGATGAATCCAATTTGTACAAAACAGTTTGTTGTTGCTGGGGGCAAGTTCTGACTATAACAAGAGCGAAGGTGCTTGTTTTTTTCCAGGCCACGCCTCCTTGGCGTACTTCTTCTTCTTGGGCCCAACCGGTCCCATGTTCACAACAGGTTGCGGGGTAGGCGCAATGTTTATGGTAGGCATTGGAGGCGGAGCTTGCTCCACGTCCGGTGCGAGATTAAGAGGTTTAAACAGTCCCAAGGTGCTGCTACTTGATCCAAATGGACCCATTGATGACGGTGATGTCGGTGTCTCTGGGAAGGTTGAGTTGGGATCGTTGGCTGATGAAGGCAAGTTATCGTAGAGATTCGGACCATAGTTGAATCCCTGAAGAGTCTTGACGGACGGGTCACCTCCGCCGGAAGAATCCTCCATCTTCTTCTTCTGCAAGATTCAAGAGAGGGTTAAGAATAATGAATACTCTTAATAATAAGAACAGTTATTAAATATGAAATATCTATAATGATAATTTTTACTTAAACATTGTGCTGAAGATGCAGTAGAAACTATATAATTATAAGAAAAAATGAAAATGGTGGCTTCCTCATGCCTAGCTTCTAGTTCAACTTGATTGCTAAATTCAGAACTTTTACAGCCTCATCTCAATATTTTCAATTCAGTCAGTTGACTGCAATGAGTATCTGAGAGCTATGAGCGTCACATGTGAAGAAGCCACTGTGATTATAATATTCATTTTTAAAACTCTTCCATTCATTATCTCAAAGATGATTAAAAAATACCTACATGTAGTATATGGATGAATCTCTCCTCCAGCTGGGTAATAATAATAACAATGTGATTTACATTGTGCCAAATCCTGTCAAGGCACATCATAACCAGCTTAGAGAAGCTACCCTGTTATAGCACAAACGGCATTAAAGGAATTTCTTCCCACGGGTACCCATTTACCTCATCTGGGTGAAGTGTGGCAAATTTGTAGAGTAATCTCTTGCCAAATGACGTTAGTGGAATTGACAGGATTAGAACTGCGTACCTTGTGATTTTCAGTCCGCTTACATACAGCCTTTAGAATGGTATAGGAACTAAACCTCATAACATGATAAACATTACGAAAGAAGAAAGTAAAGCAAGTCGTTACCTTCATAGGGATGACAGACACTGATACAAGATTCCTAAATCTGCCAATCGATGGGTCCACATCCTCTGTAAAAAATATATATAGAGAATAAGATATTAAAAGATAAAGCACTTAATACAGCTGCATACAAATGTACTCAATGAGTATATGTATTTATGCAACATTTCAAGTTTGGTTATTCTTTATGGAGTGAAACATTCGTGTAACATCAATAAAATTCAAGATAAGACAATAACCTTTAATTTAATCAACGTTAGGAATTATGTTTGTTCATGCATGAACAGATATGGTCGATTGAGCAAATTATGTAATTTTCATACATTTCTGTGATCACTGTGGACAATCCCTGAACGAAGTATGCATTGGCCAAACTGTTCATTTTCGATTTTTACAATATCAATAACGTTGTCAGTATGTGTCATTCTGTACAGAAAGTACAAAATCATCAATTAGCATAAGTTATTGATTTTACATAATAATTGTGATCCATCATATCAAAATGATATACAATTCGCTGAGGAAAGAGTCAAGGAAAACTCAAACTGATCAAGTTTTCAACACTTTTGCCTTTATCGTTTTCACTAATTTTTCTGGCAGAGCACCCATCAAACACTGAAGATTTGGAAAATGAAAAAATGTTTTACTCCCAAATTTGACATTTTTTTATTATTTTGCCAATTTCCTCGACCCAAAGGGATCGTTGCTCAGCAACTTGTGTCTCATTTGGATATGATGAATCACAATTTGTAATCAATCTTCGGAATTATCCCAATCAAAATGAAAAGATTACCTGGATTAATGACCTCATCTTCTTCTTCGAATGAGACATGTGAATGTCTTCTTTTCCTCTTTGTTCTTTGTGTTTCTTGGGTTTCATCAAAACCTATGGCTCCAATTCTCTTGTTATGTGCTGTATTGAACTCAGTCAGATTCTGTTAAAATAGAACGGTAACGAATATGTTATGGTCATCAAAACAGAATAGGAAAGGATAAAAGGTAACAATGCCATTAATAATGCAATCAATTCTGCCAAGGTCTAACTTACGTAGAAAGCTAGAGAATATATCCAGGTCATCATAATACAATGGTGGAGAATATAACATGATCATTAATATTTAAATTAAATGTGTGAATTGTATTCAGTCAGGTTCTGATCAGAATAGAATGGTAAGGAATATACCACAGTCCTAAAAATAAAATGGTAAAGGATACATTCATACAACAATCAAATATTCTGTATTAAATTCAGTCAGTTACTGCTCAATACATGAAGGAACCTATTGACATTTTCACTTCGACAAATGCCCATTAGGTCTCATCCCTCATGGATGACTCCATATCATCTAAAACCAGTTTGTCTAATTACCTTTTGGTCCCATTGCCGCTTTCCCCATTTAAACCATTTTGTCCAATTCCCATTTGGTCTATATCCATTTTGTCCAATGTAAACTTGGTCTAACACTACTTGGTCAATTTCTGTAACTGGTAACAGACCGGTTATTCATTTTGGCATTAGACGGAAATGTGATCAGACAAACTGGCTATTAAACGAACGGGCAAGTTGACCAAGTGAGAACTAAACCAAATATGTATTAGACCAAGGGGAATGGGTTTAGCCCATGTGGTATAGGACAATCAGAGAATTGGACCAACTGTTGTTAGACCAAGTGAAAATAAACAAACGGAAGTGCCACTTACATCCAATTCATTCTCCTCCTCTGGTAGCCCAAGAAGACCAGTTGACATATCATCTTCATTCTTATCCAGGACATCTGAATCAGATGGTCTGACCCCGACCGACACCGTCTGAGGTTTCTCTCTCAAGATGTAGGATCTTGAAGAAGCACCAAACCTGATGACACTGTCCACAGGAACCTGCTGAGGCTTCTTGGTTTCTAGGCATATTGAGCCTAGGAATGTCCCGTGAGCTGATAAGCGAAAAAATGAAAGTAATTATTAGGATAGTACCCCTACTGACACCGTCTGAGGTTTCTCACTCAAGATGTAGGATCTTGAAGAAGCACCAAACCTGATGACACTATCCAGGTACCTGCTGGGGCTTCTTCGTTTCTAGGCAAATAGAGCCTTGGAATGTGTCGTGAGCTGATGAGTAGAATGAAAGAAATGATTTGATAGTAGCATCTTTAACCAATATGAGGACTAATTCATTTAGGACCACCAATCGAAACCAAATGACAGTAATAATAAGACAGAAGCATAAATACATGTAGCAGTAAAAAATTTAGGAGGCACAATTTTGACAAAGCACCAAATCAAATGGCAGTCTAAGATAACAAAATAGAATTGTAATGATGTGTATATACTGAGTTAAAGAAATATTTCGGGCAAATAAATAATTTAATGTTTATTTCATGAAAGTTGAAACAGCATCACATTTACAGGTAATTTATACTGCCTCTAAAATGAAAGTATATCAGTCCAAGTTTACAAATGAATATCTTGAGCAACATGGCCTTAGATGCCCTCCCCCCCCCCCCTCACTGTCCTCAATAGTGCCCCTTGGAAATTTTCAAGCCCTTTCTAGACATCTACATTTGTACTGTAGTGAGAAAAAATGGCCCAGTTTTGTACTTACTGCTCCCTAGATCAACGATAAATGATCGGTTAAGATGCTTGTGCCAGAGTAGAGCAGCATGCACTCGAGAACATGAAGAATGATCAAGGATGAAGTTACACACGATGGAGTTCCGTCCAAAGAAATAACAGTTCTTCTCATCCACCATCATTTTCTGAAAAAAACATAATGTTGATAATCATTGAAATTAAAAACATTGCAAGAACTTGAAAATACATGTATTTGTAATTTGACAATAGCAATACATTGGAATAATTGACCAGTTCACTAAGTTTTATAATTTTGGATGTTTCTTTCCTGGGGACAACAACTTGGTATTTAAACAACCTGTTATTAAAGAATGAACAACAACATTTGAATACAAATTAGTTGTTTATATGTTAGGAAAGCCTTGGGAAAACTTTCAGGTTGTCTTGAATAACCATTGTTTAAAAGGTATGTACCGGTTAATTGGATAGGTCATGTAAGACTATTGGGGTTTATGACATTTAATCTGGTCAATCCCTAAAATCGTTCGGCTATATTATTTTCTAACTTCAGCTCTGGACAAAACACTAGATACTTTTATACATTTGCCCTAATCCTAAACCTAACAATAACCAGGTTGCATTAACACTAACCCTACATCTTAGACAAAGTTAATTCCCGACTATTTATATATAGTTTGCCACGTGGGACAAGAAACACCGTGTTCAAATAACACATGTATAAACATTTATTATATGATGTGAAATATCATGTTTTGGGAAAATGGAGAACATAGTGAAGGTATATGAACCATTAATTAGCCAACTGAGTATATGTAGTTAGTCTACAGACCATGCAAAATAATAAAAAACACATATGATATGTGTCAAAATGGGATTACAAATCTTGATTACTGGATTTGTC
Source organism: Paracentrotus lividus (assembly GCA_940671915.1). NCBI lineage: Eukaryota > Metazoa > Echinodermata > Echinoidea > Camarodonta > Echinidae > Paracentrotus > Paracentrotus lividus. The sequence continues at coordinate 15,578,763 of CALNVZ010003429.1, forward strand.
TATGAGTATAAGACCAGTTTGTAGATTTATATGCACTTGGTCTTACAGCAATCGGTCCAATTCTCTGATTGCCCTATATCACATGGGCTAAACCCATTTAGTGTACAAACAATTTGGTCTACATGTAATACCCCTTTGGTTTATATTTGGTCTAATTGCATTTTATTAAAATTCCCAAAATTAATATTTAGTCTATTACCAGGTTGTTATTTGACTAAACAGTGTTATAAAATGGGTTATTTTTAGATAAAATGGGACTTAAAGACAAAGTAGTAAATAGGCAACTTGGCAATTAGACCCCCAAAAAAGGAATTATGAACTGTTTGTAGCAGAAAAAGAATAGACCATGTGGGATTAGACCAAACAGGCATTAGTCGAAATGGGGTTAGACCAAGTGACAATTTATCCTTTTGTATACCAACCTCTATCATCTTGCCTTCCTTCATCACATCTAGATGCAGCCCAGCAGGAGCTTTACCGGCCCTGCAAACATAATTGAACGTAAAAAACATTATTTGAGATAATCGTACAAACTTTCTTCTTCTTCTTCAGTAGATTCTTGCAGTATTCCCGGGAGGGGTTAGGTGCATTACACTGGGTGAACACCCTTCTCTTTTTTATAACCCGTAGTATACTGAGAACTTTTTATAAAACAGAAAGAATCGTGATTGTGAAACATGCTTGTAAGAAATTCTTTTCATTTCATGGTGAAACAAAGACAGTTTTTAATTGATCAATGTCAGATAATTTAAATTATATGAGGTCTTTACATGTTTATGCAATCATGAGTGAAATAAACGGTCGACAAGAGGGACGTTCTATGTTTCTCCAGCCCGCATATATGCGGGCTTAGTATACAACGGGTTAATAAGTGTACTGATTTTAACTTGCAAAGGTTGTGACTCTCCTATACACGGGACCAACATTTTCGTCCTCTCTCCTGGACAGAGTGTTTTCCAACTGCATTCACACCTGCACTTAATACAGTGATGAGGCACGCCTATACATACAACGTTAGCATCAGTTTATTTTTGCAAGGCGTCTTTCGGCATGCCCAGGACCCGAACCCATGCATGATCACACGATCTTATCCGAAACAAGCGCTCTCACAACTGAGCTAAACCGCCTCTCTTGTTGAGTTGAGCAACAGTCAAAGTTGCCTTAGAAGTCAAACTCGCATAAAATAATCGCCCAAGTTGAGGACTTTTTAAGTCATCTGAAAGAGAGGTTTTTGCAATATTTTGCTTGTTTATTTGTACGGTAGGGGGTCCTAAAGCTACACGGGTCTTAACCCTAACTAGGCCGGGGTATTTTGGGAGTTGATATGGCCGGGGGGGGGGGGGGGGGGGGGGGGGGGGCCTCCCAGGCCCCCCCTCAAGATCTCGGCCGTCGACCGCGCGATCGCGCCGAAAATTGGCATGCATGTCGCCCGTGACCTAATCTACAAATATGTATAGTTATTTTTTCATGAAAATTGTGTTTTAATTAATTATGCTAATTTATGCATAATTAATACTGGAAATCATACTTTTTGCTCTATCTTCTTAAATACAGCTCCAAATGTGCTCATTTTTGGTGTGAATATTCTTTATAGCCTTCCTATCAATTGTATTTAAAAAAAATTCCGGTATCACAATTAATTTCTCATGTATTTTATTGTTTTTTTAATTTCTTATGTATTTCTTTGTTTTTTCGACATTTTTATTTTCATTGTTTTTTTTATGAAATTTATTGGGAACAATCAAACAGTCATAAAAAGCATATAATCAATTAATTTGAATCAGTAAAAGCAAAAATAATCACTCATTTATGAATTTTAGCTGAAAACACATTTTGTATTGACTTTGTACATGAAATCACGTTTTTGAGCAATTTTGGGTCTGACGCACATGTAAAAAATTATGCATAACTCGCGAACCGAGTACCCGGATGTCGCAAATTTGGTCTCAAAAGATGCGGGAGACTTGGAAGAAAAAAGTCACGCCGCATCGCGGCGCAAGCTTTTCGCGTTGCGAAAATATTGCGCGAAACGTCGAGGGGGGGGCCCTGGAGGCCCTCCCCCGGCCTAGTTAGGGTTAAAGGTAGTGTCAGCCTTTTGCAGGCAAAAATATTAAATTTCTAGTTTTTGAGAGGATATAGTAGTATACCAATGACTATATCTTCCCACAATATGATTAAGCTCAATTGTGTATGTTTGTCATTATATTGCGATTATCAAAATTCATTCCTATTTTTTCGAACCTCGAAAAATATACCGTACGGTGCGAACCGCTGACCGTTAGCGCAGAGAATAATGCACGCTGATGCGCCGTGTGTATATTGCTGTATGTTTTCCGTGCTGCACGTGCTGTAATATCAACGATGTTGATGGAGAGCTGGTCAAGATTGGAAGTCAGATTTTCGTTTCATATTACTGATCTAGGCAACCTATGACAGTAAGATTGAATAGACAGTATAGGTTGATCATATTCCAAAGTTATGCCAAGTTGCATTAGTTTTCGAAATTTGTGAAAAAGGATGACACTACCTTTAAAGCTACGCACTGCAAAATACACGCTAAAGTGAATGGAGCCAAAATATGCATTCTCATAATACAGACGCCGTGATAGCAAAATAGTGTTTCATTTCAAAGTTCAAAATTGCTCCTTTTACGGCTAAAAAATAGAATCAAGGTGCTACAAAGGTAAAAATTATTGAATCATGGAAATAATTTCATAATATATCGTGAAAATTTGGAAGAAAACACATTATTAAAAGTGTTAAATCAAACTTCAAAGTGAGTGCGTAGACTTAGGACCCATTCTGTTCTGATGGCATCTGAAGAGAGGGTCTCAACCTTGCAGCAATTTTCGTAATTGCTGTTAGTTTTATGCCATGTTTTTTGCATTTATGGTCAATTCCAGCGTAACGGACATGACATTCAGACAGTTTTTTGTAATTCAAAGCATCACACAGCAGAATTGACAGTACTCAAATAACTTTAATTGAATTTATCAGACACATAAAAATATCAGTTACATACACAAGAAATTTTAAAGCGTTTCGTTCAACGGTTGCGGAAAAAATCCACTCCTTGCGAGCGTAACGGACATGACACGAAACGGACGAAGCATTTTGACCTACTATTGATTATCAAAATTCCTGTGAATTCTTGGTATCTCTGCACCTGATTTTGGTGTCAATTACACCTTAAGGTTATGCTCTATTCATAAAATGATGTTTAAGAAAAGTTTTGTGGTGCATTCTGTATTTATAATTCAAAATGTAGCGTAACGGACATGACACATGTTGCGTAACGGACATGACAGTTTCGTCCACTTTTTGCCAGCGACTATAATTCTTTTATTACAATATATAGTAGATATTTAATTGTTTAAATATTAAGGTTAGAAGTTAAGGACACTAATTATAACTGATATTCTGTAATATCTTGTACATTTTTGTTATTTTAAGCGAGGGTTCTATTCACAATATTTACAAAACAATAAAATATAAAGAAAAATTTGCTTCTGCACCAAATAGTTACAGTTAATGAATATTTTCCAGTTACTACCACCAACCATACCAAATCTATATATATTTTAGGTTGATACTATGGATACTTTTTTCTCTACAGCTTAGTATTTGACATACACTAGCGTAACGGACATGACACTCTTTGAAGTGAACCATGTGTTCACCTCTTTGTTTCATAATGAAAGAAAAAGGAAACTAACAGCAAAGTACAACTCCTTAAAATTTTTATACAAAAATATCTAGCACTTTTTTGGCAGGTTTATTGATCTCAGCTATATTATAATTGTAGGCCTAATGTACATACAATACAATATCTAAAGTACTAAAATGACAAAGAACAATGAGGACAAAACATAACTTTTTTAGTAAAAAAAAAAACAAAATGCTGGTGAACTGTATATCATGATAAATATTTTAACACATGGAAATTTATTTTATGAATTGAAGTTATAACATCAGTTTTTAAGAAAGTTAACCAGCATAAAAAATGCAGTTTAAAAGCAGTAACCAGAGTGTTATCAAATGCATTATCATCTAAAAAGAAAATGAAATTTTTGTAAAACCCTCATGAGAAGTTCTTCCATTTAGCATTAATATCATCCGTGTAGTAGAATTGTCCTCTGTTATCCAATCTTGGATATTCTCAAACATACACTACTTGATCATTTTTAACAAATGCTTTACATCATATCCATCTTTTTGTGAGGTGGTCACTTGGGCGACAAAGTATTTTCACGTGTTCTTTATTAGTAGAAAATTTAACTCGCACAAAGCTGTTCGCTTGTACTGCTGTTGAGGGGATGGCTAACAGAGTTGATTGTGGCTCGTCATCATTGGTTGTGTTATCTTTAACTTTCTGCTCACATTCAGACACTTTATGAGGCTTGTCAAAGTGGTGTACTTGTTTCCTATTCTTACCAGCATCTGAATATGATTTGATCTGGATGTTGTCCCTACTGACTGGTTGCAACCAATTTACACGCAGTGTACCTTTCAGTGGGAGGACAACCTTCCATAGGATCTCAAGATTATTCTTGTTGGCAATATAATCTGCCTTGGTGTAAATGTGCACAAATAATTTTATTTGTATTGTTCCGAGCCGCCTGTGTAAAAGAAGCTGCATCATTATATGACTTTGACTGACCACAGCACTATAGTGACGACACGCTTTATGGAGCCACCGATTCCGATAACAATCCCCTTGCCATGTGACGTTGCAAAGAAATGCCACAGAAGGTGTACATGCAGATTCATGGATTCATAGAGCAGACAGAGGTATCTGAATGCAATTTTGTTTTTAAATTATGAGGCAGCATAACTGCTGAAGATGTTGATGTTAGAGACAGTTGGAACTTGCCCATGGATGTACGAGTCACATTTTGGTCATGTTCAAGGCTGTCACTCACAATCAACTGAGAGTCGCAAATGTCTTTTGTCCAAACACAAATGGTCAAGATTGTGATGGATCTGCATTTGGTGCCAGTGAGCTGACTGCACCTCAACCTGATATACCGAAGTGTAATTCTTTGAAAATTCTACCTACATGTACATAGGGTAAACAACCTGGTCATCTGAAATCATACTTCCATGGTTAAAAAGGAAGATCTGGTTACTTTTATTTTATATAATAAATAACATGTAAATTTCATGAATTCATTAGTTTCTAGTATTCAGATCTAACATCCAACTATCCTAAAGTAATTGAGAATGACCATCACTCTGCTACCTTGAGCCACAATGCTGTTTCTATGGATGGTACCACTTGTAATCTATAAGGTGTCATGTCCGTTACGCAAAGTGTCATGTCCGTTACATCATTTGTATGAAAATAAGAAGTGGTAAGGAAAAATGGTTGCTACACATGTGAGGGGGTTTGATTCTAACATAGAATCTGACTTTGCAGTAACTTTATACAAATTTCCTGTTAGCTGTGAAAACTTTAAGTGAAAAACGTAACGGACATGACGCTGCTAATGTTAAAGAAATCACACAAATTTGAGCATCAATGGCTCAAAAATTGAAGAATGGTATAAAATTTCACTATGATTTTCTCTTGGTATATTCATTAATGAACTGTTCAAAAGTTGAATGAGATCTCTGGGACCTCATTTGTTTTCCTTAGAGAGAGGAAGGATAGACTCTTTGAAAATGACCACATTTCTGTGTTGTTGCGATTCACTATCCATTTTTTCATTGACGGAAAAAAAATACAAAATTTTGTCGTAATTGCGATTTGTCTATTGGAAAATGAAAATTTATAGATTACTTTTTAAGAATATTTGAGTGCTTAAGTGATTTTGGAAACTTTATTTTTTCACTAAAGTGAACATTTTCCATGGAATTGCCCTTAAGATAATCCTCAGAAAATGTAGAGAAAGATGGTACAAAAATAGTACTATGAAATATTGAATTAAATGACTTCTAAATCATAAAAAACTAAGTGCGTAGCTTTTGGCCCCCCTTCATACTTATAGAAAAAAAAGGGTTGTTCAAAGTCCTATCTATTTTCAGGTATTGTGGTAGGGCAGGCCTAGAATCTACATCAGTTCGTCATTCAAGCTGAATGATATAGCGTTCCGCAATGACTACATGTAGCAAGGTCTGGGAGAGGCCATATTTGAGACTGAGAGGCTTCCATTTTGGATATTAGGCAAATTTCCACATTGTTTCAGCTAGCGATAATGTGCATCTACTGTCTACAGAGTACAGGAACAATTCTCTCCACAATTTTTTAAAACACATCAATGTTAGTTTTTTTTTTCTTTTTTTACAACTTCTTCTCGACTCTGTCTCTGTTAGAGTCTAGGAAAAATCTAGTCTACAATGTAGGTCCTACATCCAAGTTATTTGTCACGTTTGTGTGAAACATTAAGGCCCGAATTCACAAACGTGGTTTAGTTAGTCCATGGTCTAAATCAGGTGGTTTGTGAATACAAAAATTTAGACCATGGTCTAAATCCGTGGTTTAAACAATTGATTTAGACCATGGACTAACTAAACCACGTTTGTGAATTCGGGCCTTTGTGTTCAAGATCATTTAAAACCATTATTAATGACTACATGTATCTTCAACCCTGCCTAATACTATATAGACTTCTAGTACACTATAACAATGTCATTATAAGTCATTTGTGAATGGTGAATTGAAAATGAATTCAAATGAATCTTGAAAATGAAGAAGATTTAAAGTAGACAACTGGAGAGTCAAAACTGCTTTTGGGCAATTCCATGGTTAGTCGCATTACACTTTTAGGTGCCAATTTTGTAACTTGGTGGTACCAAGTTTACAAGAATGAGTCTTTCTTTAAAGTTTATACCTTGATTTAAACCTGACAACCATAGCTTTAAAATAACAATATAAGAAATGCTGCAGGCTTTTTCTTGTGAATGTCACAACAGGTTAAAAATCGGTTAGTCGCATTACACAAAATGGACAAGGAAAAAAATCCACTTGTTACAAAAAAATATTTTGCTCAAATCATAATACTTTTGCCAGTTTTATTCCTTGCTCCTCCTAGCCAACATATTTGAGTATCAAGTCAGCTATTTAGATTTGGTAAACAATTTAAAGTATTCTTTAAAGATCGATTAAATGTCGGTTAGTCGCATTACGGTTAGTCGCATTACAGTATTTTTTATGTGACTTTTTGGGGTATTTCACCTCCTTGTCATGAATTAAATGTCATTATTGACCTTTAAATACATAAATATATCCACCCTTCTCCATTTAGTGAAAGTTTCAAGAAAAAATATCAAAAGAATCTTGCGTAATTTGAATTTCAGTGAAATTTTTTTCATGTAGTCCCACACATTCACTTTTAATGGTGGTTCTAGTTCTCGAGGATGTTAACGAAATTTTTAAATAATTTTTATTGATTTTGAAAGAGTTTTATGAGCCATTAACACCTATGTCACTAGATAAGTGATAGGTCATAGAATAACCATCAGAGAGACATTTTTAATTTTTGAGAAATGTCCTAGTTGGCGTGGAATTGCCCTTTTAATTGCAACAAAATTCATACCACTGCAACGAAAAATCTTTACTGATTCAAAATATCTAAACCCCTTGTCAATATCTGTTTTAGATCGGGAGTTATCACCTTTCAAAGAAGGGCCCCCATTTTCAGGCTTCAGCGGTACCTCGCAAGGGCGTCGAGGATATGACGTCACAGCGTGGGCACCCGTACTGTATGCATGTATATATATCCTGTACTTTGCTATACATGTATATATCGCGTACATTGCACATTCTGATTCTTGAAAACTTTATTTCTCTCTTCTCATCTCATGCTTCACCCCAGGCCCTGACTTACTGGTCAAAGGTGATATATCTTGCAGACTGTTCCTCTACCATTTATCTACATATTTAAGTTAATCCGTTTCAATAATGAATTATTTTTCATTATATTAACATATTGGCAATTCCATGAAAATCCGGACACAGGTCTTGGAAATGAAAAAAGATATTTGGTTCAAATCATTTTGATTTTCAAAAAATACATGAGTTGAAGTTTTTAGAATCAATAAATTTTTTCCCGATGGCGGCCATTTTCACTTTCTAATCATATGCTGAAGTATTCCAATAATTTTTTTGTATAGAAAAGGTATATTAACAAGAAACTCATTTTCATTTTCTCAACTAAATCGTTTCTGTTCCCGATAATCTTTCACAGGGATAAAGTTATTATAGAGACACTTTGTCAAACTGTATTTGATAAAAATTGATTCAGTTGTGACTTTGGTCAACAAACTTAGATTTAATCAACCCTCATTTGGTATGTAACGTCAGTTACCGAAAACATGAACTTGTTAAATTTTTTCCACAACGAAGACAGTATCAAATATGCCAATTAAGATTTCTAATGTATGACGGCATCTCATTATTATCAATAGCAAAGCTATGGATATTCAACATACAATCAAGTCAAAATTGACAACCAATTTGTGTAACGTCAGTCACCATGACCTAGTGTAACGTCAGTTACCAAGATGCCATTATCACTTCATAGAAAACAAAATTTTACAATTTGGACTCCTGTATGCATCTGAACTAGTTTCTACTACTTAAACTAACCATTTAGCAATAAAAAAGACTGCCAGTGCCAATGGTAACTTCTTCTTTTAATGATTTAAGAGTTGGGAAACCCATGCAGTGTACATGTACATGTACATTTGTAAGCCCCTCCAAATCTTCTTTAGATTTTCAGTTGATTATCTATTGGTGTGATCAAGGTTCCATTGCTATATATTCTGAATTTGGAATATGAGCCTATAATTTTAAATGGTATAATTATCTACATTAAATAAAATCAGTTGTGTTTAAAAATTTCTCTCCATAAAAAAAATCATAAATAAATGAAAAAAAAAGAAAGAAAGAAAGTATGATCATAGCTCCAATGTCTGTGCATCTGCTTAGATGGAAGCGATTTTGTGGAAGAACAAAGCATAGAACACACACGTTAACTTTACTTTACTTTAACAGGATTTCATTTTGAAGCCAAAGACGAACATTAATTTTCAACAAATTTCATTACCTAGCTTTGAGATTCTGCATTTAATAACTGCGGATGAGTTAAATGGAAATTACTGTTGCAGTTATAAGTTTGAATTGAGGAAGAAACTGTTTAAAAGTGATTTTAAAAATCAATTCATTGCTGTGTGCTGTGAGGATTTAGAATCATCAAATTATAATGGAAGGCACCTAATTATGCTAAGATTGACATACACTACACACAAAAATGCATGTGTGGGACATCCTACATGTATTAATCAATCAAAATACTATTTTAGAGTTTCTAATATCTTAATACAATATTTACAATGTATGTGATGAAATTTAGTTCTTAAAAGTAGTAAGAAATAAAATTTTCAAACTATTCTGTACAAACCCAATAGGAAACACATGTGTAAAACTGTCATGTTCATAGTAAAGTTTTAACTGAATACGAGGAAAATGACTACATTACTTCTTATTTTGCCAATCCGTAGCCTAGAACATAGGTATGATGTCATATCAAACACATAATTCTCAGAAGCCCGGAACACAAAATATTTTGATCAAATTCAAAATTGAGATTTTACATGTGTAAAGTCTATGGAAGATGTAAGGGTAATGTCAGTTACGTAACGTCAGTTACCGACATGTCTTCACAAAAGTTTCCCCAGCATAAACAAAAATTATGAAAATCTCTCCTTATTTTGCAAATCTGTTCATAAGGACCTAAGTATGATGTCATATAAGACTTATCATTACAACACGTCGTGGACATGAGATATTTAGATTCGATCAAACACCATGATTTTGCATGTCCGTTTTCTGTAACGTCAGTTACCGACACGTTTTTGCTTGGCGTTTCAATGGAAATAATGTTTGGGTGAAATTTTTAGATACATGTACAACTTCTTCCTTTACATTTACTTATTTAGGTATATTAATTTGAAGACCCATGTATTCTTATTTATTTAACTACGGTACAAACAATGTAGAAAATTCTGGTTGTGTGTAACGTCAGTTACCGTGGAATTGCCCATATAATTAAAATAGGCCTATCGTCAGCACGAGACTGAGTGAAAAAAAAAAGATAATAAAACAAAGTGACATTGTTTTCATTGTGGACTGTTCAAATCACACTTTTAGTTATGTTGTCATATATGACAAATTATTGTAACCAATAATCCTATATATATATACAGTGGTGGCCAAAATTATTAGAACACCAAGCATATTTAAATGATATTAGTAATTTTCACTCAGTTGACCATTTAAATACCTGAAAAATGGTTGGAATGTCTCCGAATATCATGATTATGCTTTAAAAACTAAATAACAAAGCCATGCGTTGGGAACTCGCCCCCAAGGCGCCCTCTTTTATATAACACCACCGATTGAATAATCTAAAAAACTTGCCCCTTTCAGGATCAAACTGTCATAACGTAAAACATTTTAAGCCTCTCCCTACAAAAGTATATATATTCTGAAAGGAAATTTCCTGAGGATGTCAAAAATGGCATTCATAACAACACAGGGTGAAGTCGTTACATCTTAAGTGGGGATTTTTATATTATTTTTGAAGGGACTCAATTTTTTTTTCAGTGCCCCCATTTAAGTCCCCGTTCCAATGACCCTTAATATTTCAACATATTTGAATTGCTCATGAAATTTCCTTTTAAAAAATATACATTTACAAGGAGTTTCCTCATTAAGTGATAAAATAGTCTTAACTTTCAATGGGCATGGTTATTTTGGTCATCTCACCAGCAAGGGTGGGGGCGAATCCACCCTCCCTATTTGACCAAATTTTCTGAAACTTAGCATTTATTTGAGGTATATTAGAACAAATAAGCCTGCTAAGTTTCATACTTTTACCTTAAATACTTTTTGAGCAATCGGCATATGTAATTGGCATTTTACTTTTTTGCATTTGGACTACATGTTTAACACACCAGTCTATGGGGAAACCAAAAGCGCATAGCGTAACTGGCCATGCGTTATGAGGTGGGCCCTTTTCTGTTACAACCCAAGTTTTCCAAGGAATTGTACCGTTTTTTTTCAATCAAATATTCTTCTTACATTTGACATCTTATACCTATAAAAGTATACATATTCTGAAAGAGAATTGTCTGAGGAATCCAAAAATACTATCAGAAAAGGGATATGGGGAAGTCATAAGGAGTTACAGAGCCAAATATGTCAAAAACGGTTGGAAAAAAGTACTTCCAGAAAAAGGTTACCATGGAAACAAAATTTCACCCTACAACAAAAGACATGCATATTTGAACTCCTCAAAGTCAGACCTTTCCAACAATGTATAACTTGTTAGGGGTAAGCTTTTTTAAAATAATTTTGCGCGATCATCTTTTCAGCGCAAATTTCTGATAGGAAAATTTGGGTAAATATGTGTTACAATGAGTAATGCATGATTTACTTCCAAAATATGACACAGTTTTGTCTTATAACCTATTTGAAGTTATACAGTGTTACATGAATATAGTTTGCAAATACTTACTACAATAAAATATATCTACAGTGCTTATTAAAACAATTAATTTGATCTGGTTCATGTTGAGACATGTCACGGTCAACCGACACGTGCAAGGTATCTCTGAGATGATCTACCTGGTGAGGATAAAGCATATCAAGCCAATGCAGTGATGTTCAATTGTAAAATGTAGTTTGAATTGTAAATAATCAATCACCCATGAAATAACTTTTATGGCAAACAGATGTTATGCAATACTGAATCATACATGTGGTAGAGCCATCATCATCATCATTATCTCACTTCATTAGGGAAGACAATGCCTCAATGGAGTTGAGGAATGTCTAAGATGGTGGGGTTTTTTGGTGGTTGGATTTGCTGTGCCTCATCAATATAATTCAATCCATTTATTACAGTTCCTTTTGTTTTGTGTAAACAAAGCATAGGTAAATGGTAGTGTGAATACAATTAAACATGTAGGCTGAATATAAGTAAACCCGTGTCCTAGCATCAACTAATATTTTACTTCACTTTGTGAATCGTAGAAATACCTGACGACCACAATCTAGACAAGTTA
>CALNVZ010003429.1:15603474-15633449 GCA_940671915.1 Paracentrotus lividus
GCAACTCTAACAAAATGGGATGTTGTCCACTAAAAATGTAGAGTAGATTCGTTGACAATCACGAGCACCTGTTAAACGAAGAAAAAAAAATAATTTTATATTATAAAGGTAAGTCAAAATCATGGATGGCGATTCACCACAGAAGGTTTGTAAAAATACATTTCTTTCATTTACTATTTAGACACACGTACCCCCAGGCAGATCCATGATTGTATGGGGGGTGGGGGGGGGGGGGGGGGGGTGACAGAAAGTGAATGTATGGTTTTTAAAAAAAAATTAAAAATAAATAAAAATTTCCTCCCTTATAAAAGAGATCTCACCATGATAATAGACTTCGCCCTACCGTAATTTTAAAAAGAAATAAATAGAAATGATTTAAAAAAAAGTATCTTCTATTAGGCTATCTAATAGAAATTAAAGAAAAAAATCAGGAAAAAAAAAGAAAATAGAAGATCGTTTCACTATTCATTTAAAAGAAACAATGCTCTTGTGCAACGGGGGGGGGGGCCTAGTACTAGTTAATTTAGTTAAATTAGTCTGTTCTTACAAACGCCCCATGCCACTTGGGATGTCTTTAAAGGTTACACAAAGTTATCATTTTGGGTTAACATTTCGTTAGGATACCCTCAGTTGCAAAGAGTTGGGGTAGGTTTCGAACCGTTTCCTAGAGTTGAAAATAAACTCTGAGAATCCTTTGTCAGCATTGCATAACTCTCGCGACCTGTTAAACCCGATTCGAAAATGCCAATTTGACGCAACGCTCGGCGAGTCTCCAGGGCCCAAGTGACATGGGGCCTTTACAATTACAAGAACTTGAAGAAGTTTACATCTTACTTAGATCTCAATTAAATTTAACCTCGAGTTAGCCACAGTGATGCCAGAGGCAGAGCATATCGAACCTAAATTCTAAACCCCGACAATATGGGCCTAGATCAGATGTTCTGGCCTAGGCTACCGGCTAGGGCTTTGTTTAAATTAAGATCTGGCGAAGTCTTGCTTTATAATTAAAACTAAAACTAAAAGGGTCATTTACTTTGTCTAATATATAACCACAATTTAAAAAGTAAAATGCTAACCTTTATGATTTATCCTTGCCTAAGACTAAGTCCAGCGTTAATCTTGAAGGAGTACCAGCAATAGATAGGGTCCAGTCCAATTTATTAGGGCCTTGCTGCTCGATCAAAGACAAACAAAGTAAAGAAACCTCAGCAGCCTAGTCTTAGTTTAGCTAAACCTTCGCAAGTGCAGCAACTGCCGCCACGGTCACGCGACCGTACCGCTGCGGCTTGCGCCTAGGTCCCCGGCGCGGCCGGGCGGGGAGCTTATCAGGAAAGCCCCGACTCGGCAAGCTGGCGGTAATAGGAGTTTTCTTTGAGGGTGCAGCGAAATTTAGCAGAAGAAAGTGTCAACCTCACAAATGTACATTATCATACTCTTAACAAAAAACTATAATATCATGATTATTCTCAAGTAATATTAAAAGAAAAATACAGAAATATATATCTAATATTTTTTTACATTAATTTTCATTTTCAAGTTATTTAAATGCAAACCATAAAAATGGACAAATGAAAAAAAATCAACTCTACAATCTACCAAAAAAGTTCTCTGGAAATATTTGCGTGGAACCAAATGGGGTGGGCAGAAACTGCGTAAATTTAGCAGATTATTTAATTCAGCGTCAACAGCGACTCCAATTTACTGAGGATTACAAATAACTTAAATTCAATATAACAGTGTCTCAAAATTACATTATATGTAATGAATAATACAACTATGTATAATATTTTTTATTTGTATAGTGTGAATCTGTTCTTGTGATAATCTATCATTTTGTCTCTATTTTCCTACTACTCTGTGCAGTGTATTATATCGATTAATGTTTTCGCTGACATGCCTACTAAATTGTGCGCGCACTTCAGTTGTATGCGCGTATCGAGTGGACCTTCCTAATAGCAACACTGTTTTGTGTTGTCGCCCTCTACGTTCGTTGATGCCAACATACTAGTTTGCTGCCATCTACGATGGCGGCGCAGTCTCTTTATTTTACCACCCGCCCCAATTCGGGGAACCTCATATTTTACCATAACTTCTTTCTTGTTAGGCCTATTCGTTTTTCATAATTCATGAACTTGAATTAGGCACCCAAATGAACCATGCCTTTATTTCATTATGTAAGTGGTTTCACGGTTTGCTTTTTTTTCACGTTTGAAATATAAGCAGGAGCAAACGAATTTGATTTAATTGACTACCGTACTCCCCCTTCTCCCCCCTGGCTCCGCCCCCCCCCCCCATCAAGTAAGGCCTGATGTCTCTCACAACATGACATTTCGCACTCTAGTATAATGCTATTTTGTAAACAAAATTGATTCACATTAAAATATACGAGGAATATATGAGCCTACAACGGCACGGGCGCGATCAATCCGGGGATGGGGGGGATGGCATCCCCAGTTTACTTGAGGGAGGGGGGGATGGATGTAAAAATCATCCCCCCCAGTTTTTCAAGAAAAGAAATAAAAAAAAAAACACTAATAATTTGTATTTGGTTATAAAATATCGCTTTCAATAGTAAAAATGCTTCATTTTCACTCCAAGAACCCCAAAATTTTTCTTGCTCGGTCGCTATGCGACCTCCACTAACTAACAAACAGTAACCTAAGTATAAAAAAGGTTGGATCAATGCCCTCGTCTAGGGAAAAACCTTAGGGACATGGTGTTCTTGACAATCAAAAATATTGATGTAGTTGTGTGCGGGACTAGGTTGATGGGAGGGCTCGGGCCTGCAGCCCACAAAATGCTTATAGCAAAGATTGTGGATTTGTTTTCTATCACTGTTATTTAATTAAAGCATTTAAAATGTATTTCTAAGTGGGATACTAAATTTTCGGCTCGCCCTTCCCTCTCCTGATACTGCTCACAATAATATCCCCCATTTTTAGCTTTAAAATTTCGGCTTCGCGCTTCGCGCTCGCATTACTTTTTCCATTACTAAAAATGAACAGGAATCAAGGCAGCCATTATGTATTCTTTAAAAAGACAAATTTTCTATTCGTACCCCCTACTAACAAGCACAAATGTCTCAAACTTTTACCTAAAATTTTCGGCTCGCCGCTTCGCGCTCGGCATTACTTCTTAAATACTAAAATAAACAGTAATTCAAGACACCATTATATTCTTAAAAGCATATATCAAAGACAATTGTTTTCGTTATCCCCTAGCTCTCGAATACATTTCTCTTTAGCGGCTTCTGATCTAAAGTGTCCCCACTTTCAGAAAAGATGCCCTTTTTATCGAACCCTACTTTAAAATCCGTTCCGCCGCCTCTACTATATATTCATTTTTGTTTGTTTGTTTTCCTTTCGCCCTCGCGGATACTGTATATGACCTCTAATGCACAAACATATCAATTTCAGCTTAAATTTTCGGCTCGCGCTTCGCGCTCGCTAATACTAAATAGGAACTATAATGCACAAATATCACCAACCTTTTATAGCTTAAAATTTTCGGCTCGCGCTTCGCGCTCGCTAATACTAAATAGGAACTATAATGCACAAATATCACCAACCTTTTATAGCTTAAAATTTTCGGCTCGCGCTTCGCGCTCGCATTTGTTTTTCCTTCAGTTTACTAAAATGAACCGTAATCAAGGCAGCCATAACTGAAAATTCAAAGACAAATTCTATTCGCACGGCCCCTCCCTCTCAATCGTTCCGCCGCCTCTGCTATATGGATTAAAAACGTTCCTTTGTAACTAGTGCTTGTGTATACCATACAAGATCGCGACAAGTTGGTCAATTATTTCGCTCATCCCCCCCACTCCTCGACACGGATTTACGCCGTGCCTACCGGTGTATATCACGATTAGGCCAATTAAAAATGATTCCTGTTCTCGTCCGGATTTTTCGGAAATGAGGAGGAGGGGTGGCTTATTATTTGATTTGATATTTTTTTTTCCAAGATGGCCGCCGCGCGTACAAATCATATAGCGACTTCTTGATCATGAAATTTGATTCGTTAATGTCCCAAATGGGTACATTTCACAATATTCAATTTCAATATGCTATACAGATTTCTACATGTTATTGATTAATGAGAAACTTGTAATTCTTTTTATTATTATTAAATAAATGAATAGGGCCTACATATTTTATAACAAAAAATAAATAAAAATACTAGTTTATTTGAATTAAGTTTACTCGGAGTTACTTGTGTTCATTTATTGTGTGTGAATATATTGTCAGTACAAAAGCCAAACTACCCAGTAATTCACGGTGTATAAACCGC
The DNA here is from genome assembly GCA_940671915.1 of Paracentrotus lividus. Classification (NCBI taxonomy): domain Eukaryota; kingdom Metazoa; phylum Echinodermata; class Echinoidea; order Camarodonta; family Echinidae; genus Paracentrotus; species Paracentrotus lividus. Next base: position 15,607,762 of record CALNVZ010003429.1, read on the forward strand.
ACCTAAAAATATGGACCCTTGCCAAAAATAAAAAAAAATAAATAAAAAAAAAAAAATTATTATTTTTTTTTTAATTATTAATTAAAAAGATAATAAGAAATTAATCGACAAATTAATAAGTATTTCAATTCTAATGCAGCTGTCATTTGTAAGACCCACGTCTTGACCCCGGGAATAGTCCGTCAAAGTGCGTCAAAGTCCCCTGATCTTGTGACGTATAGTACCGTCAAAGACACCAAAGGTCCGTCAAAAAACTGACCCCTATGTGTGTCATGGTAAGTCACATTACCAATTTGTGTCATGGGTGTGTCAATGTTAACCGTCATGTTTTGATGATATTTTATATGCACGCAGGGGAACAGCCGTTAATAAATTTGGTAGGAAACATGAAGGATTTCTTTGAAACATTATCGACTATAAGTTCTGCCGATAAATAATAATTTTCGCTACTAAAAACGGGACGTTTTCATTCCAAAACTAAATAAATTAATTACGTAATTGTACCCTCTCCGACTTTATTTAATGAAGGATTTATTTCGAAACATTATCGACGTCAAGTTCTGTCGATAAATAATAATTTTCGCTACTAAAAACGGGAAAATTTCATTCCATAAACTAAATAAAGAATTATGGAATTGTACCTGCTCCGACTTTATTCCATGAAGGATTAATTTCGAAACATTATCGACGTCAAATTCTAACGATAAATAATAATTTTCGCTACTTAAAACGGGACGTTTCCATTCCATAACTTAATAATTAATTACGTAATTGTACCCGCTCCGACTTTATTCCATGAAGGATTTAATTTCGAAACATTATCGACGTCAAGTTCTGCCGATAAATAATAATTTTCGCTACTTAAAACGGGACGTTTCCATTCCATAACTTAATAATTAATTACGTAATTGTACCCGCTCCGATTTTATTTCATGAAGGAATTATTTCGAAACATTATCGGCGTCAAGTTCTGCCGATAAATAATAATTTTCGCTGCTTAAAACGGGAAAATTTCATTCCATAACTAAATAAAGAATTATGGAATTGTACCCGCTCCGACTTTATTTCATGGAGGATTTATTTCCAAACATTATCGACGTCAAATTCTAACGATAAATAATAATTTTCTCTACTTAAAACGGGACGTTTCCATTCCATAACTTAATAATTAATTACGTAATTGTACCCGCTCCGACTTTATTCCATGAAGGATTTAATTTCGAAACATTATCGACGTCAAGTTCTGCCGATAAATAATAATTTTCGCTACTTAAAACGGGACGTTTTCATTCCATAACTTAATAATTAATTACGTAATTGTACCCGCTCCGACTTTATTCCATGAAGGATTAATTTCGAAACATTATCGACGTCAAGTTCTGCCGATAAATAATAATTTTCGCTACTTAAAACGGGACGTTTCCATTCCATAACTTAATAATTAATTACGTAATTGTACCCGCTCCGACTTTATTTCATGGAGGATTTATTTCCAAACATTATCGACGTCAAATTCTGCCGATAAATAATAATTTTCGCTACTTAAAACGGGACGTTTTCATTCCATAAAGTAATAATTTATTACGTAATTGTACCCGCTCCGATTTTATTTCATGAAGGAATTATTTCGAAACATTATCGGCGTCAAGTTCTGCCGATAAATAATAATTTTCGCTGCTTAAAACGGGACGTTTCCATTCTATAACTTAATAATTAATTACGTAATTGTACCCGCTCCGACTTTATTTAATGAAGGATTTATTTCCAAACATTATCGACGTCAAATTCTAACGATAAATAATAATTTTCGCTACTTAAAACGGGACGTTTTCATTCCATAACTTAATAATTAATTACGTAATTGTACCCGCTCCGACTTTATTCCATGAAGGATTAATTTCGAAACATTATCGACGTCAAGTTCTGCCGATAAATAATAATTTTCGCTACTTAAAACGGGACATTTCCATTCCATAACTTAATAATTAATTACGTAATTGTACCTGCTCCGACTTTATCTCATGGAGGATTTATTTCCAAACATTATCGACGTCAAATTCTGCCGATAAATAATAACTTTCGCTCCTTAAAACGGGACGTTTTTATTCCATAACTAAATAATTTATTACGTAATTGTACCCGCTCCGATTTTATTTCATGAAGGTAATATTTCGAAACATTATCGACGTCAAGTTCTGCCGATAAATAATAATTTTCGCTACTAAATCATTCCATTATCATTCCATAACTAAATAATTGCTTTCCCAATTGCACCCGCCCCGTCTTAATCTCATGAAGGATATATTTCGGTACATTATTGGATGCGAGTTCTTCAGATAAATGATAATTTTCACCCCCAACTTTTGACTTTTTGCCGACGGCAAAAAAGTGGGTGCGGCTTATACACCGTTAATTACGGTATTTTGTAGCAAAAAGGCTTCAAGGAAATACACAAACATGAAATGCAGTTTTTACCCTTTTTTAATTGCATCTTTTCTTCTTTTTTTTTTAAAATATCAAATATCAAAAAAAAGGAGGCGGCCGTAAAAAAGGAAGCGGGCGGGGACGAGAAACTAGGAATCATTTTTAATTGGCCTTATATGAATACTTTATTTACCTGTGTTCGCGACAAATTCCTAGCACCCCCAAAATTAGTGTACGTAACCCGGCAGCAAGTCGTTCGGGGTGTCGACCCCCACCCCACCCCCCCCCCCAAAAAAAAAAACAACAACAACAACACACACACACACAATGGCAGATCAAGGCGGGGGCACCGCCCCTTTTATTTTGTTTATTTATTTCTACAATCACACGGCTCTAGTTTTCAAGTGGCGCCCCTCTAGTGGCAGATCCAGGCGGGGGCGCAGGAGCGCGCGCCCTCGTATAATTTTGAAACCACCCATTGACATTGACATGTTAATATTTGTACATGACTGTACATTTTAAAATCTCAAAACTTTAGGCTATTCCCTCTATTTTCTCAAATATTCGGGCTGCGCCTCCGTATTTTAAAATCCCGAATCCACTGCTGTAAGCCTAATAACGTCCTTTATCTAAAGTAAACTTAATTGCCATTTGATCCTAATAATAAATTCGATAAGGAGCTTGAAATTTAATAACAATTATTTAACAGCAGGCGTACGTGTTATATTCTGAATCAACAACATTTATTTCCAATATAATGGGGTACAACATGAACATATTTACAAAATACAGTAGATAAAATGAGAAATCCTTTAAAAATGCAAAGACATTTCAGGCAGAAGTTGAGGGAGGGGGTAATAATAGTCCACCCCTAAAGTATGTATGAAACACTGTCGGCCTTCGGCCAGATAAAATACTTTTTTTCTAACGCCAGGCAATCATGGGATATGATTCACAAACATTATAGGCCTAAATCTGGTCCCCCGAATTTGAAAAGGAATCATTTTATACATATAACCTGAAAATAGTTTAATTAAATACTCACAATATAGTCATAATTAGATTTTATATAGGCAAACGGTGATTTTCAAGATCATACAAGTTTCAAATACTTAACTATAGAATTATTGAATAGGCTTACAATTGCAAAGAATTGAGAAGATATAACCAACATTGCAACAATAACATCCAACAACATCATTGCTGATGTAACATGCTACATTATCATGAAATAACACAATGATTACTGAAGAAATTGAAGAAATATATTATAGCCTCTTGTAGAGGAAAAAACTATTGAAACAATTGTTCTATTCCAACCAGCGCTAAAAGATAAATAAACAATACATTATTGGTGGCAAGCCATGAGACAGAAAGTAATGTGTAAAATCTGGGGGCGTTTCATGAACATGATGAAATGACTTGTCGGACGTTTTATCCGACAAACTGTTATAAGCTACTGAAATGCTTGCATCTGATTGGCTGAGAGCAAATTTGTCGGATAAAATGTCCGACAAGTCCTTTGATGAAATGCCCCCCTGTAGATCGCTAACTACAGGTAAGTCATGTTATTATGAAGTAGTCTATAGAAATGACATAACCAGATCATGATAAAATAAACAAAGCACGGAAAATTTTGAAAGACATTCGATTTTGAAAAGTAAACATAAACAAAGCAAGATCATTTTTTTGTACAATCACTAAAATATAATATTTTTACAAGAAGTAAAAGTCTATCATATGTTTTTATAAATGGTTGGTTATGGTTAAAAATTGATCTGTCCCTTTCCTTTGTTTCCTATATTCCATTTTGTCATCATATCCATGATCCTTAGTTTATATTAAATCAAGGTTCAACTTGTTGATGATGCACACAAAAAATGAGAACTTGCATATATGAGTGATCACACTCAAATATCCAAGTATTTTTGACAATAATTATAGTGACACACATCCATGAGTGCTTTCACTCAATAACGCTACTTTGAAAACGCACCTAATCGAGTATTTTTAATTTGACAATATAGTGACAGCCACCAAAATGAGTATAATTAGACATTAACATAACATAACTATGGGTTTGGAGTACATCGACATAAACTAATGCTAGTGAGTACGCTTTACATAACACAGAGAAGTCAGAAGTAAAGGTTGCACAAACTCATCGACTTGCTGTGATGAGTTGTGCAACCTTACTTACTGACTCTCTGAGTATATATGTAAAGCCGTTACTCACTAGGTGAGTTCATATTCCTTTTTGTTTGTTTTTTGCCTGTTTTTATAATGATATTTGGAATGTTCCGATAATACACATCAGTGCATCAATTCACTCAAAACCAATACAACTGCATTACTCACTTCAGTGCATCAATCACACAAACCAATACATTTGCATTACTCACAATTGCATCAATGGCATCAAATTACTAAAACTGTGTACATGACTGACAAAGTAATGGGAAATCCATGCATGGTAATCTAGCTGTTATGTTGATTCAGAGCGAATGTACATCGGAAAATTCCAAAATATCATTATGAAACAGGCAAACAAACAAACAAAAAGCAATAGGACTCACCCAAAGACAATAAGAGCATGCAGGCTCTCCGTCCCTCGATCTCCGTTCGATCCGCGTACAACATTACGTACGTACCAGCGTAGAACATTAACTCGTGTGCACGTGTCGAGTCCGTAACTGCGTGATCCGAGTAGGCGTACCGGGCGCAACATGTAAAGAGTCCGCGCATCATAGCCAGTAAAATTACTCTCAAAGACTTTCACAGACTTTAGACGTATACGAAGACGTGTCGTAGTTTACTCACTAAGGTGAATACAGGCTATATAGAAATTTCTCAGCCAATTCTCACTTTACTTGATTGTTAGTGTTTTCACCCGATCATCCACCAAGCCGTACCAAGTTGAAGAGAAACTCACTTGCACAATTGTTTTGCGCAATTGAACATGTAAAGTTACTAAGGGATACTCAAGAAAAAAAATTATTATACTCAATAAATTTTTTCTTGAGTATCCCTTATTAACTTTACATGTTCTGGAAGAGCGGGTGTGTACTTTTAACAGAAACACAGATTCTGAAGTAAAAATACGTGATATACGAATAAAGGCACTCGCCTCCAAGAGTAGCAAACGGGTTTTACTCATGGAAACTAGTTCTTGTTTTTTGTGTGTGTAACACAATAAGGGTTCTTATACTTAGAATAATGATGGTCATATCTGTCATTCCGAGGCACATTCTAAATATTGTTCGTTACAAACAAGCAATCTATAGAACAAAGCTTTGGGATACTATTTATGATTATTACAATTTATAATCATTATTAATACATTTATCTTTCAAAGTGGCATTATTTTTGTTTCACATTAAATTGTTAAAGAAAAATATTCCAATAATTGTTTCTTCGATAGACTTCAAGACTTAATAGAGCCTTTTATTACTGTTAATTTTGTATACACTTACTATATGTATACCATCATCATTTCAACGTCATACGGCATTGCTATGTCGCTTAATGAAAGATTTTGTTACAATGAATACTAAATAGATATATTTACAAAGGTTCAGCAGTGGCATAATCCACAATAATTTTCTTTTTGGGCACTTTCATGAGTGAGGATCATAGCCGATGCCGATCTCGAATTAGCAACCTGTGAAATTTGTACTATCATGAGCTGTTCAAACAAATTATTGTTACCTACCTTACCCAATTTCGTTAGATACATGTTTTACTGCATGTGAGTAAATAAAATGCATACACGAAATATCTACAAAATGATACGAGTTCAGCATCATTTGCATTTTCCAGCACCATTTGGTCGTATTGATTGATTGTTATAATTTAATTTTTAATAATGCTTATTTCCATTCTTTGTGTTTGAATTTGTATCTTGTGTGTATTCATGAAGTTTGATGATCCCCTTTTTAGCATTGCTTTCTTCGGGGTCTCTGAGTCATCGATGCAATTTTTCGAATGTTATATTAATTGTGAATCTTTTATCTTGTTTTGTAATGGATATGGAAAACTTTTTTTTCCCCCGTGGTTGTTCTATTTGCTTCCGATTATTTCTCGAATTTGAGACTCCTCGATGAGGGTGAAATCATCATCCCGCTTTCCTTTGAAGATGAATCTTCGGCTTTTAAGACGCTGGTCAAGTTCTCTTCCTCCTCCTTCAACACGTTCCAGTGTCAGGTGGTACACCGAACTGCAAATTAATACAAATAAAATAAAAATTCGAAAATAAATTCTTACATTAAAGAGTCGTCTTAAACATGTTTAAAACTAAACAAAATGTTTTAAAAGACATTCATGCGAAAGGGAAACAAAAAATAACAAGTGATTCTAAGTCTCAACTATACAGGTAGATCAGAAGCTATTTGAAAAATGCGACAAAAAAAAAATTATGATGGTGATTATAAGTTCTTTCTTTTTTTCTTTTACATACTGCATTATATTAGCGCGATACAACAATGATTATTTATAAAAAAATATTAAAAAAATAAAAAATGTTAACAACACCTTTCTAATATTTTGGCCAAAAAATAACAATATAATCCATTCACATTATTTGGGAGAGATAATACTGGGTTTAAAAAAATATATACGCTAAAAGTATCTTCGAAATGACTTTGCCGAAACGAAATATCAGTCGGACAACGGGGGGGGGGGGGGGTTACCCAGCTATAACTATGTAAGTCATGTAGATCAACTCTCTCTAAAAAATAAATAAATAAATAAATAAAATCCGAGTGAAAAAGTTTCCTCGAAGGAGTGAAATAAAAAATAATTCGAGTGAATTTAAAGTGACATACACATTTTCACTCCATTTTTCACTCTTTTTGGAGTCACCTTAGGGATCACTCGATAATTTCGAGTGATCACCTTGAGTTGACTCCAAAATGAGTGAAAATGAAGTGAAATGTGTATTTCTTTTACTCCAAAGTCACTCTTTCTGAAATTCACTCCGTCAAGAATGAACTTTTTCTCCTTTTTATAAACATATGATAGGGAGAGTAATCAACTATACTTACTTCGGGTCATCATCCTGGACAAGCTCTTTGATCTGTGAAAGCAGTGATTCCATCTTCTCGATGCATTTTCCTGGACTCCATTTGTTCTATTGCGTTGAGAGAAAAAAAAAAGGAAAGTGTGTACATCTTAAAATCTATATCCACTGTACAGAATGAGAAAGATCTGAGGAATGAGATTTTGTCTAAGAACGTTGTGACATCATTTCAGACTTCTCATCTTTTTCCATCTAAACTTCCGGCTGAGGGATGAAGTTTTTCCAAGCCTATTTGTTTATGGAGTTTTATAAATATTCAATGTTCAAAAGTTTCGTGAATATTTACATAACCACATTTCCAAACCCATCGATGTCTCAATGTTTTGCGTCGGTCTGAGTTGGAGCTCGTGGGTGTACGGCCATTAGCTGTGTGCATCTAAATGTGATCTTACCATAATCTAATCAGAAATTACTAGTCAAGCATATTGATAAAATAGAAAGAAATTATTTTTAAAAAATAGTAAAATAAGACTAGTGCCCTGTAACATAAAGACTTACGATCGATAAAAAGTTACGACTGATTTTTATCTCGGTAGCCTTATTTGGATTACGATTAAGATATGATTAAGATTGAGTTTAGGGCTAGGGTTAGAATTCAAATCATCAACTTTGGGGCACCGTATCCATGATGAGGCTACCGAGATGAAATCGATCGTAACTTTTTATCCATCGTTAAGTCTTAATGTTACAGGCCAATGAATAAAAGTTTTACCCATGTCATTTATAACTGTATACATTTAGGTCTATCTACCTGAGCATATTTCGCTGGGAGTTCGTCGGTTCTGATGTATTCCACCTTTTTGACGATTCTTCGCTTGTCATCTCGCACTCCGCAGACGATCTGAGGAATGTCTGAAAGAGCGTTTGGCGCCCACCATTTTAGGGCTTTCATCCTGGGATAACAAATAATTGGAGAAAAAAGAAAGTGATGTAATTATTGATGATACCACAGGTTGAAGGGCAGAGGGAGTGGAAATTTTTTTTTTTTTGCTTTGCTTTGCTTTGTCAAAAATCAGGTCGACCTCTGTGCTATAATTCATATCGATAAGAATATTTTTATTGAATAAGATTTTAATTCTGATATCATGACGAAGAAGGACAATCTGGATAGGAGGGTGTTATATTGTGTTCATAATAATAATTGTAGGAAAAAAAAGTTACAAGGGCCAAGTTGGATCGAGCATGAATTCTGAATGATTTTTAGAAGTTATATATATCAAAGTCAGAAATCAGCGTCGGATCCTGGGTTTGAAATGGGGGGGGGGGGGGGGAGAGAGGGTAAAGCCCTAAAATTCGGATTTTGATCTTAGACCTCACGTATACATAGCTTATTACTTGCCTTTTATAAAGAGCAGTAACATTTATTTTTAGTAAGTAAAAAACAAAAAAAAGACAATCAGAATGCAAAAGACAAATATATTACGGGTACACATCTTGTTTGTTGTTGGTTCGAACGTTCACATAGTTTCCTGGAGAGGGCGTGGCAGCGTCCCTCTTTTCAGCCTGTACTTCGAAACTGAAGAGGAGTCTGTGTTTACCACAGTTGGCGCTCATCATTGCGTAATAGGATGCATTATCGTTCACGGGAGCACTTGTGTCTCGTGTGCGTCCGTCCTCTGAAACAAGAACACAGCAACGAATGAATTTGAATTTCACAATATTTTCTTATCTCTTTCTGACACAATAATCATGGCCTGATTTGAGTTTGAGCTATGGTATACGATTTTGATTTAAACCAGATACAATGACTGGTTATTTCAGGCGCGGATCCAGAGACGGTTTTTAACGGGGTGCAAAAGGTAGCTAAAAAATGTCCACGTCACGTTGGCAGGCTGATAAGCACGGGCGGGGGGGGGGGGGGGGGGGGGGGGGGGGAGGGGGGGGGGTAGGTGTTGAAAAATTTTCGGCCTTCGACCGTTAAAAAATTCCAAACATACTACATATAGGGTAAGGTCAGTGTTCCGTTCCGTTCCGAACAACTGACAAGCAAAACAAAAACAAACAAACAACAAACAAAAAAGGTTATTAGCATTTTGACGGGGTGCGTTAAAAAGGTCTATGTACAATAAGTATGCTGATTTCCAATCCTACGGGGTGGCGCTAGCATCTTTAGCCCCCCCCCCCCTGGATTCCAGCGCCTGTATTTGTTATTCTGGAGTACGTGTGTCTCAGGTCTGACAAGTATAATAATCAAATCGTCCTTAGTTTGAATTAAAGAAGCTTTTGTATATAATCTCTTTCTGACATAGTGATTATCATGGCCTATAATTTAAAGAATTAAAAAAGGACAGGAATAAAATACTTACAATCAAGTATTATTATTAGCACCTAGTTCGACTCAAAGATTTCAATCTAATATAAACCCCTCACAAAAAGTTTCGCAAATCGACTTTGGGCCATGATAACTTTTCAGGTAGGCTTTAGTTATTCCTGATATTCATACCATCGGAAAGATTATTTATCCTCATTCTTATTGATATCCTATTTGTAATGATTGTGTCATGCTTCAATGCACAGGATATCAAAATATGGAGAAAAGTAAAAAGTCAAATGTTGCAAAATTTATTGATCAAATTGAAGTTCCGCAACTCTGCTTTAGGCCCTAATAACTTTTGGGGTATTTTCTAATTTTTATTGAATGTTATACCATTGTCAAGTTCATTTATTCCTCTTTTCAATGATACCCTAATTGTAATAATGATGTTATTCTTGCAAGCAAAGAACACCTGAATGTAAGGACAAGTCAGGAGTGAAATGTTGCACATTGAATGCCTATTGTGACTATTATTGAGTAATAGCAATACATTTCGCAACTTTTCACTTTTTACTTAGCATTATATTCATTAATAATGTGCATTCAAAAATGATGTTACCACAACAAATAGGGTATCAATAAAAAGAAGAATAAATGAACTTTTCAATGCTATAAAAATTGATCGTGATTAAAACCTACATTAAAATGTGTCAAGGTTCAAAGTTGTGTTACATAACATTTAAACTGAACATTATATTTCGCTTTGCCTTGCATTCAGGTGGTATTCAGGGGTTCTGTGGACCCAGACATGGCATCACCATGACAAATTAGGTATCAATAAAAAGAGGAATAAATGAACTCGACAATGGTATAAAATTAAATAAAAATGATAAAATACCTCAAAAGTTATTAGGGTCTAAATTTGAGTTGCGGAACTTCTATTTGATCAATAAAAGTGCATTTTACAACATTTGACTTTTTACGTTTTCTCCATATTCTGATATTCTGTGCATTGAGGCATGACACAATCATTACAAATAGGATATCAATAAAAAGGGGGATAAATAATCTTTCCAATGGTATGAATATCAGGAATAACTAAAGCCTACCTGAAAAGTTATCATGGCCCAAAGTCGATTTGCGAAACTTTTTGTGAGGGGTTTATAAATATAATTTACCTACGTCATGTATGTATTGTTATTATTTTAGTATATTGGGATATCTGAAATTTCAATAATTTCCCCCTGTCGGCCAGTACTTTATTGAAAACGGAATTTTAATAAAAGAAAGGAAAATTCGAGTATCAAATAAAAAATTCTCACTAATGAAGACTTAACACAACCCGAATTTTCACCTCAAATTAAATATCTTTGTTGAATAAAATTATATTACTCACTGCTTCTGACAAACTGCAAGAATATCTTGGAAGAAGCTGCAATCATCTGTCCATTTACATCCATCTTTCCAGAGGTCTGCCAGTGACCAGATGATTCTGAAACATAGTAGGTTCCACGGTACAGGGTCACCATGAGATTGATGTCATGGTCTTTATTAGCTCTAGCCTCCAAGAGACGTCCAAACAATCCTCGACGACCAATAAAGTCCACGTTCAGTCTATATTAGTAAAATAAAATAAATCAAACAAACGAGCAAAAATAAGAAACAGAGCTACCCTATAAAAGAATCCTGGCGAAAATAATAGTTTTGGATAATCATAATAGACAACAACACCGTACAATGTAAGACAGTACTGGACTTAATAGGATAAATGCATGGCAGTCAAACAAAATGACACAACCCATTGCAATAATTTTCTAACATACAAGTCATGTACGTTATGCGGTGTCAAAATCATATTAATTTTAAGCTCAAACCTAATAAGTTAAATTGAAGATGCTAGTACTAGATGTTCGTATGTTACATTTTGGCCAAATTGAGTTATTTGTATTTTTCAACATGTTAGTATGTGTACTTTAAGATGTAAGTATTTAAAAATCAATATTTTAATTACAAAGGGTCAAATTGGCACCCCACTGTTTTCACACAAAGCAACTTTTTAGTACTAGATGTTCCTATATGTGCAGTCATCTAGAACTAGAAGTAGGGGAGACCGGGGACAAATGTAACACGGGGCAATTGTAACAGGGGCTCCCATCCCTAGCAGAAACACGCTACAAACTTAAAATTTGTACAGAGCATGCGCATTTCATCGCTCCACATGCTGTTTGAGTGTTAGCAGATTTAACGGTTCGTGGAACTTTCTACAGCAGAAAAATCGTTTTTTGAGCCGAAAAGTAATATTTCACATAAACCATTGTTTTTCTTCTGGACAAATATGTAGATGAGCTACGGCTGTCATTTTTATATATTTAGAAATTGTGTTCTTAGGCCATATATTGCTAACGTTTCAACGATTAATACCTAAGCTAAGATAGAAAAAAATCTCTCCAAATATGGTCGCCTCTGTCAGGGGCAATTGTAACAAGCTGTTACAATTGCCCCTAAGGGACTGTTTTGTTTCTGTTTCTGTTAAAGTAACTCCCATAGGAACTCGGTATTAAGCAGCTTTCCGCTGCATCATCACCAAGCTAATATTATAACCAATCAGGGGCCACGGAGCGTTTTTGAAAGTGGATGGGCTGAGCGGCAAGTGGGGGGGGGGGGCTGAACAGGCTAAAAATTATGTATGGTCATTTTCCCGTTTTTGTACACGTTTGCTGACGAAAGTGGGGGGGGGGGTTAGAAATGAGAATTGAACGTATCTGTCAATCATTTATTTTATTTACAAGGAAAATATAGCCTTATTTACAGGCTCAGACATGAGACTTAAATTACTTATCTGTTCAATACGTTTTGTTGAGAGGCAAAGAAATATTTATTTTGTCCGCAAAAAAAGTGTCTTTAGTTTGTTTATCATTTCTTTCATTGTATTCAGAGCCTCCAGTATTTTTTCCTCTTTTTTTTCATAATTATATCATTTTAGAAAAGAAATGTTGAAAATATGAAGAAAGTGAACATTGTGTAATAGGTTCATTTAATGACAAAATTGTAAATAGGAGTACATAGACTTGGAAATAAGGAAAAACAGCAAAGAGTAGCCTCGTCGATAAGATCAAGCATGTGAACTTCATAACTTTGAATGTATTGTCAATTATAATGCTTAATTTACGATGACAAAAGGTGACTATATCTATAAGCTCAGGCATGAGAATTAAAATGACTAAATCTGTCCAAAACGTTTTGTTAGAAAGGCAAAGAAAAATTGATTTGTCTGGAAAAAAATGCCGTTAGTTTGTTTATCATTTGTTTCATTGTAATCAGAGCCTCAAGTTTTTAATTCTTGTTTTTTTAATAATTTATATCACTTTACTAGAAAAAAAAGTAAACAAATATGAAGAGAGTGAACATTAGGTCTTTTAATTCCAAAATTGTAAATAAAAGTAGACTTGGAAATAAAGAAAAACAGCAAAGAGTAGCCTCGTCGATAAGCTCAAGCATCCGAACTTCATAACTTTGAATGTATTGTCAATTAAAATGCTTTACAAAAACCAAAGGTAACCATATATTTTAGCTCAGACATGATAATTAAATAACTTTAAACATATCTGTCCAATACGTTTTTTTAGAAAGGCAAAGAAATATTGATTTTGTCCGAAAAAAGTGCCTTTAGTTTGTTTATCATTTGTTTATTTGTAATCAGAGCCTCAAGCTTTTTTTATTCTTGTTGTTTAAATAATTTATATCACTTTCCTAGAGAACTTCAGAACTTCATAAGTTTGAATGTAAAGTCAATTATAGTGCTTTGTTTACAAGGACAAAAGGTAACCTTATCTATGAGCTCAAACATGAGAATTAAATAACTGTGAACATAATAATTTGATTTTATTTTATTCGTCGAGTGTACGTGGTATAAAACATAAAAGAAACACTGACAGGAAAGCCCATAAAATCCGAAAAGGCTTATTTACAATAGGGTCCTATTACGGACCCCCCCCCCCGATTTGTTTTTCTTATTAAAAAAGAACACACACATTAAAAGAGAGAAAGAAGAGAGAGGAAGGGAGGGAAAGGGAGAGGCGGAGAGAGAGAGGGGGGAAGGGCAGATAGGAAAGTAAAAATGTAAAGAGGGAGTATAAAAAGAAAAAAAAAGAAGAAAGACATAAAGAAAGAAAGAAAGAGGAGAGAGAGAGGGAGAGATGGGAGCCCCCATAAAAGATTGAAATAAATTTTCAATATGATGTCCAATACGTTTTGTTAACAGGGCAAAGGAATATTGATTTTGGCAGAAAAAAAGGGGCGTAAATTTTGAAGATTGATTTTACAAAAAAAAAAAAAAAATGTCATTTTTTACTTCTTCTCAGAAATGTATCACTTTATTTGGAAAAGAATGCTTTGAAGTCAAAAGGCGTAGGCCTAATATAAAGTGTTATACCACAGTTGTCAGTTTAAATATTTATTGGGTAGGTACAAAGTAGATAAAGAACCAAAATATGAATTGGTGAAGGTTCTATAGTTCTACAGTTAAAGGGTGAGGCCACAAAAACTTTAAAAAAAAAAAAATTTAAATCATAACTTTTGCCCCATATCATGCATATAGCAAGTGAAAATATATTTTAACTTGAGTCAAGCATTGTCATGGTTTATTATAATTAGCTTATGAGGTTAATATTGTTTAAATCTTGGATCTGTCAAGTGCATAGCTTTGATAAAGAAAAACAAAATGTTACAATTTCATGTGTTACAATTGCCCCGTACGTCTGTTACAATTGCCCCTGGACTCGGGGCAATTGTAACACTCGACCTCATGTTTTGAAATGGTTATGGCTTCAAAATATCTTGTTGTACTTAATCCAAAAAATTCATATGTCAAGGTAAGATATGGATATTTCATTTTATTTAGTTTTAAGCAAGTATTTAACGTTAATAAAGTTGATAGGCCAAATTTGGAAAAAACTGTAACAATTGTCCCCGGTCTCCCCTACCTATGTGACATGACCAGCCAATCAATACACACATAGCAAGTCACATGATCTGTTCAATGCACACAGACATGCATGCGCAGTGTGTAGTGCCTAGAGACAGCAAAATTAGATGCTTTTTGAACAACATGGAGGGTGCACAAGATATTTTGGAGCCAAATAATTATTTTAAAAATTTGCCAAAAGTGACCAGCACAGTGATGAAATATGTGTCATCTTTTTAAAAAACTTAATGTAGACCTTTTAAATCTGAAAAATCATCACCAAAATCATGGGTTATATGACTATAAGGCACACGATGACCAAAAATGCATCATGATCAAGATGGTGATGATGAACTGCCAGTCCACTGATGATATTTTTTCTGTTAATATCCATGTGAAGTTAATAAAACTACCATTTTACCATAAATATCTAAATATAATGTTGTTTTCATTATGATATTGACTTTTCAGTACTAGAAGTTCCTATGTGCACTGTTATAGAGCCAAAAGTTCCTATGCGCAGTTAATTGATTATTGATTATAGAAAATCAATAAGTATTATATTCCTGGATTATGCATCAAAACTTTCCTATACATGACACAATGTCAATCTGAAAGTTTGACATCTATATGTTATGAAACATGATTTGTGGACATATTCAAAAATTTTAACCTTCTGTTTCTCAAAACTGATTTGATGTAACATAGGAACCTCTAGTACTAGCATCTTCAATTGGTCTTGTTATTGCCGTACTCTCCCTTTATGAGTTTGAGTTTGAGTATTTATTATCCAAATACATTATTATAAATTGAAAGCATATGAACATAGCCTAATATTATTAGGCAGCATATTATCATAATCTCGTGTATTATACATGTATATAATAATAACAATAATACGTATGATCTGTAATACTCCAAATCCACTCTACTGAATATCATTAATCTGTTGGTGTTTTTATGTTTATTTCATATTTTGAGATTTGTAAGTATAATATAACGTTGTGCAATATTACATGTATTTACCATACACTATTAGTATCAACACCATTCCCCTGTTATGAGATCATCATTCACGCTTACTGACGCACTTTGTTGTCAATAGTTTCAGCAATTTATCATTTATGCTGCAGTCACACAGACACTTACGTATAGTTACGTTTTTGTTTTTTTAATCTTATTTCATCTTGCATTTCATAATTTCTTATGTATTTCTTTGTTTTATTGGACGAACGAAATTATCACTATTTCCACTGCTGACTATGACGGGAAGGCATTTGTGGGGATCCGTAGGAAAGAAAATAATTTTTGGACGCAACCGGACGTAACTATACGTAAGGGTCTGTGTGACTGTAGCATTAGGCATAGGCGGATTCATGGGACCGAAGGAGTTGGCAGTGTAAGAGAGAGTGTGCAAAGAACACGTCTTAATATATTTTTAAAAAAAATCAAATTACTGTTGGCGCTCGCTTTAAGTTTATATGTTAACGGTGGCGGATCCAGCATTTCATGGGGTGCAGAAGTGGAATTTCAGATTTTGGTATGCCTAATATTTTAACTTGTCACACCGGGTGAGTAAAAAGGTACATAAAATGTTTCATGTCACGCTGGGGAGGGGGGAGGGGGGAGGCATGTGGTTTTTTTTTTCGGCTTCCGGCCGTTAGAAGGTCATCATATATCGGTCATAAGGGTAGGGTTTATTCGGTCGATCGGGTCGGTTATCCATCAAGAATTTTATTCATTTATCTACTGGGGGCTCGATCGGGCCCCGGGCCGGCCGCCCCCCCCCCATCAATCCGCCTGGTAAATGCATGTATAGGCCTATCATGTTCATTTATGAATACATAAAGCGCTTGAAATCTCAAGTGTTCAGGTCAATTATATTAACACAATTTATTCAGCTCGAGGTTTGTGATAATTATACATAATCCTGCTCCTGAAGTTAACAAATAAAGTTAAAAATATAAGTGCTCAAAAATCTATAGGCCTACTGCCTTTATAAAACTTAAACACCCCCAATCAGGTTGTAAGCTCTTCGAGCTGCTATGGGATTTCAATAGAGATGAACCTTTATTTCTGTCCCTTCTTCTTTTTGGACAATGCTGGATCCGCCCCTGGAAAAAGTATATTTTGCACTCCACACCAACAGCCTGCACATACTGGGGTGTGCGCCACTTATCTGTATTTACTATCAGTGGTGTGCGCTCGTGTACGTGCGTGGGAGTGTGTGTATTCATCATGATCACGTTTGCTCTCTTCACCATGATTGCCAATTCATAGATCTTTGGCAATTCGACTAATATCATCATCCCGATCACGCGGCATAGGCATGCAATTACAAACAATTAAAGTAATTTTTGCACAATCTCTCAAGACACACCCCTTAAAAATTTCCACGCCCACTGTTTATTGCATCATGCAATCTGACAACCATCACTGGTATAAAAAGCGATGCATTTGCAAACTGGGTTGTAGATTATCTTGGAACTCGATCCATTTTAGCTTCCATTGGTGGTTGGTTGTTTTGTGTTGGTTCGGTTGTATTTATATTACCTTTCTATACTAGTTGAAATCAGAATGGAATGCCAAGAAGCTATGGAAGTGGATAATCTACCAATCCGGACCGAAGAGATGGATACTTCATACCCGACAAACACCGAAGAGGAGAGTGAGGAGGAAATGGAGATCGACAATGATCTCGACAAACTTACCCTGTCATCATCGCCTGCATCATTGTCATTACATACTGAGACAGAACTTGCATGTCGAGAAGTACTAGCAGCACTGAGTACACTAGTAAATGTAATATTTGTACACCGAGAACCAATACAAACAACTATATCGCCAGCCACTAGTTCACAAGCAACTAAGTCTTCTCCGCCATCCAGATGTCATGGATGTGCACAACTACTACTTGAAAGAACTACTTCCAAGTATTAAAAGTGTGACGTTCAAAAACGCACACCATTAATTTTGATGTATATGGAGACTACAATATTTACACATACATACATACATACATACATATATACATACATACATACATACATACAATCCCGTTATACTCACATTCACATCTTTTCCTTACTATTATTACTTTAATTGGCTAAGTAAGCCTTACAATTCTTCATAAAAAGTCCCTTAATTTTCAAACAAATTGATTTTTTTTTTTTTAGGGATTTGAAGGAAGTAGGAACCCACTCACATTAGTGTGCTTTTTATGAGGGATCTTTTGCACATTCAAATTTTAAATATATATAGTTTCGATAACTTGCTTATATATTTATATATATATATATTATATATATATCCAAGTTATCGAAACTGCAATAGCTGAAAGTGCTCAACTATAGGAGCAGCCTGTACAACAGCCTGTACAACTAAATAACAAACTTTTCATATCTGTAACAATATATATATACAGTATATATATAAAGGTTAAGGCACACCTACTTATTTGAATACATGCGGGCAGTACTCTTTAGAGTTTATACACAAGCTTTTTTTATATCTTATACCGAGACGGAGGCAAAAATTACCTATATCATTTATCTAAATTCTTTAATATGAATATATAAATTAACCTGTAAATATTTGTACAGGTTTACAGTCAAAGGGGGTACTTCTTTGTTCCGAATGTATTTTCGTACAAAAATGAAATATGGTTCGTTAGTCCGAAGGTTCGTTTGTCCGAAAACACAATTTCATAATCTAAAAATAAACCTGAAAATTAAATAATTAAGGTTCGGTTTTCCGAAAACAAAATCAGGTAAGTTAATCCGAAATTGAAAGAGAGTTTAAACATGAAGTAAGTTTCTTTTATCCAGAAAAAAAAATGAATAAAATTGGTTATTCATTTTCGGTTCAACTACGGTATGTAGCCATTATTAACAACATCATTTCCTTTCTTTCTATGGGAATATAATACAGTTATAGATTACTGACGTATTTGGTTGACGATGGTTACCATAATGGCGTTAAGGATCGTAGTTTTCTCATCGCATAAATTGGGAAAATGTAAATTGGTCTACACCCACTTTCACTAATGCCCGTTTGGTCTAATCCCACGTGGTTTTATTCCATTTCTTTAACAACCAGTTCGTGTAATTCTAATCGCCACTTGGTCAATTCCTGTAACAAACTGGTAATAGGCCAAATATTCATTTGGGAATTAAAATAAAACATGTTATTGGGAATTAGACAAAAAATTGGCTATCAGACTTATTAGCAATTATTAGACCAAATGGAAATCTGACCACTTCTTGAAGGGTCCATGATTTGACAAGTGAGATTTTGACCAAATCTTTAGGGGACTTAATGGGTCAATGTACCCTTGCATTATTTGTATGTGTGTGTTTGTGTGTGTGTGTGTGTGTGTGTGTGTGTGTGTATGTGTGTGTGGGTGTGTATGTGTGTGTGTGTTGGTTTTAATGCCCCTGATAAATCGTTTGCACACTTGCTCCACCAAAATGAACTCATACATTTTAGGCCAAAAGAAGAAAAAAAATCGACTCTACTCATTAGGCCGCCGCGGCATTGCAATTAAGAAAATGAATGTATTTCACACACAATATCTCCTATAGACCATGGATTTCGTTTGTGGGGGTATCGGTGGTATACCCCCTCCAAACACAGGGGGGGGGGGAATGGCCTGTACAATAATATTCTCAATATTTCATTTACATTTAAGTGCATTTTTATCCTTATCCATGTACAACGCTCTCTGTATATATTGTTAAATTTCAATCATAACAAAATACATATAGTCATGATGGTGTTTTCGATATTTTTTTTTATCATTCTGAAAAGAGAATACTCGATTCTACTTAGTAAACGTAGTCCCACATAGTTATTAGCTGCATACACAATGTGCTGTACCTTATACATTTCCTGTTATACAACTTAACCGAAAAAATCTTGACTCTCGGCAAAAACTTATCTGTCATGGTGTGTAAACAGCTATTATGTATTATTCATGTAGCCAGGGAGATATGTCAATGTATAAGGTCTATTTTTAGCCAAGCCATTCAATATAATCACCACTTTTTAGTGCATGGAACAATCGTGGGGAATTCCACATCGATGTTACAGTCCCTGTTCAGTGGCATTGAGGATATCCTTCATGAAAGGGGGACCTAAAATTTGAATTTCAGAATTTTTTCCCCCTCACACCGGGCGAGCATGAAGGTACATTACATTGGGGGGGGGGGGGGTAGGAATTATTTTTTTGGGAGCCTTCGGACATCAAGAAGGCCATAGGGGTAGGGTTCAGTTGGTTGATCAGTTCGGTTTTCCATTTCCCCCTTTTTCCCTTTTATTATTATTTTTTTTACCAGGGGGGGGGGCTATATTCGCGCCTGGTGTTCATGAATAATTGAAAATAGCTAAAATGCGGGCATACTTTTTTAATTACCGCTATACAAACATTTCTGTATATTGTTGCATTATGACCACTGTTTTGTTGTCGACCGTCGTTTATATGCTAACAGGGAAAGCTTTCACTAGATGCCCAGACCCGGTCGTCATTTAGTGAAACAAGACGGAAAACAAAATGTAACAAAGGCACCAACATAAAATTTTCCGAATTCAGGCGAGATATCCCCCCCCCCCCAGTTGAAAAAAAAAGAAGGAAAGCAAGAGAAAATGGGGAAAAAGTGCCGCACCGAACGGACCCTATACCCTTATGGTTGATATATGATGACCTTCTTGATGGCTGAAAAAAATGTAAAACCTAGTCAAAGTGTCTTTATGAATGAAAAGAGACAACAGTAGGCCTACGCTTTCAAAATTGAACAATGGATGTGTTCGGGTTAGGCGGCCGCAGGTGTACGTAGCCCCCCCCCCATAACCCCCCCCCCCCCCAAAAAAAAAAAAAAAAAAAAAAAAAAAAAATGGTAACATATTTGTCTGATGAATGCTGCAAAATGTATTACAAACGAACTCCTTTAATAATGAAAGGGGAAATTCACTCTGGCAATTAAAACCTGAATTTAAAAATAACACAAAAATAATAACAAATAAATCCACAAAAATAACAAGGTTATGATTGTGTAAAGTTTTGATGGTGTGACGTCACTTGCGAGCAGCTCTCCCATAATGTACACTGTAAAAAAAATATTTGTATTTTTACAGCAAATCTGCTGTCAGCAGAGTCGCCATAAAAAAATGTAATTCAAAAAACAGTTTTGTTGTAAATTTCTCCTTTAAGAATTTATGAAAGAAAAGGGAAAAAAATCATTAGAGTTCTATAGTGTACATATTTGGTTCAAACGGAACAAAATGTGTTACTCCTGATGTATATTTTGTATTTCTCATGTAATTGTTTGCAGGAGAAATTTACAACAAAACTGTTTTTTAAATTACATTTTTTATGGCGACTCTGCTGACAGCAGATTTGCTGTAAAAATACATATATTTTTTACAGTGTAGTGCAGATAAATTCTATTGTCCTTTTTCAAATTTTCTGACGAAGGAATATAATTATTTCATAGGGTTGTGTATAAATAAATAAAATAAATAAATTATGTTTGATGATATATCAACATCATAGATAGAATACTAATTATCCTTTTGACAAAAATGAAAAAAAAAAATACAGAATTTTTGTTACACAAGATATGGGACAGCAGCTCGCATGGGACGTCACAAAATCAAAAATTTAAACATTATTTTGTAACTTTATTAACTCTTTGGTGGATTTTTTTTCAAGCCTTAATTCATTTTAATTGCTCTTTTATTTTATGTGTTTTTTTTTAACCAAATATATATTTCAGGGTGAACTTCCCCTTTAAGGTGTTTATCCAAATCGAACAATATGTGCAGTAACTGAGTTAGAGCTCTATAATGACTTTGGGTGGCATTAAAGATATTTTGTACCTTGCTCGTTTTTTGGGGTTTTTGAAATAAAAAAGAGGCACTTTTTTTTAGTATTGAAAGCGCTATTTTAACCAATAACATAATTATCTAGTGTATTTTTTTTTCTTTCTTGAAAACTGGGGGGGGGGGGGCCTTACAAAAAATATCGTGTGGGTACACACAACGGTACCATACAAAATACCACAGGATTTTCCTATGGTTTTTTTGGCAGCAAATACCACACAAAATACCATAAAACAGTACGCGGTACAGGCTAAAAATAACCATAGGATTTCCTATGGTTTGTTGGCACAAATACCACACAAAATACCATAGGAGCAGTACCATACAGCGCCAAAATTAGCCATAGGATTTCCTAATGGTGTTTTTGGCACCAAATACCACACAAATAATGACCATAGAGCGTGACCATATCAGCCAAAATACCTATAGATTTCCTATGGTTTTTTGGCACAAATACCATACGAGAAGTACCATACAGCCAAAATACAGAGGATTTCCTATGGTTTTTTTTGGCACAAATACCATACAGAAGTACCATACAGCCAAAATACCATAGGATTTCCTATGGTTTTTTGGGCACAAATACCATACAGAAGTACCACAGGGCCAAAATACCATAGGAATTTCTATGGTATTTCAGCACAAGTACCACAAAAATACATACAGGTGTACCATACAGCAAAAATACCTAATAGCATTATTCCAAACTAGTACCGACACATATCAATACCGCACACAGTTACCAGGATTGCTGACATACCGTTGCGACCCGGAACACGCACACGCCGTTAATTGCAGGGATGCGCACACGGCCGTTAGCCACAGGACTGCCCGCTAGACACCCAAGGATTCCTATACACTGGTATATATACACTATTAGCAAAAACATTTTGGTCATAGTTAGTTATTTTCTATATTCTTGATACAATCAAGTGTCAAACTATATCGCTCTGTGATGTTACTGTGTGTTTAGGAAAATATATTTCCTAAAAAGAAAAAATATTAAGTATGCTGGCAATTACAGTTAGAGTGAGGTAAGCTTCACAAAATACTGATTTGTTGCATAACAAAAAGATGTATGGCAAATGAGCTAAGTTACCGTAGTACCACACGGAAGTACCACAGAGGAATACCATACTGACTACCCAAACTTCAGCAGTAAACTGCCATAATATCGCACTTTGACTAATGCCCGTTGGTTCATATCCCTGTCATGCCTGTTGGATTTGTGGTCTTCAATCAGTTCGTCAAATTACTATTTGGTCTAGTTAATTCCCATTTCGTCTAATCAAGGTCGACTTGGTCAAACACCACTTAGTATTCCTGTAAGAAACTAAGCCTTAGAAAAAATATCCTGTGACAATTACTACACAACGGGTAGGTATTGGCGCGCGTCCGGGTGGACGGGGACGATCGAGTTCCCCCCCGCCATCGATTTTTGTGTTCTGGGGAATCGTCCACCTCGATTTTTAAAGCCTTAAGAAAAATATATAGTACATATAGATAGACGAAGAGCACGAGTGTGCGTAAGAGGTGTAACCAGGTTCAGGTTATTAAAAAGCAAAATTTTCGGCTCGCGGCTTCGCTTTCTAACAAAAGCAGCCAGACAATAATTAACTAAATAATCTTTCTTATGGTCCCTATATTCATTTATTCTTTATTTGTCACACGCTTTATTTGTAACTTGTGCTATAATGTGTAAGGGTAGGTCATTCTATTGTGAATTTGAGTATCTAGCCTATATTATGTGTCTCTTTGGGTGCTGTTCATTTATTCCGATCTAGGTGTATAATTATATTCCTCTCCCAATTTTGGCGGCATCAGGGGCGTGCCCCTTGATTTTCAAAGCTTCAGATTTTGTTTTTATTTTCTAAATTAATTTGGATAAATTAGAATTAATAGCTTGAATGTTTATTATGAGCAGGCAATATTTTTAGCTCCGGCGCTTCGTCGCTCACAAACAAGTAACAATCAATGATTTAAACGATTTTACTATGTCTTCAGGTTCGTAGTTGTGGAATATGTTTTATTTGTTCAACCTTATAGTTCTTGAAAGATTGTAGTTAGTTTATGCATAAATATGTGAAAGTAGTTCATTGCTATTCGAAATTTTGGGTATAGCAAATATTAGGATAGCCTTAATTGCCGTTCGAGCTATAATATTCGCCATTCCGGGCTCTGCCGTTCTTCCCGCGCACCCTGAGCCGGCCTCACGTGAATGCGCCGCCCTGATGGTGAGGGGAGACCGGAGCCAATAATTGTAAGCACAGGGGCGTATGTAACAGTAGGCTCCATCCTATGCAGAAACGCTGTCAAAATTAGACCTATGTAAAAGAAAATACAATAATTAATTAAAAAATATATATTAGATCATAAAAAAAGGCATTTTCGTCCGCTTCCACGTGCACGTTTGAAGTGTAAGTTAAGTTTAGGCGGTTAATGGAAACTTTGTCTACAGAGTGGTATTTGTGGGCCACTAACATGTGGTATTTGTGCCCAAAAAACATACAGCATGTATATGTGTAAAAAAAACATAACAGCAACTATCATACATATGGTATTTGTGCCAAAAAACCATACGGCAATGACATGACAATATGGTATTTGTGCAAAAAAAACATAGACGAAGCAATACCCATACATATGGTAATTGTTCCAACACATACAGGCAAGTACAGATACATATGGTTTATGGTGCTAGTTGTGTGCAAAAAAAACCCACTACAGAGGAATACCGATACATATGGTAATTGTGTGCGCATGAAAACCATACAGCAATGACCATACATAGTGGTACTTTGTGCCAGGAAACCATACAGCAAACCATACATATGTATGTGTGTGCCAAAAAAACCATACAGAAAATAACCTAATACATATCGGTATGTTGTGCCAGAAAACCATACAGCACACAACAGCTGCTAGTATGGTATTCTTGTGGTATCCCTTTTCGCTGTGTGGTTTTCCCTATGGTACTTCTGTGGGATTTGATAGTTTACCATAGAAATACCATACGAATACCACAGGACATTCAGAAATACCATAGGAATACCACAGGACATTTTTGTAAGGGGGGGATGTTTGTACAGGCCACCCCCCCCCCTCCTCAATATCTGGGGGATGTCTTCCCCCATCAGTGGCGGAGTAAAAAAATATTTGAGATTTGCGCCTACTGAACCTAGAAAAAAATGGCCGTGATCTAGGAATACACCTAAAAATAGTATTAAAAAAAGAATAAAATTTAAGCTGCCTTGAATGAAGGGAATAAATCAATAATAAGGTATTTTAAAGTAATATATACTCAATTTTAGTGTGTTTCTATTCTGGGACCCCGAATGCAAATTTGGTCCCCTATAATTTTGCCCATATCTTCTTTAAAAAAAAAGACTAATGCCCGTTTGGTCTAATCCCACGTGGTATTATTCCATTTCTTTAACAACCAGTTCGTCTAATTCTAATCGCCGTTTGGTCAATTCCTGTAACAAACTGGTAATAGGCCAAATATTCATTTTGGAATTAAAATAAAACATTTTATTGGGAATTAGACCCAAAAAATGGCTATTAGACGTTTTAGCAATTAGACCAAGTGGAAATCTGAGCACTTCTAGTAGGGTCCGTGATTTGACAAGTGAGATTTTGACCAAGTTTTTAGGGGACCAAATGGGTTTAACTCATGTGGTATCAATGTACCCTTGCATTATTTGCATGTATGTGTTTGTGTGTGTGTGTGTGTGTGTGGGTGTGTGTGTTGGTTTTGATGCTCCTGTTAAATCGTTTGCACACTTCACCAAAAAGAATTTATACATTTTAGGCCAAAAAAAAAAATCGACTCTACTCATTATGCGGCCGCGGCATTGCAATTAAGAAAATGAATGTAATTCACGCACAATATCTCCTATAGACCATGGATTTCGTTTGTGGGGGTATCGGTGCTATACCCCCTTTTTATCATTCTGATAAGAGAATATTCGATTCTATTTAGTAAACGTAGTCCAACATAGATATACCCGGGGAGCAAAACCCCATATTTTGGAAGGAGCTGACATGTCGAGATATAAAAAGTAGTCCTATCTAGGATGGTTGTATGGACC
>CALNVZ010003429.1:15651525-15662106 GCA_940671915.1 Paracentrotus lividus
TTTTTTTTTGGGGGGGGGCGATGCTGGATCCCTCCCTGGAATAGTTTGCACACCGCACCGTTCCCTTACGCTAATTAATCTATGTGTGTGCCCATTTTTGGGTTTCGTCTGGTATGCGTGAGAGTGTGCCTATTCATGATGTGTTGAAAAATTCGTTTGCACACATTACTATAGATTTTTGACAATTATTATCGACTACTCTCATCATCCCGATCACGCGTCATAGGCATGCAATTACCCAAAAAAAAAGGGGAAAAAAGTAATTTTTGCACAATCTCTCAAGACACACCCCTTCCATAAAGCCACGCCCACTGTTTATTACATCAATCAGCCATGACAACCATCAATGGTATAAAAAAGCAATGCATTGGCAAACTGAGTGGAGTGGTACATTTTGGAACTCGATCCATTGGTGGTTGGTTGTTTTGTGTTGGTTCGGTTGTAGTTAAATTACCTTTCTATACTAGTTGAAATCAGAATGGAATGCCAATAAGCTATGGAAGTGGATATTCCACCAATCCTGACCGAAGAGATGGATACTTCATACCCGACAAACACCGAAGATGAGAGCGAGGAGGAAATGGAGATCGACAATAATCTCGACAAACTTACCCCGTCATCATCACCCCACGATCATGTCATTGAATACTGAGACAGAGAACTTGCACTTGTCGAGAAACTACAAGCAGCACCTTGATTAGACTTGTTTAAGGTACAATTCGATACACCAATAACCAACACACAAACAATATTCGCCAGCCAGAATGTTGGCAAAATCACACTTCTTTGGAACAATTGTCAAGTCAGAAAAAGGCCACTCTTTGTGCGTTTGAAAAAATGATAGCACTGCGACAATTTGATGTTATGGAGGACTATCATAATTACACATACATACATACATACTACAATACATACAATCCCTTTATACTCTCATTCCATCTTTTCCTTACTATTATTACTTTAATGGCTAAATAAGCCTTACATTATTCCTATAAGCGTTCCTTATTTCTCAAACAAATTGGAATTTTTTTTAGTAGGGATTTGAAGGAAGTAGGAACCCATCACATTAGTGTGCCTCTTTTCATGAGGGTATCTTTTTTGCACATTTCAAATATTTAAATATGTATATATAATATATAGTTTCGATACTTGCTTATTATAATAATATATTATATATACATATTAAATATATATATATTATATATATATTATATATAATATAATATATATATATATATTATAGTATATCTTCATATACTATATATATATATATTTTATTTATTATAAACTATATAAAGCAAGTTATGGAAACTGCAATAGCTGAAAGTGCTCACCTATAGGAGCAGCCTGTACAACTAAATAGCAAACTTTTCATATCTGTAACAATATATATATATATATATATATATATATATATATATGTATATATATCAAGGTTAAGGCACACCTACTTATTGGAATACATGCGGGCAGTACTCTTTAGAGTTTATACACAAGCTTTTTTTATATATCTTATACCGAGACAGAGGCAAATTACCT
The DNA here is from genome assembly GCA_940671915.1 of Paracentrotus lividus. Classification (NCBI taxonomy): domain Eukaryota; kingdom Metazoa; phylum Echinodermata; class Echinoidea; order Camarodonta; family Echinidae; genus Paracentrotus; species Paracentrotus lividus. The sequence continues at coordinate 15,653,065 of CALNVZ010003429.1, forward strand.
ATATCATTTATCTAAATTCTTTAATATGAATATATAAATTAACCTGTAAATATTTGTACAGGTTTACAGTCAAAGGGGGCACTTCTTTGTTCCGAATGTATTTTCGTACAAAAATGAAATATGGTTCGTTAGTCCGAAGGTTCGTTTGTCCGAAAACACAATTTCATAATCTAAAAATAAACCTGAAAATTAAATAATTAAGGTTCGGTTTTCCGAAGACAAAATTAGGGAAGTTAATCCGAAATTGAAAGAGGGTTCGAACATGAAGTAAGTTTCTTTTATCCAGAAAAAAAATGAATAACAATGGTTATTCATTTTCGGTTCAACCATGGATATATAAGATATCCATGGTTCAACTACGGTATGTAGCCACTATTACCAGCATAATTTCCTTTCTTTCTACGGGATGATAATACAGTTATAGATTACTGACGTTTTGGTTGACGATGGTTACCATAATGGCGTTAAGGATCGTAGTTTTCTCATCGCATAAATTGGGAAAATGCAAATTGGTCTACACCCACTTTCACTAATGCGCGTTTGGTCTAATCCCACGTGGTCTTATTCCATTTCTTTAACAACCAGTTCGTGTAATTCTAATCGCCACTTGGTCAATTCCTGTAACAAACTGGTAATAGGCCAAATATTCATTTGGGAATTAAAATAAAACATGTTATTGGGAATTAGACAAAAAATTGGCTATCAGACTTATTAGCAGTTAGACCAAGTGGAATTGTGACCACTTCTCGTAGGGTCCATGATTTGAGCAAGTAAGATTTTGACCAAATTTTTAGGGGACCAAATGGGTTTAACTCATGTGGTATCAATATACCCTTGCATTATTTGTATGTATATGTTTGTGTGTGTGTGTGTGTGTGTGTGTGTGTGTGTGTGTGTGTGTGTGTGTGTTGGTTTTGATGCCCCTGATAAATCGTTTGCACACTAGTAGGGATTGCCACACAAAAGCAAAAAGCCACTAGAACGGTTTCCACTTCACTGTATGGATGTAGTCACCCATGCATTTACAATGCAAACAATAACCCATGCACTGCCTACTCAATAATATACAGGCAGGGAAAAAGCAAAATTTTCAATGAAAAACAGCTTTCGAAATTGTCTTTTGGCCAGTGGTAAATATCAATCATTTTTATTCCTAATTGGTCAGTTTCTGCCTTAGAAAATACCTCAGCAGGTGATCAACTCCTGCTGTTGAAAAAATTGATATGAAAAAAAATACAGCGTGTTCAAAGTGATGCTTCTGTGTGATGTGTGTTATGACTGGAATTTCTCATGATTGGAATAGATTCAGATAAGGAGAAGTGGATATCTATAAAATTTAACTATATTTGAACAAAAAATGTATTGGGGTGAAAAGCAAAGAACAATGTTTACCACTGGCCATTTAAGTTTTAAAATTACTGTACCCTCTCCAACACTCAGCTCTGAGCCACACCACCATGAAATAGCCTATTGTCTAGGGTGTTTCTATTGAAACATGCCTTATGGAGTATTTTTCCACGGTGGTCATATTGGATCACATACGGTAACATACATGTCAAACCATCAGTTTTGTACTGCCATAACTTTTTGTATAATCTATTCATACGCCTCAATTATGTTACTATAATACACACATAGAAAATGTTTGGTGTGATTTGGTTTAATAAATCAAAGACAAAAGGACCATAAACTTGAGCTTTTATTGCATTTTCTGGCTTTGTCTGAAACTTGCAAAAGTGTTCTAGCAGGTCATTGGTAATCTGAGACACTCTTTGTGTCATATCTTTGAAATGGAACATCCAATTGTGATAATTCAAGTACCAAAATGTTTCTTTTAAAATGCTCTATCCAATAAGCCTAGCAAAAACAACTTTAAAACAACTTAAAATTTTAGTGGACATCCCTAACACTAGCTTCACCAAAATGAACTCATATATTTTAGGCCAAAAAAGAATCGACTGTACTGATTATGCCGCCGCGGCATTGCAATTAAGAAAATGAATGTATTTCACGCACAATATCTCCCGAGCTATAGACCACGGATTTCGTTTGTGGGGGTATCGGTGGTATACCCCCTCCAAACACAGGGGGGGGGGGGGGGGGGGGTGGCCTTTACAATAATATTTCCAATATTTCATTTCCATTAGTGCATTTTTTTTTCCTTATCCATATACAACGCTCTCTGTATGTATTGCTAAATTTCAATCATAACAATATATATATATATATAGCCATGATGGTGTTTTCGATAATTTTTCTTATCATTCTGAAAAGAGAATACTCGATTCTATTTAGTAAACGTAGTCCCACATAGTTATTAGCTGCATACACAATGTGCTGTACCTTACATTTCCTGTTATATTTCCTGTTTTATTTTTACTTAAGGATATCCGCAATGTCACTGAACAGGGAGTGTAACATTGATGTGGAATTCCCCACGATTGTTCCATGCACTAAAAAGTGGTGATTGTATTGAATGGCGTGGCTAAAAATAGACCTTATACATTGACATATCTCCCTGGCTACATGAATAATAAATTTAGGTTCATAATAGCTGTTTTCACAGATAAGTTTTGCCGAGAGTCAAGATTTTTTTCGGTTAATGAGAGGGGGCCTAAAATTTGAATTTCAGAATTTTTTTCCCCTCAAACCGGGCGAGCATGAAGGTACATTTAAAAATGTTCAAGTCACGCTAGACGTGCGATAAGCGGGGGGTAGGAATTAATTTTTTGGGGAGCCTTCGGACATCAAGAAGGTCATGATGTATCGGCCATAGGGGTAGGGTTTAGTTGGTTCAGTTGGTTGATCGGTTCGGTCTTCCCTTTCCCCCTTTTTTCCCTTTTATTATTATTATTTTTTTTTACTAGGGGGGCTATATCCGCGCCTGCTGTTCATGAATAATTAAAAATAGCTAAAATGCGGGCATATTTTTTTAATTACCATTATTCAAACATTTCTGTATATTGTTGCATGATTCCATGGACCAACGTTTTGTTGCGACCGTCGATTTTTGTATTCCCTAACAGGGAAGCTTTCACATAGCATGACCAGACCCGGTCATCATTTAGTGAAACAAGACGGTAAACAAAAAAACAGGCACCAAACATAAAATTTCCGAATCAGGCGCAAGATTCCTCCCCCACCTCCAGTTTGAAAAAAAAAGGAAAAGGAGATAAAATGGGGGAAATGCCGCAACGAACGAACGCCTATACCCTATAGCTTGTTGGACCTATACTGATTGACCTTCTTGATGGTGTGAACAAAAATGTAAACCTAGTCATTTAGTGTCTTTTATGAATGCAAAAGAGACAACAGTAGGGCTACGCTTTCACAAAATTTGAACAATGGATGTTCGGGTTCAGAGGGCGCCGAGTGTACGTCCTCCCCCCGACCCCCCCCATAACCAAAAAAAAAAAAAAAAAAAAAAAACGGTAACATAAGGTACATGCAGGTAATATGGGCCCCCTAAGCTCATTTGTCTAATTTGCATAAAATTACGAAAAGAATCAGATTCTATCTTTGTTTACATGAATCAATAACATACTGGCTGCTAACTTTTATTGTGAAGAAAACAATTATCACCAACCCCCCTGTCTGCAATATTCAAATGTTGACGTCATTACCAAAGTGCCCATATTACCGTGCATATGCAGGTAATATGGGCTCATGTATTTAATGTATGTTTTCAAAACTACAATGACTCTACCATGTCTGGAATTTGCTTAAAATGTTGAAAATCATTAACTTTGAGATATAATTTTGAAATTATAAGACCCTTCAGTAAATCCTTTGACTATATATTTCACTTGTTTATGTATTTTGTATATTATTTCTTTTTTAAATATTACTTAAATATTATTTTTCATTATACAAGTCAATATAGGCCTACAATAAGTTATCTATATTAATTATATACTGTGAATATACCCAAAAAATCGTAGCAAAGAGATTAATGCCTCATCCCAATACTAAGTAACAGAATCATTTCCGCCATTTTGGATGTCCCATTTTACCTGCACTAATGTTGCTGTGTCAGGCAAGCATTCAATGCAACATTGCACCCCTTCACTAAAACAAATTGACCTGTACACGCTAGTATGATCAAATGAAACTATAAGCTTACTAAATATACAAGACAATTGAGGTTACCCTCAAACACTCTTTCACCGTCACATTAAGTGAAATATTAAATTTTACATCAGGGTAAAAAAATGCCGTAAGTTTTACCTACCTTGTTGGTTTTCAACAATTTTCTCAGAGAAATTTCGGCATCAGATGCTTTCACGACGATATATTTTAGTATACAGTTCATATGAACAACATTATGGTGCTCACACCGGTCACCGCGTCACCGGTCGACGGTCACGACATGATTTGCTTCAGGTGGCCCTTATTATGCGGCGGTCACAACTCGTCGTAGCCTACGGGGCACGTGCCATCGACGTAGCCTGCGTTGCATGTGCAATACACGCACAAGTCCTGGGTCAACTTCTGCGATTCCTGCGTTTCTGTAGAAAGGGTAATCCCTCCTGTACGTCGTACATGCATTGTACCTGCGAGGTACCTCCGCTGCAGGCGATTTTTCTACGAAATCCGTCGTAGGGAGTTGCACGTCGAAGGTACGGCGAGTTGTGACGCCGCCGCATTACCTGCTGGCCCATATTACCTGCAATGTACCCTATTTGTGTGATGAATGCTGCAAAAATGTAATTACAAATGAACTCATTAACAATTAAAGGGGAAATTCACCCTGGAAATTAAAACGCTGAATTTAAAAATAACAGAAAAATAATAACAAATAAATCCACAAAAATCACAAGGTTATGATTGTGTAAAGTTTTGATGGTGTGACGTCACTTCGAGCAGCTCTCCCATAATGTACACTGTAAAAAAATATATGTATTTTTACAGCAAATCTGCTGTCAGCAGAGTCGCCATAAAAATATAATCAAAAAACAGTTTTGTTGTAAATTTCTCCTCTAAGAATTTATGAAAGAGAAGGGGAAAAAATCATTAGAGTTCTATAGCGTACATATGTGGTTAAAACGAAACAAATGTGTTACTCCTGATGTATATTTAGTATTTCTCATGTAATTATTTGCAGGAGAAATTTACAACAAAACTGTTTTTTAAATTACATTTTTTATGGCGACTCTGCTGACAGCAGATTTGCTGTAAAAATACAAATATTTTTTACAGTGTAGTGCATGTAAATTCTATTGTCCTTTTTCAAGATTCCTGATGAAGGAATAGACTTATTTCATTGGGTTGTGTATGAATAAATAAAATAAATAAATTATGTTTGATGATATATCAACATCATAGATAAATACTAATTATCCTTTTGACAAAAATTTAAAAAAAATTTAAAAGAATTTTTGTTACACAAGATATGGGACAGCAGCTCGCATGGGACGTCACAAAATCAAAAATTTAAACATTATTTTGTAACTTTTTTAAACTCTAAGCCTTAATTGATTTAATTTTTTTTTTAATGTGTTTTTTTAACCAAAAATATATTTCAGGGTGAACTTCCCCTTTAAGGTGTTTATCCAAATCGAACAATATGTGTAGTTACTGAGTTAGAGCTCTACCGAGTGAGTCAAAAAAAACTTTACACCTAGAAAAATGTCAATAAAAAGAAAACCAATTTATAAATCCTAAATTATTTTACATATTCTGAAAGAGTAACTCCTCCCACATCTTCTGGTACCATTTTTGTGTGGTATGTCTTTACGTTTGGATGAACACGACGCATTGTTTGCGAACATGCAAATTTCGAATTGTGCCAGGGTGGGGATGAAATTGAAACAACAAAAGCTGACAAAAAAGCAACTCCATCATGAATAAAATAGCATAACTTTTTAACGAAAATGTCTCCCGCTTAATAACTTGGCAGGGGTGTTGCTACACATATTGACTACATTTTGTTAAAAAAAATAGATTGACTCGTCTAGTAATGCACGAATGAGTACACATCAAAGAGTAAATTGCCACTGACAGACCTAAAAAGGCCTCATATTACTTTTGAAAAGAGATTATTTTGTCTTTGACGTGTGCTCACTCATGCCTGACTCTACAGATTTATCTCATTTTCATACAAAATGTAGTCAATATGTGTAATAATACCCCTGCCAAGTTATTAAGCGGAAGACATTTTCGTTAAAAAGTTATGCTATTTTATTCATGATGGAGTTGCTTTCTTGTCAGCTTTTGTTGTTTCAATTTCATCCCCATCCTGGCACAATTCGAAATTTGCATGTTCGCAAACAATGCGTCGTGTTCATCCAAACGTAAAGACATACCACACAAAAATAGTACCGGAAGATGCGGGAGGAGTTACTGTTTCAGAATATGTAAAATAATTTAAGGTTTATAAATTGGTTTTCTTTTTATTTACATTTTTCTAGGTGTAAAGTTTTTTTTTACTCACTCGGTATAATGACTTTGGGCATGTTGGGTGGCATTAAAGATATTTTTGTACCTTGCTCGTTTTGTATCTAAGACTCCATTATCTTTCATCACCCGGCGATGATCACGCATCCACTGCATGACGTTGTCAAGTGATATCACGGGATCATTGCCCATATCAACATAATTTTTGAAGCCCTTCGTATAGTCGAAGTCCGGCTCGTCGTCGGGTTGCAAGAAGAAACGTCTGTTTCGGTCATCATTGCAGTACCGACGTTCATTGTCTGTTGAAAAGGTGCCCAGTACTTTGTGTCCAACTATTCCACCGTTACTCTGAAGTAAATAAAATCATTTGACATTTCAGTTTCAGTTTATTTTATTTCATTTCATATTTCACACGCACACAAACACACACACACACACACACACACACACACCCTCACATACACACACACACACACACACACACATAGAGCAGGAAAGGTGTAGAGAGAGAACAGGTCCTGTAAAGCATTTACAGTACGTAAGAAAAATAAAAATATAAATACAAAATGACACTTTTAGATTTGAATTTTGAAGTTTTTTACATCACTAAATTCCAAACGTGACAAAATAAAAAAAAATTAAAAAAATATTAGAAACAATTGTAAATTTGTTATTTTCATCAGGATTTGGTTAAAAAAAACCCCACCTTTTTGGAAAAATATTATCGGCATGCTTTTTATGACCTATTACATAATAGATATTCCAAAGTTCTATGGAATAAGGGACTCTCAAATAACCTCTTATACAAATCGTAAAAAGAGTTTTGGATATCCTCCCAAATAAAAGAAAATGCATAGGCCTTTTATAGGCCTATATAATATATATATATATATATAGAGAGAGAGAGAGAGAGAGAGAGAGAGAGAGAGAGAGAGAGAATACACATACAACAGCCAATGGGTAACACTTTTTTAAAGAGAATAATAGTTAACGTAGCTCAAATCAAAATATATCGAAATATATATATATATATGTATATATATATATATATATATATATTGTGCATTAATCCTCGGTCCAAACATCATAGAGTTTCACGTATTGGCAGGTGATCAACAAACAAAGAAACAAAATGTAGTCCAGTAATGCATCTTCGCCAATTTATTAGATTTTCAGTCTCAAATTTTCGACGGACTACAGTCTGTGTCAAAAAAAAAATGGTACAGTCGGAAAACATTTTTTAAAGTATGAATATTAATTAGAACCTGGTATTGTTTGGCATTTTCATAAAGCAGCATAATCGGACTTTCTTCTGCAATTTTTTTCATCATATTTGGTGCTGTTATTTTTGGGATATGACCAGTTTTCTACAGTCAAGAAAAATCCATTTTCGCACGACGTCCATGCTTTTGTGTAGGTTTCGCATTATGGAACAATAGACGTGGGTAAATTCGATTTGTACCTCGTCGCACAATATTTAGCATAACTTTTGTTTAACGAAAGAAAATTATAAAGAACAAAGTGCATCAGCAAGGAAAATCTTTTGGCTTTAATTTGGTACCACATGCACACATTATTTGAAAAGATTTCACACGTAAATTATTTTTTCCCCGACTGTACCATTTTATTTGACACAGACTGTAGTACCTCCGTCTTCTTCAGGAAAGAAAATTTACAATGAAATCTATATATATTGTAATAATGATTCATTGTAAATTTCTCTCCTTAAGAAGACGGAGGTACTAGTCCGTCGAAAATTTGAGACTGAAAATCTAATAAATTGGCGAAAATGTAGTACTGGACTACATTTTGTTTCTTTATATATATATATATATATTTGAGACTGAAAAATCTAATAAATTGGCGTAAATGCATTACTGGACTACATTTCTTGTTTTTGTTTGATGATCACCTGCCAATACGTGAAAATCTATATATATTGTAATAATGATAATGTTAAAAATGAACAAGAATGAATAGATAATTAAATAAATAAATAAATAAGCAAATAGATAGATAAATAAATAAATAATAGAAAGAGAAAGAAAAAAGAAATCGGTGCATCATTTTCTAATGGCTTCAATTAGAATTTATCAAAATAATATATGGCAAAAAAAAAATCTGTATTTCTTTTTTACTTACGTGTGCCATGTTTGTGTTTCTTGTTGTTAAGCTGATCAGCGAAAACAATCGTTAATAATGTAAATTAATTTGGATGAACTGAAGGAGTGAAGTTTTGAAAATAATTTACGCTTTATACATTTTGCTGGCTAGCCGGGGAATCCCCAATGCCAATACCGCCTATCATGATTGCAAATTGCCATTTCGTCTCTCTCTCTCTCTCTCTCTCTCTCTCTCTCTCTCCCTCTCTATCTCTCTGCTTATTACATATCTGAAGAAATAGCTTATTGCCCAACAAATGACATTGCGCAATTCCATCGCGAACTCTGTACCCATCTCAACAGTATTGTGAAATGTTTAATTTTTATATTAGGCTACTCTAAATTGTTTTTTACACATCGGGACGAGCATAATTCCATGTTTCGCATTAACAGCAAATCTGACGATTTTTTTTTATTATATTATTAATTAGGATCATTAATTCACTATGCAAAGTCTAGCTGCCACCACCATAAATAGTGTACA
>CALNVZ010003429.1:15668937-15681753 GCA_940671915.1 Paracentrotus lividus
TGACCAACAGTGTATATGACTACACCTACTAACTTCAGTCACCCTTCGACAATACCAACAAATTACAAGAAGTAACTTCAAAATGGTTCCTGGTGAAATTCACCAATTATTATACTCTCTAGAGTGGAAAAATAGGGGAAGGGAGTGAAACGGAGGACAACACATTATATATCGAGTGGTAAAATTTCAATCTAAAATGAGTGTGGAAGTGAATTGTTAGCTCTAAGAGTAGAAACTTTTTATCCAAATAACAGCTTTAACTCCTCTAGATCAAAGTGGGTTTCCACTCAAAAAAACATGTTGTCCTTCGTTTAACTCCTTGAACGAGTGGAAATTCACTCGTTTACATTTAGAGAGGATACGAATACTTACTTTGGGTCGTCATCCTGGACAAGTTCTTTGATCTGTGAAAGCAGTGATTCCATCTTCTCGATGCATTTTCCTGGACTCCATTTGTTCTATAGTGTTCAGAAAAAAGAGGAAAAAAAAAAACATATATAAAGCTTCATATTTCCCCCATCGTAAATGGTCCTTAAAGCCTGCCTCACACGCGTTTTGCTGCGCTGCGATTTTGGAGGAAAACTGTTACATTATTTGATATAAAAATTCAAATAAGGAAATTCATATTTCCAAAGTTTTGGGTATTCCAGGGATCTTACTAAAATTTTAATTCACGGCGATTTATATGTATAAATTCAAATCGTTTCTATTTTGCAGTGATGTCATGGCGATCTTGTCATTTTAAGCTAACTTTGACCTTCAGTCGTAATTAAAGGCTCACATTGGAACAAAATTTCGATTACATTGTTCTTTACAATTTTTACCCCACATAACATAATTTTGCACGTTTCAAATGTCACAATTAATGCAAACTGCCATTTGTTCAAAACATCGCATCGCAGCAAATCGCACTGAGGCGGGCTTATGGAAGATCTTAGGGATGAGAATTCGTCAATGAAACTGAAAACGTTGTGACGTCATTTCAGACTTCTCCTCATTTTCCATCGAAATTTCCGGCTGGGGGATAAAGTTTTCTGAGCCTTTTTTGTTGTTTATGTGGTCTTATCAACATTCAATCTCAGAAAAAATTAATATTAGTTTCATGACCTCATTTTCGAGCCTATGAAAGTTTCATTGTTTTGTGTCGGTCTTCGTTCGAACTCGTCGATGTGCGGCCATTAGGCATTAGCTAGCTGCGTGCATCTAATTGTGATCTTAATTTAATTCTTAACTCTAAGCATTAATCTAGTCAGAGATTACTAGACAAGCATATTCATAAAATAGAAAGAAATTATTCAAAAATAATAAAATAAGACTGGAATAACAGTTTTACCCATGTCATTTATAACTGTATATATAGGTTTATTATTAACCTGAGCATAATTTGCTGGGAGTTCGTCGGTTCTGATGTATTCCACTTTCTTGACGATTCTTCGCTTGTCGTCTCGCACTCCGCAGACGATCTGAGGAATGTCTGAAAGAGCGTTTGGCGCCCACCATTTTAGGGCTTTCATCCTAGGATAACAAATGATTGGAGAGAAAAGGAGAATCATAACACATGTTTTGAATATTTATCATTGTAATGGGTGTCCATACTTAAAGACGGGGTGTCTTCAGCTTCCATGGGTAATTTGACACCATAGATGTTTACCCAGTAACAGGTGTCATCCATCACCTGACCACTGGCAGACCTTAGTAATGTCTTGTATATTCCACCCATCCCTCCATCTGGTAAAGTCATTCAATCTCAGTTTCCCTGGCCCGAAGCTCTCTGGGGTGGGACGGATTGTTTTGCTGTGGTCCAGAAATTTATCTTCAAGGAATCAAGACTGTTACTTCCAGTGCTTTTCACTAAAGGGCCTGTCCCACAGAAGGCGATCGTTGTGGCGACAACCTAAACTTGTTAGAACCTGCCAGAATCGTGTCAGAATCGTAGGTGACCGAAGATCATATACGTGTATACGTCTACGATAGGCTACGACAACGACTTGCTTCCACGCAAACAAAAGGCTAACAATAGCTGGTATCCGATAATACAATGGCCTCGACCTTAGCGCATCTCGCGGCTCGATCTTCTCTTGTCGCAACTTAAAATCAACCAAAATATGAACTTGCGCACTGTGGCGATCCTTGCGACTGACACAGGCGATCGAGTGTTTTCTACCTGATGGCGGCCAGTCGCCTTTAGGTTCGTGATAGTTCTCTCAGTCGCGCATTATAATTTGGGTCGTGAGTGATTTTTGAAAATTTCAAAAATTAGCGGCGACTGTACAGTATCTGAATGGGAGGCCAATCCTGATTTGGGTGAATGTAGCTGGTTTTTCAACAAGTTAAACAATAGCCGGCGTCAGTTGTGTTGACGTCAGTGCCCGTAGCCTGTCTTCTCTTGTCGCGACAATGTGCTATCGTAGATTGTCGCCTGATAGAACATGTTTAGCAGAGCAGAACGACGGCCAATTGTAGGTTGCCGCACTACAGCGTACGTTGCACGCATCGCTGAACCAAACGGCAAGTGAAATTTAAGCCGCTACGACCTTTGTCGCCAACTACAATCACCAAAATCAGGTTCGGCCTCCCATTCAGATACTGTAGAGTCGCCACAAATTTTTGAAATTTTCAAAAATCACTCACGACCCAAATTATAATGCGCGACTGAGGGGACAATCACGAACCTAAAGGCGACAGGCCGCCATCAGGTAGAAAACACTCGATCGCCTGTGTCAGTCGCAAGGATCGCCACAGTGCTCAAGTTCGTACTTTGGTTGATTTTAAGCTGCGACAAGAGAAGTCGAACGCGAGATGCGCGAAGGTCGAGGCTATTGTATTATCGGATACAAGCTATATAATTGTTCGTCTATTGTTTGCGTGGAAGCAAGTCGTTGTCGTAGCCTATCGTAAACAGAGTCGTAGATACGTATATCATCTTCGGTCACCTACGATTCTGACACGATTCTGGCAGGTTTTAACATGTATAGGTTGTCGCCAAACGATCGCTCTTTCTGTGGACAGGCCACTTTAGTCTGGGTCAAGACAAAGTTTGAATCAACTCCCCAATGAAGCGTGTGAAGATTCCCCGTTCTTATAGTGGTATAGGGCGGGGGGGGGGGGTGGGGCGGGGGAGGCCAGTTGAATCGGCTGATGAGAAGTAAGTAGGGGATGGTCATTGATATTTTTTTTTTTGAAAAGTAGATCCTGACATGGCCGGATGGTAATTCATCTAAATGACACCCCCCCCCCCCCCCCCCCCCCCCCCCCCCCCTATATTTAGTATTTAAAAAATCAGAGAGAAAATAGTCTTGTAGCTCATTTTTATTCTGCTGTAGAGACAAAAACGACAATCAGGTTAAGAGGGTGATATGTTGTGTTCTTCATGATAATTGCTGATAAAATAATGTAACCAAGGTTAGTTTGAAGCAAGCATGAATTCTGCATGATTTTGTAAAAGTGGTGAACCATAAATTTGTAAAAGTCATGATCAAAGTCAGAAATTAGCGGTGGATCCAGGATTTGACAATAGGGGAGGGGCTGGTAGCGGAAATTTCCAATTTAAACATGTACAAGCAATTATTAGTTTTCAAAAAATATATAGGAGGGCGCCTCCATGTTACACGCTGCCTAGCCTTTTGCCAAGGCACTCGGCGCTTGTATTTCCCAAAATGCGCCAAACGAGTCTAAATACACAAGACTATCATGCGAGGCAATGATAGTCTTATGTATGATAGTCTAATGTATTCAGACTCGTTTGGCGCTTTTGGGGAAATAAAAGCGCCGAGTGCCTTGGCTAAAGACTATACCATGCCTTGATCCTCCACTGAGCGTGCATAAAATTAGGATCGCTGCAAAAAGTGGGATTTCGACGATGAGATTTAAACGGACAGCATCAATTCATCAAAGGCCTTTTATAAAGAGCACAAACATTTTTTTAGCAAGTTAAATTGGGCAAAAATCAGATTGACAGAATCATAGAGGCAAATGTCATCAAACTATATCTTACGGGTTAACATCATGTTGGTTTTTGGTTCGAACGTTAACATAGTTTCCTGGAGAGGGCGTGGCGGCATCCCTCTTTTCAGCCTGCACCTCGAAACTGAAGAGGAGTCTGTGTTTACCACAATTAGCGCTCATCATTGCGTAATAGGATGCATTATCGTTCACGGGAGCACGTATGTCTCGGGTGCGTCCGTCCTCTGAAAAAGAAAACGACGAATAAAATAATCAAACAGTATGAAGATGTAAGCTGTTGTTGTTAGTTTGAATTAAACAAGCTTGTCTAATTTCCTTCAGACACCGTGATTATTTCCTGACAATGGCCTAATTTGACCTCCAACTTAAAAAAAAAAAAAAAAAAAAATCAAATTTGAGCAAAATCGGCTCTAATGGGAGGCGGAGGCAAAATTGGAATTTCATATTTTTGAAACCCAATTTGTTTCGCTTCACAACAGGGGGGGGGGCAAAAAAGGTAATTCAATTGATTTTTTTTTCTTCACGTTACGCTGGCCGAACGATAAGCCGGGAGGAGGAAGGCTTTACAAAATTAGGCCTAAGGGTAGGGTACAGTCGGTCGGTCATCCATCAAAAGTTTTTCCACTATTCACCCATTTTTTTAATGGCGGGCCGGCAGGCGCGGATCCAAGAAAATCGAATTGAATGCATTTCTCGGGCCCAATTGTCCGGGGACAAAAGCGGCTCTATTATGTTTACGCATGGGCCCGATACATTCATTGTATGAAATCTGGCTGCGTCCGCTACTGTTCGGGCCCACCGCCTCATGGATCCTGCCTGTATACTCACTGCTTCTGACAAACTGCAGGAAAATTTTCGAAGAGGCTGCAATCATCTGACTATGTACATTCTGATTTCCAGCACCTTGCCAGTCATCTGATGATTCTGAGACGTAGTAGGTTCCACGACACAGGGTCACCAGGAGATTAATGTTATGGTCTTTATTGGATCTTGCCTCCAAGAGACGTCCAAACAATCCTCGACGACCAACAAAGTCCACATTCAGCCTATATATACGAAAAATCAACAACAAACAAATGAAAATGAAAAACAAAAACAGAGCTTTAAAGTGGAATGGTAAAGACTTATTATCATATACGAAACGAATCAGTGGGGTGTGTAGAACAACTTGCTTTTTATTTCGTGAAAAACGGACAACCTGAAGTGGAGTTAGAGGACGTTATCTGTCCCCTCCCTGAAATATTATACATCAAGTAAAATTTGGAGGGGTTCTTGATGACGTCATAAGTGTGAGGGAAAGTTGCATAGCTTGAATGCTCCACTATGTATACAAGTCTTATACATGTATTGTAATGCATTACTTTTTATCCCTTTACTTATTTCATTCATTGTTTTCCTCACTTTCCTTATGTTATTTATTGTTTCTCTATTTCCTGATGTAATCCGTTGTATCTCCTTCCATACCCATGGTGTTGATATTTCTGCTTTCCTTATGTTATTTATTGTATTTCTCTCTTTCCATTATGTTTTTCTCAATTTCCTTATGTTATCCATTGTTTTTCTATCTTGCCTTATGTTATTCATTGTTTTTCTCACTTTCCTTATGTTACTCATTGTTTTTTTTTTTTTTACTTCCTTATGTCTATTCATTGTTATTTTACTTTCCTTTATGTTATTTCATTGATTTTCACTTTCCTTATGTCAGTTTCTACTTTCCTTATATGTGTTTTCTCAATCCTCCTTATGTTATTCATTGTTTTTTTCTCACTTTCTTGTATGTTTTTCATTATTTTTCTCATCGTTCCTTATGTTGATTCGGTTGTTTTTCTGACTTTCTTTATGTTTATTCATTGGTTTTCTCTCGTATGCTTCCTTATGGTTTTCAAATCTTCGAACACCCCCCCCTCTCCTCACACCCTTAGTCCTCCTCACCGCGGTTATCTTTTCTGTCCTCTCTAAGTTTGGGTTGTTTTTCGCTCTTGTTGTATAATAATTGTAAATGATATATTCTTGTCCTCATCCCGGCCCATGTATAGTAACTTGGTTGATAGTGCGTGCTGCTGTTTAGTCAGTTTTTGTCCGTTTGGAGGGGCAAGAATTTATTCCAATTAGATTTATTCAGATATGAATTAATTTCATGGAAATAGTGTTTTCAGTTAAAAAAAAAAAAATGCTTACTTTCTGTATTCATTTTATATGCTTTCAGAGGAGTGGACCGAGTGTGTGGCGCGTAGGCGCCTGCTACAACGCTTAAAGCTTGCTTCTTGCTGGGTTCCTGGAATATTTCTTCTATAGATGTTTTCTCTGTTTACTTTGTGACACAAAATGTTCTATGCTTTACAGTACTGATGTTGTTAATTGTGAATTATTTATTTTCGTAACTTTTGAAAACATGCAGGAAGAAGATCATACAAGTATCTGACATCTTGAATTCATTGTTCTTTCTCTCTTTACTTATGTTATTTCCATGGTTTTTCTTCACTCTTCTAATGTCATTCAATGTTTTTCTCACTCTTCTTTATTTTATCAATGTCTTCTTCGCTTTCGCTTATGATTATTCATGTCTTTCTCTCTTTCCTTCTGTTATTCATCGTTTTCTTGTTTTTTCCTTATTGTATTTATTTTTTCCTCTCTTTCCTTATGTTATCATTGTTTTTCTCTCTCTTCTTATGTTATTCATTGTTTTTCTCACCTTCTTTATGTAATTCATTGTTTTTCTCTCTTCCTTTTGTATTCATTGTTTTTCCTTTATTCGTATTTATTGTTCTCTATTTCCTAATACATAACTTATTTGTTGTTTCTATTTCTTATTCATTGATTTCTTTTTAATATTCCTGAAATGGTATTTATGTTTCTGTCTCGATTGTTCATTTTCTTATAATGCCTTTATTAGATAGTAATAGATATGCTTCATGCATTACTTCCAGGTTTGCTCCTCAACTTGTGACGTCATCAACATAGCCCTTAAAAATATCCACGGATCTTCCAATTGAACCTGATTGTAATACATTGTTCAAAGCAGCATTTCTCGTGAACGCAATATGCTGAAGGATCAACTAAACCGCGTGTCTGTTTCTCATGTAACTAACTTGATAATGCAATTGAATTCAACAAGATTGGCCTCTTCTTTAATATTCCATCTTAAGGGAATCCAGGACTTCATCGTATTAATTTAGCATGACAGTCAAATAAAATTATACAACACATTGCAATAAATTGTTTAAAATGTCTAACAATCATGATAATATACACGTACGCTATGCGATGGATAGTATACAGACTGTTAGAGTTTAAATAACATTTCATCATTGCCCAAAAATGTAATATTTTCCCAAGGGACTATATTTACGCCGAAGCGCCCGAGGGAAAATATAGTCTCGAGGGAAAATATAACTTTGGAGGACAAATTAAGTGTTATTATGAAAACGATAATAAGTCAATATATGTTATATTAATATAAGGGAATGCTCATTATCTAATGCAAATATATTTTCATTGTATGAATATTATCATCTGTTGGTGTTTTTTATGTTTTATTTATATTTTGCGAGTTTGGGATTCGTTATAATAATAATATTTGTGAATTATTATGTACCATGCATGTATCGTGATGTAGTTGTTTCGATCATTATTTATATATCATTCTGATTAGAGAATACTAGAAATTATTTAGTAAACGTATTAGCTGCACGCACAACGTGGTTGTACGGTATGATTATTATTCCGTATTATATAACATTAACAGAAAACAAGTCTTGATTGTAGGCAATGAACTTCAGACTCAAAATGTCATGGTATGTAAACAAATATTATCAGATGTATTGTATTATTCATGTAACCAGGGAGATAAAGTCAATTAATGAGGTCTATCATTAGCCAGGCCAATCATCATTATCTAGTGCAGTACTACAATCGTGGGGAATTCCACATCGGTATTAGCTGGTATTATCCCCCCCCCCCCTTCATGAGTATTCAAACATAGCTAAAATGCGTGCATACTATTTTTAAAAATTACCATTAATAGGCCTTTCTACTCTTTCTGTATATATTATTCATAACCATTGTGTTGGTTATTCTGAAATGGAAAGCTTTTATTTCTGAGATGATCAAACCCGGTCTTCATTAATTTTGAAATTTCCGGAGGTAGAATTCAGGCGCGGATCCTCCCTCCATGTAGGAAAAACGAGGAAATAAGGGCAAAAAATATGGGGGAAAAAAACTGGCCACATCACTCGATTTACCGACTGAACCCTACTCATATGGTTGATATATGATGACTTTCTTAACGCCTATATAGTCATTTTCTGTCTGTCAAATATTGAACAATGGAGGTTCGGGATCAGAGGGGCGAGCGTACGCCCCCCCCCCCCATTTAAAAAAAAATTTGGTAAAATGTATTTTGTGTGATGATTGCTGCAAAATGTAAAAAAAGAAACCATGGGATTTCATTGACTTTAAAAATAACAGAAAATAATTTTAAAAAACGAGAGTGAAGGTTTGAAGAAAATCCACACAAAAATAACGAAGTTATGATAGTGTAACGTTTTAAATTCTATTCGGGTAAATTCTATAAATTTGTACTTTTTCATGATTCCTGATGAAGGAATAGATTTATTTCATACGGTTATGTTATATTAAGATATGAGTATATGAATATAAAAAAGGTCCAAGTCTATCTTTTGGCCAAATTGAGTTGCTCTTACATGAGTCCATCTTGTGTACAATATTTACAGCACCGTGAATTCTGCCCCAAAATGCCTGAAATTAACATTTAAAAAAATCTCAAATCTCCATTGACTACACACAAAAATCATTCAGTTTTTCATGATTTAATCTTTTTTTCATAAATTCATATGTTTGGTGATATGTCGATATCATAGATGAAATACTAATTATCCTTTTGACAAAAATGAAAAAATATGGAATGTACGTTACACAAGACATGGGACAGAAGACGTCACAAAATCAAAACTTTTAACATTTCTAACTTTTTTACTCTTCGGTGGATTTTCTTCATTGATATTTTTCTTTAATGTTTCAGAGTGAACTTCCCATTTAAGGTGTTTATCCAAATCGAACAATGTGCAGTAACTGAGTTAGCGCTCTTATAATGACTTTGGGTGGAATCATGCATGGGTGGAATTAAAGATATTTTTGTACCTTGCTCGTTTTGTATCTAAGACTCCATTATCTTTCATCACCCCTCGATGGTCACACATCCACTGCATGACGTTGTCAAGTGATATCGCCACCGGATCATCGCCCATTTCGACATAGTTTTTGAAGCCCTTCGTATAGCCGAAGTCCGGCTCGTCGTCGGGTTGCAAGAAGAAACGTCTGTTTCGGTCATCATTGCAGTACCGACGATTATCGTCTGTGGAAAAGGTGCCCAGTACCTTGTGTCCAACTATTCCACCGTTACTCAGTCTCTGAAGTAAATAAAATCATTTGACACTTGAATTGGATTGAATTGAATTTATTTTCCACATAGGCCTATTCATTAAAAAAAAACTTCAGTTTCAGTTAATATTATGTCATATTCCATATATATAAATATAAATATAAATACAAAATGAAACTTTTAGAGTTGAATTTTGAAGTTTTTTTACATCACTAAATTCCCAATTAAGATTAACAACAACAAAAAAATACTAGAAACAATCGTGAAATTTGTTATTTTAATCAAGGTTTGGTTTAAATTAGAGGATCTAGGACCCCCTGTGGACATAAAGTAATTTTAACACCTTTATAGCTTAGAGAGAGAATAAAATGTATTGTAAGATATTTATAAATATTAAGAGAACAGATACTATGACTAGAATATGATATTATTTGCCATACCCTTTTCAGGAAGTGGAAGTGAAATGTATTGAGATGTAATAGGTCATAAAGTGTCGTCCGTAAGTGGGAATAAGTGGGGCGAGTGTAGGTATGCTTTACGGGGACCAATCGAATTGTGTATGTTTTGCTGGGCAGGTTTGATACTTCAAGTAAGTTTTCTTCGGACGCGCGTATTGGGCGCTACCGAGTCTTCGCTCTAGAGTTCGACAATCAGCCGGGGGCCGCTAGAATCGCGTGTCGATTCATGGGGGGACTGAGGCAGACATATTTGAATTTACCAACGTTATAATGCTCGCGTAAGGATTACTCATTTAGGGTTCTGGCAGCTATATTACAAGCGGGATGTGGGCTAGGGAGGACATTGATTTTTATTTCTTAAAGCGCTAGAGTGAGCTTGACACGGATTCGGACGAAGCGTAAGTTGGGTGCGAATGCTATGATATTGTTTCTTAATAATGTTATTGGCTTTTTTAGCTTTCCAAGTGTGCATGTTCTTCCTTGGGAGTTCGTATCCATTTTAGTAACGGTAGAACAACGGTAGATGCGAGGCAGAAGCGAGATTCGCCGAAAATTTAAAGTGCTAAAACTTGGGAAATTTATTTTGACATTCATGTCTCCTTATTGTAGTATATGTTGTCGAGCCGCGCGAGCGCCGAGTCGTGAAGAATATGTGGTGGAATTCGCTGATAATTGGCGCCGAGGAAGTGTTTTCTGGACATTTATTCAGGGTGGGGTTGGACTGTTATGTTTCCGTTAGGATATGCGTAGTCCGGCTGTGTTGCGGAAGAAGAAAGGGTATGGTTGGACATCTAGGGTGTGAGAGGTCAAGGTCGGCTGTAAAGACGCTTTTAGAAGAGAATAGAAATTCGGGAGAGGGCAGGGGAATACTGACAGAAACATTGTCTTTAATGTAAAGTTTTTCTAGGTGCGTGTGCTATTTTTGTGTATAATACTATAGGATGGTCTTACATTCTTGATTACGGGCGTCGCTACTGTTCAGTTTTGTAGTATAATGAGGTGGATAAAAAGACACTGATCGTGAGCGCTTGGTAGAAGCGGGCGGGCAACATAAATTGTTTAAGCTAAATTTGTGATACTTTGTGCATTGTAGATTGCCGCCATTTAATACATTAGTATCTGAGGCTGTTTGCGCGAATCGGGAGCCGGTAAATTTTATTCGATATTGTTCTCAAAGTGTGTAATATTTAGATCCATCTGCATGGGCCGCTCTGCGAGCCGCGCTGGGTTGGGGGGGGTTGTTGGTGGCTGCAGGCCTTGCCGTTCTTTTCAACGTCATTTTTCTCACAAACGTGTACAAAATGAACCATATCGTTGATGTCTTTTTGATTCTCTATGCCTGGTTTCAGTCCCCCACTTTCGCGTATATACATGCTCCGGCGGTCCCGTAGGATTGTGTCCATGGATTAAACATATAGTATTCTTGTTATCATTTTGTGAACGGATACATTTTTTTATATGTCTGTTTGTTATCAGTTGTAGTGTCGTTACTTAACGCAGTATGCAGCGATAAAAAATACAAATGACAATCTTCTATGAAATTAATTTTTGTGGTTTGCTGCAGGCCCCAAGCTCGCTCCATACAACCTTGCCCGCACTGACTGAAATACATTAAAGTGTTTTTGGTGATTTTGTGACAGACAGACACTGTCTTGTCCTAAAGTTTGTCTCTGTCTAGACCAGGAGATAGGGGAGTCAAAACCTATTTTATTCGACTGGACTTTCTACTATTTGTTTGATTACTTACGTGCGGTTAAGGTCCGGGCATAGCGACCTTTTTTTTTGAGCAATCTGAAAAGTTTTCGTGGTTTTTTGGAGTTGGATGTTAAAAAGAAGCACTTCTTTATTATTAAGAAGCTGCCTATTTTCATCAATAAATTATCCTTACTTATTATCTAGTTGTTATTTTTTTTTTTTTCATTTCTTTATCTTGGAAGAATTGGAGGGGGAGAATGTTTTGTGAGCATGCAGTCTCCCCCGTTCCGCCTTAGGATTTACTGGCCGTGGATGTATAGTTAAATTTCTTCTCTGTTTATGTGTGAGAAAGGATCGGAGTTGCAGATGACCGTCTGATATAATTTGAGACATAATCTATATTAAAAATTGCGGAAAAATTGCATTACTTGACATTATTTTTTTTAGTTTGATCACATGCCAATACGTGACTTTTATGTTTTATATATATATATATATAATATATATAGTATATATATATATTAATATAATATATATATATAGCTGTATATTATATATATATATATATAATATAATATATTTGTAAATATATTGATTATAGATGTTTATATGTAGTAGGATTTGATTTCAAATAGGCGCTAAGTCCACCTTTTGTCACTTCTTGAGCAAAAACGGCATGTTCTTTGCTTACAAATTGTTGTAACAGGATTGGTCTATGGGAAGATTGAAAGTTAAATGTATGTTTTTAAAATATTTGCTGTCTGAATTTGTTTGGTTTCTATAGCTGTTTTGTTTTTGACGAGGTAAGTCTGAACTATGGGCGGGTATCACTTCACGTCAATTTCATTGCAAAGTGGAGTTAGCGCTTGTGTGAATTCAATACTCTTCATATATTATATATTATATATATAATATATATTATATACTATATGTGGGTGTGTTATATAGGCCGTATTCCATCGACACCCCGCGGCCCGCCTCCCTTCCGTCAAAAAATATAAAAAAAAAAAGAAGAAGAATAACAACCAGGAAGTGACGGGGAAAATATTATGTAGAAAAGGATGAATAAGAAAGAATATAGAAACAAGAGAGATGATTAAAGAACCATTATTTCACTGTGAATATTTTTTGCGCTGTATGGCATATTTGAGTGGGGAAAATTATGGGAAATAGGGCTATCTTTAGAAGAAAAAAAAAATCTTTAGGAAAAGAAAAAGAGAGAGAGAGAGAGGGAGGATAGAGAAGTACACAACACAAAATGAAAAATCACACTGTATAAAAAATAATTACGAGCAAAGT
>CALNVZ010003429.1:15682412-15709284 GCA_940671915.1 Paracentrotus lividus
TGTTGAGAAATTTCATTGGCTATTGTATTCTTAGGAACCGTGTATACATTATTATAGATAAGTTTAATATCTATGGGGCAAATAAGGGACACTGAAACCATTAGGCTCTTACAACTCTTTCATGAATCGTGATTCTTAAAGATCCACCGGTACGGCAGACCCTACCCCCCTCTCCACTATAATAATAAAATGTTAAAACCAACCCAAAACCAATAAAACAAAAAAAACAAATTAAAACAGGCCTATTATAATATTGAATATTATATATAATATCATTATGAAATAAAACATGAATCATAGATATATCAGAAATAAGGTAAATTAATGCGCAAATAAGATTAAATAATAAATTGAAAGGAAAAAGAAATCGGTAGCATTATTTTGCTATTTTTGTTCATGTCGATATTTATTAAAAATAGTATATTTGTAAGAAACGTATTTTTTAACTTATCGTGTGCCATGTTCTGAGTTTTTTAATGTTGAGGGCTGATCAGCAAAACCGATTCGCGTAAATCAGTAAATTAATTCAGTATATAATCGAAGAAGTGAAGATTTTAGAAAGCAATCTCGCATTGCTTTTATCTTATAGTACATTTGGGCTAGCTGCGGGCATAGTGATGTCAGCAGAGTCGCCATACAAAAATGTAATTTGAAATAACAGTTTTGCTGTAAATTTCTTCTCTAATGAAAGAGAAGAAAAGAATCATTAGAGTTCTATAGCTGACATATTTGGTTAAAACGGAACAAATCTGTTACTCCTGGGTGGTGTTGCATAAAACTTTTTTTCTAACCCGAGTTTTCTCGGGTTAAAAATCTCAGCTTATGTAGACCTATTTCTTAGGTTATTCAACCTGAGTTTTAAAACTCCCTAAAAATTTATTGCATTAATACTTTTGAAAACTCTGGTATGTTTTTATGCAATGGAAAAAACAGTAAAAAATCCAGAAAAATATTGTAACCGGAGTTTTCGGACTTTAACCGGAGTTTTCAGATTTTAACGGAAAAAACTCTGGTTAGAAGTTTTATGCAACGGGGTCCTGATGTATAAAATCAGAGTAGATGGGATAGAGTAAAAGATATGAAGGAAATTTTTTGGAGAACTAGCCTAATCTCTACTATAATTAACGCAATGTTGTATGTATGTATGTATGTATGTTAGTAAAAGACTCCGTCAGTTTATGTTCATATTCCGCCAAATTAACACACGAGGTTGATACAAACTGTGGCCGGGTTTTAATCTATATTCGGTTGAAAATGGAACAGTTAAAGCTGAGAACCAGACGTAAAACATGTTTTTTGTGGCCTTTTGATTGTGTAAAAACGGGTGAAGTCTGTAGACTACAAAAAATAAAGATGGCGCCGCCAAGCACGCTCATCAAGGTTAACAAGACGCGGAAATCTTATATGACGTACAATGCGATGCATTTAAGCCATATGGTACGCGGGAATCTCTTTATGACGTAATAATGGGTGTAATAAAGCTACGATCCATGCACGCGGAACCCCTTTATGACGTAACAATGAAGTTTGAATCAGTGATCAAATTTGCGCCTAATGTTATAGAAAAACAGGATTGATAACAAAC
The DNA here is from genome assembly GCA_940671915.1 of Paracentrotus lividus. Classification (NCBI taxonomy): domain Eukaryota; kingdom Metazoa; phylum Echinodermata; class Echinoidea; order Camarodonta; family Echinidae; genus Paracentrotus; species Paracentrotus lividus. The sequence continues at coordinate 15,683,998 of CALNVZ010003429.1, forward strand.
AGTGGCCGGTTTAATCATACTCTGTTGAGAGAAATGGTTAAGATTTGCTGAAAACAGTGACTTTTAAACATGAATCACAGGGCCGCGGCGCAGTCTTTTCGAAAGTGGGTCGGGACAGAGCTGAAAAGTTGGGGGGGGGGCTCTGAATAGACGGGCAGCAGAATAGGCTTAGTTATATTCGCGTTTTTGTGTTGTTTCCCCCCTTCACACGTTTTACTGAAAAAAGTGAGGGACGGGTCTCTATAATGAAAATAAAAATTTTATGACTCTAAAAGAAATTTCAGAGCTACATAGAGACAAAATAAAAATCATCAAGCAACTTTAAATCATCAATCAAAACTTTGGGAATTAATCACTGAAACCCGCGCAAGGCGCAGACGTGTGTCCTGCTAGTGCACGAAATTATGGAAATGGATAATATATATTCGAGATTTAATGCTGATTGGCCTTTCAACATCGAGCTAGAGGCTAAATAAGAGAAAGTAAAAATATGGTAGGAGATGATATCGAAGGTATTCATGCTGATGAAATACGAAACTAACAACAGACGTACATGAGTATCTGTGAGTGCATTAAGATATTTCTTTTTCCACTTGAATTGAATTTTTAGTACTAGTAGGACCCTACCTATTTTTTAGGGCTTCATTTTTATTTACACTACGGTAGGAGAGCAGGTTATATGAAACATTTCACAAAAATGGCTAATATATAAACATATATAATTCTAGTTGTTAACTTAAGGGGAAGAGGGGCTATCACTCTACCGCAAAGCGAACGCGGCCCATAGACTTTTTGTAATTTGCACAGTTTTTCACTTTGTTTTCTTGATTATTGCGAGCAAACTGACATTTTCAAAGGAATGATGCAACTTGAAATAAGTACGCTAAGAGTCTGAATTTATTCAAAAAATAGGAAATAACTTATGCAAAGGGAAAAAAAAGTCCTGTCACTTGAGTCAATTTCAAATATCCTAGTAAGATCAAATTCCTGTACAATATGGCACAATTATTGCTCTCAAATAGCTCATACGCTGTATAGTCATAGCTTCCTACGATTACGCAGAATTATATTAAACCTTAATGATCAAGCAGTTTTTTAAAAGTTGAAATTCTCAAGCTTCCAAATATGTACATTCATTTCGATTGGTTAAAAAAAAGTCCTGTCACTTTGAACATATATCATCAAACGAATCTCTACTCAATATGTCAATCAATGGGTCAATATTTCCGCATATCACATGCATATCGCAATGTGGACGGCGTCTTCGCAAGATGTGACAAGATCACTATTGTATATCAATAATCGTTAGGAACATCAACTATGTGAAATAAAGATTCTGATTACAACTTTAGCACAATGGTGTTATAGGCTTGCCAAAATGTCTTTTCCCCAATCTGTCTGAAGCATCTACCTACGAAAACTATGATAAAAATTCAATATTTATTCATTGTCCATGACGAATTTCGTCTGAACGGATCGACTGATAATACCATTTTACCGACAGGGAAGTTTTTATAGGCGAGTTTTTGTACGCTAAGTAATAAATTGCATGCAGTTGTCAATCGTCGCCCTTCCCGCCGTAGCGCGGGGTTTTTGTTGACATTAATGGTAGAGCACGTATAATCTTTCTGGCCGACTCAGATGCATGATTTCCACAAACTCATTGAATGTTATGATTGCGTTTCCCTCTCCTCAAATAATGGACGCGTCTTTATGTTAAGATTTAATGTCATACGTTAGATTTACATTTCACGTGGAGTAGAATTGATATGAAATGGATTTTATTCAAGATACAATAAACAATCAGCTTGAGTGTATTGTATGCTACAAATGTACCCCACAAAATTTTTAAATTTAGTGATGGTTCCGGAAAAAATCCACCTTGAACAAGACCATGTCAAGTGTTCCAACTAGTTAGTTGGAACATGGTATGGGGTAAGTTAAAACATTGTGCATGGTCTCTAAGGAATTTTAAGTACTATCTTAAAACATTATTGCATAGGTTCAGCTAACTTGATTAATATATTATTGATTCCAGATCAAATATTAAAGATTTGTGTTCACATTTTTTTAGATTCATGCTTTATTACACATGATAGCCATCCACTCACATACAGGTAGGCTGAAGTCCTGTGAAGTAGCATTCTGCAATTATGTTGTAAACCAAAATAAATTGTCCAATGTGTACTAATATATATACATGTACATGTATGGGAATATTTCTGAACACTTTACTGAATTTTATGATTTTTATTTTTGTTTTCTGCTGAAACATGTTTACTTAGTACATGTTCCAACTAACCCCTTTCATGATGTTCCAACTAAGTTTTGTAAGCTTACAGCACAAAAGAGGGTCAACCAAATTGGATACACTTAACCTTTTTTTGTTTATAGCTTGGGTTGGTCTGTTAGGCCTATACTAAAAAGAAATGGCCAACTTAATTTATAAACTTATATGAGATAACAAAACATTTGTAAAAGTAACAAAAATTATTCAAAAGGTGAAGAAAAAAAATCATTGCTTTCTAACTTAACGAGGATTGAAGCACATGTGCTGTCTAAAATGTGGTCATTGCTGCTAATAATAGCGACAAACCTACTTTACGCTGCTCTCTGTAAGAGGGCGCACTACAAAAATAACATTAAGAGACTGTAATCCTTTCTTTGTACAATCGTTAGGAGTGTAAAGCGAGCTTGGTAAATGTAAAGAAATGATTACATTCTATATGCGTCATGACAACGAGAAGCAAAATGGCTGCTTTCATGGGCGTAAATATCTCCAAATTAAAGGTAAATTTCTCTATTTTACGGTAAAATACAAATGAAAAGAGTAGTTAATTGAAAAAAACAACTTCAAGCTTATTTTAAAAGTAGGTTAAAATTATTTGAGAAGTATGAATGATGACAATGTGAACTGGTTTAGGTAGACCATTCGGTCCCTCGACTTCTTTTGACCAGCGGCAGCGCAGTGCCACTGCCAGTGCAGCTTCGCCCGCCCGGCCTCGGGGACACTGCTGCTTGCACTGGAAGTGGAAATGCTGCACTGCCACTGGCAGGCACGGCCTTGGCTTGTGTCTGGAGTTGAGCTGAAGAACAATTAAAATAACATATTTTCTATTCTGATAATAATCACTATCAGGCTGTGGTCTTTTTCGAAAATCTCATGTGAAAACGTTTGAGCACAAACATTTTTCATTTTTTCCCCCATTTTTAAATTTTGTTTTCAATTTCAATTTTGTTATTTAAGTTAGGCCCAACGTTAGCCCCAAAAATTGAAAAGATGACCATGTTGTCATTCTGCTATTATTGCAAATATGAATGGTTGCGACTTTAGTCTAGAATAGTCGATAGTAGAGTAAAACCACCAAATACCGGACACTTAACTTAAGGCAAGCATTTTTGGATTCTAAAAAAAATTGCAATCGCCGAATTATATAAAACTCATATGTATTTTGTAGTACAAATGTTCAATAATAATCTTATTAAAAACAGAATCGATAAAAAATATGGTAAACATTAATTATTTGCTTTCTACTGGAAGCTTGTTTTTTTCTAAATATCGGATATATTCGGCGATTCGCCGCGATCGATTTTGGCACTTAAAATCACGCTCTAAACAACATGAAATAATTGCTTGATTGTTGAAACAGCAACTTATTTCTGTCGCGCAAATGCAGATTTTATAATTTGTAAAAAATAAAAACATAAAAGAATCGGTAAATAATAATTATTTACTTACCAAAAGAACCACTTCCGTCTCTAAATATCCGATGTGTTTGATGAGCTCAATGCGCCTGCGCTCTAAAAAAGCCAGGGCATGCGCGATGTACAGCACGCATTTCCCATTGACTCGGCACCGATGTCCGATATGAGGCAAGTGGCTATTTTTAGAAGGGTCTGGAAAATTCCATCAGGTAGCTCCCTGCTGGTATCGATTGCACTTTTTTTTTGCGATACAGCGAACATGTGACATCTCAGCTGTTTATTTCCAGCAAGGATTGTATCTCCCGTTCGGAATTTTTTTTTGGTCGTTGATCTTTTGGAGTCCAAAATTAACCTGGGGCATAAGGATTTCTGGAAATCACAATTATGGATTTTACCCCTGGATTTTACCCCTGGAATATTTTTTTCGAGCAGCAACCTGACTCTACTGTGTTTGCAGTGCAATAGAAGGTAAGTCCATCTATCATATGCATGCAAGTCACCCTCCCGTGCGGGGCTCATTAGCTGTTTGGGGGGAGTTGAAGACCAGTTTGTCCGATATTTAACAATGTCCGATATTTGATGGTTTTACTCTAGATCAAGATCTAACGTTAGTCATTTTATTTTAAAATGGATGTGTTCAAAACTGTGAAACCCAAACGGCAACATTAATAAAAGTGGGACATTGCAGATTCAATCAATGTTAATTGGAATGTGCAAACTAAGTCTAATGTGACTACAATCTAGTAGTTTTCACAATAAAATTTAGATCTAGTGTGATTCTGCATCACACCAGTATGTTGCAGTGATGCACTGTGCTTTTTATGTTGCACATCTAAAAAAAATTAAATAAAAAGTCATGACATTCTTTTGAAAATCAGCCATCATTCAACTTTACTAGAATAACTTTTTTTTTTTGTTCTTTTGTTCAATCAGATATGATGCCCGGTCAGCTGCTCCAAGGGAAATAAGTTATTGCCATGACGTTTAGTACTGAAACAAGACGTTTAGTACTGAAACAAGAAGACATCTTTCAAGAAATTGACAATATTTGGAAACTTGTAGGCCACGGTTGTAAGCCATAAACACCACTCTGAATGCTGTAATAAAAAAAAAAAGTAAATAAAAGAAAGTTACATTGGTAAAGGAAGTTTACAAACAATCTAAACACTTGTTTGCCGCAATCATGTAAGCAGATAAAGACTAAAAGTATGTTTTAAAAAATTAAAGAAGAAAAAGACAGGAACTAAGACACCATGAGCACTCCACGGAAGCAACCCAGTGTGGCAATCACTGTAGAGGACTCGGATCGCAGTGTGAGGGCACATGTTCCTCCTTCTACCACAAAGAGCGACAAACCCAAAGCATTCCTAACTCAGTCCAGGACAGGTTCTGGTTCCAAGTACAGTCAGATGTCAGAGTCCTATAGCATAGGAATGTCAACAACGTTGGATGGCAAGTATCAGAACGGTGGACTTGCACCAAGTAAAGCAGGTAAGATACAAATGAGAAATATGAAGAGAAAAAAATAATATGTGCAACATGCACCAGAGTGATGGAATTGCATTTTACACATCGTTTAAAATGAACGATAACTTGAGAACATAATTTGTCACCCCTTTTGTTATTTCCCCATCCCTTTCTCTCCCACTCTTCATCTTTTGACCTCTTTCTATATCTTTCTTTATCTTGCAATATTATTGTAACACTACTGTAAAGCCATATATTTGGCAAACATAATAGAGCAAAATGAGCTTCAAATTGTTTTTAGCTGCACATAGAAATTAAAATGTAGAGCCTTTTACTTGCACCGTATGCTCAGCACTTGACAAACACAAGGTACAATAATACACCAGCGGTGGACTGTACCATATTGGAAGAAGAAGGAGAAGAAAATAACATTTAAAGCAATTATTTGAATAAAAGCACACCTATGGGTCACCAACCTAGATTTCTCAGCAATTAACATATCACATGAATTTGGGATATCCTAGAATAACTGTTCGATTAATTCAGGGGTGTGAAGGATCAGCTTTTTAGCTGATTTCAGCTTTTTAAAGTTTTGATCTTAAGATTACTTTCAGCTTATTTTAGCTTTCGTCTGTATAAAGGTATCTATAGTCTGAGCTCTTTCAATTTCAGCTTTTTTTAGCTCTTTTTATTTGTAATTACTCACACCCTGTTAATTCAGATTACTTCAAGGAAATTCTAATAGCATCTATTAAAATTGTTTGATTTCAGGTCACGATAGATCCGGCTCAGCATATCGTTCAGACAGTGCAGGGGATTCTGGGATTGATGAAGAGAAAGAAAGCTCCAGTTTTGATAAACAAGAAGCTTTAGGTATGTACACGTGTTTTTTTTTTTTTTAGTATTACAAGCAAATTTCTTTATCCAGGGCCCTCTTTAACCTGTTGTAGACCAGGGGCCCGTCATGAGTCTAAGTTCGTGGACATCCTATTGAGACATGTGTTAATTCTACAACACGTGTGCCTATGGGTTGTCCAAGAACTTAGACTTACGACGGTTTCAAGAAACGGGCCCCAGCTTATTTGATTATAACACACATTTACCTTAGACCTCGGCCAGAAAATATTCGGGCTCAGTCCTCAATGGGGTAAAACAATGTGCACAAGAAAAAAAAAAGAATACTGATAATGCCTTTCTTCCTGGTTGAATGTAACTGAATAGATACATTTTCCAGGATTTGTTGCTATAGATCTGTAAACAATAGTTTTAAATGGTCTCTGAGATACATTTATGCACATGAAGAAATATGATAGCATGGGTGTATGATTGAGGATGAAAAAGGATCATATCGGTTGAAAGCCTGGCAAAACCTTAAATTCTATTTTAGCTAAATTTGCTTCTTGACTGTTGGATCTCATGAATTAAGTTCAGTTCAGTTTTGTTCTGCCTCAATTGATTAAACAAATATAATGTAAAACTTATAGATGTTTATATAAATGATAAAGAAAATAGAGGGAAGCTACAGAAAAATTCAATGAAGTTGTACATGTACATGATCCATAACTTATTAAATTCAAAATAGCATGAATTGTTTATTCCTAGTAAAATTGCTTCCTGAAATGTGTTGTGCACTTTTAATCAGGATATAGCTGTTGCCAGAAACTAAAACCATGATGATGAAATTTAAAGATCTTTCAAAGAACATGAGGATATGTATGTTGTTTAAACAACCAAAAAAAATCTGCTAGAGATAATTTTAGAAGATATGCTTCCTAACACGAGATTCACAAAATGTATAAAAACACATTTTGTTGTAAATGCAAGGTTTTAAGCATTGACATCAAGTTCTCATTCCTTATTTCCAACACACCACAGACATGGTTTACCCACTACCAGCAGGCTGGCCACGCCTTCAGGACAAACTCTTTCGCAGGAGGGCGCTCTTTTTCCGCAAGCCGATGTCACCGAGCATCACCAAAGCAGCCGAGCAGCTTCGCCTTCTTCAAGATCGCATCGAGGCGTGGAGCCGTGAGGTTGAGCTAGAGATTCTGAGTAGACGGTCGTCTGTGATCTCAGCAGCGAGTGCCCAGCAGACTATCGGGCCAATACCACCCTCTAGAGTTCGAGGGGATGTAAGCACGAGACTCACGCAAGGTGATGGGAAAGGTATGTGAGGTTTTTTGGGGGAACTCATTTGTATAGGCTTAATATTGGATAACAAAAGGATATGACTTTTAGCCTTGACTTATTAAACAGTTTTGCTATTATTTAATTGCTCTTTAATATTACTGGCAACTATATTTTTGTTACAAGCATTTGTATTATTCATGTACGGGAAAGGCTTATTCCTTAGGACTTGATCAATAGTGGTAGATCACTTGTAAAAAAGAACCTACAAATAGAAAAGTCACTCACTTTATACAAATATGCCTGTTTTCTCCTTGCATACAGTTCGGAAGCATCTGCGGTTTGCTGGTGACACCGAGCGGACTGATAGCAGTATGTCATCTCTTACCTCTAGCCACTTTACAACCCCTGCCCTTCCCCAAGCCACGCCCGGATTAGCGTCAACGTGTGACCTCGTGGTGCAAGGCATCGGCACTGACATCTCTGATTGTAAGCACAAACTATTATCATCAATACCATTATTGTAACTTATTTTAACTCAAATTTTGAAGATGGGAATCACATTTTTATTTGCTCATTTTGTTTTTTTAATTTAACTTAAACTCGATAAGGCCTTTTTGGCTATCTTTCGGTTCACCTTTTTTGACATTTCAGCTTTGTTTTTGACCATGCAGTGGATAGCCTCGCTGACATACCGGACGAGACCGTCCCACACCTCGGAGCTGAAGAGGTCATTGACGAGGTCGTGACCTTGATAGGTCGTTTGGAGTCCGATCGGGGAGACACGGAGGACCTGTACAAGAAGGAGAAGGTCCGGGTAGGGTGGCTTCAGGGGAAAATTGATCGCATCTCGCAGAAGAGGATGTACGAGCTGCCTCGTGTCGTACAGCAAGGTTAGAGAGTTGGTGAATTGTCACTTGGTTCACAATCAATTCGTCTAATGCCTTTCTGGGGTTGATGCACTAATGGCTAAAATCCATCCCAACCGAGATAAGATCAATTTTAGGATCCATATATAGCCATGATATAGTTCCGTATGTCCATAGCTGGGATTGATTTTAAATGTTAGTGAATCACCCCCCCCCCCCCCAGGTCCCATCCCACATGGTCTACAGTAGCGGATCCAGGCTTATGTCATACAATTGAATGTATCGGCTCATGCCTACAATGTACATTGTACACTCTATACCTGTTATATCAAGGCAGTTCTCTCAGTCTCAATTCATGTTTGTCATGAAAAAATCTTAATTTTATAACAAGGTAATTAGCTCTTGTTATAAAGGAATTGAACTGCACTATATCCAGTTTTTACTATTCTATTTTGGAATTTTGAGTACAGTCACAACAGCTGTACTTGCGAAAGTGGGGTTACACTCTAGACGATAACATAAATTGCGATTGTGGTATGCCGCAAACTATGGGACACCTCCTTCAATGTCCAAATAGAGAACATTGCAACCAGGATGATCTGATGGCTGCAAATGAGAGGGCAGTACTATGTGCAAAGTCGTGGCCAAATATATAATTTTGTTAGGGTTATATAACATGTACATATATTCATATTATACTTAATGTTGTAAATGGTGGACACGAAAGAAGAAGAAGAAGCTGTATCAACAATTTTTCTTCATATCTCATCAAATGTTATAAATCCTTTTATACGTATATTATATGGAGTATTCAATCTACATTGCTGGAATTGGTAAAATCTCTTGTGCGACAGACACGTATCAAGCGAATATAGCCACAGACTTGTACAATTGCAGTGGAGGATCCAGGTGGGGGCGCAGGGGATGCGCGGTGCCTCTGTAATTTGAAAATCTCTTGTTGACTCTAGATGTTAACCCCCTTATCAGGCCTAGCACCCCCTCTATTTACAAATTCTGGATCAACCACTGAATGATATGAAAATGCCTATGAATTGGAAACCATATCTTATTTTCTTTTTTATTTAGATTTATAAGTTATTACAATTACTGTATGTGCCTTTATATATTTTGTAAAGCACGTACAGACCTTGGTATTATGCGCTATACAAGCATAAATTATAATTTATTGTTATTATATCTTCTCATCTTGTACAGAACATGAGGCCTGTGCAACGGACATTGCGGAGCTGAAGTGGCACAATGCCTATAGAGGGCGCCAAAAGGACCGCGTTCAGAGCCAAGTTGAGAATGCTGAGATGCTGAACTCAAGACTGAAGGAGGACATTGCCTTTGTAGAGAAACATTGGTGAGTACAAGAGGTTATTTGGCATTATAAATGGAAATCAAACCTTAAAAGAGATTAGTTTGACGAAAATCCAACAAAGAATAACACAGTTATAAACGTTTAAAGTTTTGAAATTGTGACATACGTCACTTCAAGCTGATATGCCATAATGTGGCGTCATGAATGTCGTGCGTTATTTCAGAGGAGTAATTTTATGTTGATAAGGTATTGAATATGGAGGTGAACAAGTTTTAGATTTGCAGTAAACAGGAGTGACGAAGTGACGCATGTGTCTTAAAATGACGTCAACACATACTAGTTCCCTAGTGAGCTTGCATTTATATAAAACCCCTTATATTTGAATATGACAAATGTATGATCTACATGGCATCCATGAACTAATTTATTCTTATTTTCCAAATTTGTAGCACATTCAGACATTTCATTAAATTTCTGACATTTTTCTTTCGATTTAATTTGACCAGTCCACTAGTTGAAGAGAAGCTAGAGTTGGAGAGAGGAGCAATGAAGAGAATAGATGAAGCACAAGAACAAGTGAGTATCCAATTGCAACATATCTCTCTATATATGTTCTTTAATGAAGAGGATGGATGAAGTGCAAGTGAGTATCCGATTACAACATATCTCGCTATATATAAGTTCTTTAATGAAGAGAATAGATGAAGCACAAGAACAAGTAGTGAGTATCCAATTGCAACATATCTCTCTATATATATGTTCTTTAATGAAGAGAATAGATGAAGCACAAGAACAAGTGAGTATCCAATTGCAACATACTCTTCATATATATGTTCTTTAATGAAGAGAATAGATGAAGCACAAGAACAAGTGAGTATCCAATTGCAACATATCTCTCTATATATGTTCTTTAATGAAGAGAATAGATGAAGCACAAGAACAAGTGAGTATCCAATTGCAACATATCTCTCTATATATGTTCTTTAATGAAGAGAATAAATGAAGCACAAGAACAAGTGAGTATCCAATTGCAACATATCTCTCTATATATGTTCTTTAATGAAGAGGATGGATGAAGTGCAAGTGAATATCCGATTACAACATATCTCGCTATATATATGATTTTTAATGAAGAGAATAGATGAAGCACAAGAACAAGTGAGTATCCCATTGCAACATATCTCTCTATATTATGTTCTTTAATGAAGAGGATGAATGAAGTGCAAGTGAGTATCCGATTGCAACATATCTCACTATATATATGATCTTTAATGGAGAGAATAGATGAAGCACAAGAACAAGTGAGTATCCAATTGCAACATATATGTGTTGCCGCATACATGCATTTCTGTCTAAGTGCATGTGACTCAAAGCTGTATTGGGTTAATTTCTTATCATTTTGCTGATTCCAAAAACCTCACAGCACAAAAAAATGCTTAGGTTAACTGGTATCAACCTTTCCAAATCCCTTTTAGGCGGTGTCTTCCACATGTAAATTTCATGACCAGAACAATAGTTTCACTTTAATAAAGAGGACATATGCAGACATGTAAACACTACAGAATAATTAGAACATATAAATAGATACAAATAGATATAAAATCACATGGAAGCTGATGTAGACACAATGTTGCATTTTTTTTTTTTTTTGTAGACTGAATCCAAATTAAACAAGTCAATTGAGGAGCTGAAGTGGGCGGAACAAAGTCAGCTGACATGCTTAGGAAAAGCTGATAAGGAATAAAATCACATTTAAGCTCATGTAGATGACGTTTCCTAACTTTTATATATCTCTTGTTTTAGACTGAATCAGAATTAAATAAGACAATTGAGAAGCTGAAGCGAACAGAGAACAAGTCAGCAGAAGCTCTAGGAAAAGCAGATAAAGAAAGAGATCATATCAAGAAAGAATTGGAATCTGTGAGAGAGGCATTAGAAGAAATCAAGTAAGTACCTGACAGCAAGGACCGTGAGTTCAATCCCTGGTATGGCACTTGCGTCCTTGCGTCCTCGTTTTGTCAACATGCTTCTCCCCACCCAGGTTTTTAATGGGTACCCGGGTAGGATACGAACGTCAATGTGTTCCCACAGTCATGGAAAATCCTGGAAAACTTTGTGGTCAGGGAAAAGTCAGGGAATTTTTAAAATTTGTGAAAAGTCATGGAAAAGTCATGGAATTCTGTTTTCAAAGTTCTGTGGGAACCCTGGAATGGCTGTGAGAGGAGGTGGAGGTCATCATAACATGTCTGATTTTGGAAACCGTGCCAGACAGGAAGTCATGGAAAGCAGCAATTTAGTCATGGAAAAGTCATGGAAAAGTCATGGAATTCTGTTTTCAAATTTCTGTGGGAACCCTGAATGTGGTATGATCAACACTGTGTGCACCTCATTTTGATGGTGTGTGGCTGGAATGAGCCTCAGGGAGGGGAGAATGTGCACACATTGTGTACGGGCAGGTCTGAATCCGATGACCGGGGTAAAAATGTGTCTGTAAAATGCTGTATTAGGCACTATATAAATCCAGAATATTATTATCATAATAAACTAGCATTCAGTTGACTCCAGGACATTTGATCTGGAGATAATCGTTAATTTATTTTGAACTGACTTTGGGTATGTCTCTGCCAGCTACTTTAAATTATTAATCTACTTGAATGAAAAGTTTTCTGAAAATTTATTTTCGACAAGTATAATTCTTGGTGAAAATGCAGCTGTATTCCACAGGATAGTTAAATGGATAGCGTTTTGGTTGGGTAAGGGTGAATTAATTGTAGGGTCGGTATATGAGATACCCTAATTATTGATCAGTTGGAGCTAAAATAAGTCTAATTAATTTCTCATAACAAGAACTATAATTTATAGCTTGGTTCTAGTCCCAGGCATCTAGATCTGTGTTTTGTACTGGTTCAAAATTAAGTCTTATTAATATCTCACAGTAAGAACTGCAATGAATAACTTGGTTAGTCCCAGGCATTTAAATCTGTGTCTTGTTCTTGTTGTTTTAGTCATGAGTTGGAAGCAGCCAAGGTTCTGTATACATCCTATACCAGCCAATGTTCTGATCTCAGAGATAAGATTACCAATGCTGAGCAGGAAAAGGTTGTACTTCGTAAGTATCCAGTTTTACTCTTAGCAATACAGTCCCATGATTACTATACAAGAAATGCCAAAAAGTTTCACCATTGGAATGTTTTGTCTGATAAATGTAACGTCACTTCGTTATGTTGGGCCAAAATTTTGAATTATTTACCCCCGTCTTTGCATTCTATTTGTTACAACATTCATTTAACCCTATTCAGACTGGCATTTTCAAGAGGAGATTTTGACTGGGGGGGGGGGGTCAATTTGACCCCCCCCCTGAGATCTCGGCCGCGGATGATCCGATTGCCGTGAAATTTTGCACGAACGTCGCTGCACATGTAAAGGGTGTCGCTGATATGTTTTTTTTGAAAAAAAATTTCACATATTTAATTTATGCTAATTTATGCATACTCACGTATGCAAATTAGATGCTTTTTTATTGAAATCATTAATATTTCATTAATAAATATAGTTATGAAGCCCAAATTTTTTCTAAAAGTTGCTGAGTAGCATAGACAACAGTACTGAATTGACAAATTCAGAAATTTCAAATTAATTCTTTTGTATTCTATTGTTTTATGAATTTCTTATGTATTCTATTGTTTTTATTTCTTATGTATTTCTTTGTTTTTGTAATTTTTTATGCTTGAGAAATGTATTTTGATCAATATAAAGACCAATTTAATTAATCAAAAGGCTCAGAAGACACAATTATCAGTGTTATAAAGCAATTTAGAAAAAAGCAGTATTTTGTACACAAACGCATGCAAAATGACGATTTTCGTTCAATTTTGGCCTGACATGCGATTACATAATGTTGCGTAACACAACAACGGAGTGTCCGATTTTTTCGAACTTGGTGTCAAAAGTTGCGGGACACTTGAAAGAAAAAAGTCATAAAGCGCCGGGTTGCGATTCGCAGCGGTTGCGCGGCAGTCGCGGATTTTGTTCAGGGGGGGGTCAAATTGACCCCCCCCCAGTCTGAATAGGGTTAAAGGACAATATAAAAAACATCTTCTTTTTAAAACTCTTAATGAAGTAGGGTTGGGTGGGGAGTATGGTCCTTATCATTCATCTTCTTCATGTTTTTAACTTGCAATCAATAAGTTGTTTTTTTTAGCGTGTATGCTTCATCGAAATTTTCAAGCCTCATTGGCTCTTAGGTCAATTAAAATTATTTGTGTGCGACTTGAGCATCTCTTGAGCTGGATATGTTGATCTTTATAAATATTGTCATTATTATTCCATTCCTGACCAGAAACGAGAGAGGAGAACTCAAGGAAAGCTGAGAAGTTGCAGGCAGTTAAGATCAAGCAAGTCCAGGATCGGATTGTTGAGGCAGAGTTTGAGCATCGCAAGCTGGCTGATAACAGCGTCCAACTAAGTACCACTATAGAAAAACTGGTAAAATATTCATTAAATTCTCAGATTTGCAGCATATTTCACATTATTAATGTTACTAAGCTTCATGGGATGATTTCTTAACAAAGAATTTTATACTCTCTAATTCCCAAGGCCCTGTAACATAAGGAGTTAAGTTTGCAAATGGATAATAGCCAATTACGATCTTTGTTGCACAAACCATTTTAATAAAAGTCTGACTGTGAACCAATCAGAACAGTTGTTTTAAATTTGCAATAGATCTTAATTTTTGATTTTACAGGGCACTGGTGTGTTACATGAAGATCAGCTGCAATGAAAATAAGTCAGGAAAAGAAAAATCCAAGAACAAGGAGGAATTTGAAAATGCAACAACTACTTCTATCCATTTCATATATCAAATAGTTACATTCAATTTTCAAGTTGATGTGCTACATTTTTTTTTGTGCAGAGGAAAGATCACAGATTGTTGGTGGCTCAGTTAGAAGATACGGCCAAGGAACGCTTGTCATCTCTGAGGTTAAAGGAACAGAGCTGTAGAGAGATGACAATGACACTTGATGACATGGAATCTAAAATAAGACGATGGTAGGTTGAAATAATAATAAAATAAAAAAAAAAAGAAAAAGAAAACACTTTAGATACATTGTAAGTTATAAACAAAGATTTTGTGTAATTTCAAATCTAAAATAAGATTATAGTAGCTTAGAAGTCTTATTCATTTTAACTAACTACCAAGAAAGCAATTAAATACTTCAAGGTATATGTAAGTGGCCAGGAGATATTATGTCAAAGGAACAGAGCTTTAGAGAAATGAAAATGACCCCTTGATGAAATGGAATGTAGAATCAGAGATTAGAAGTTAGAAGGAGCATCGTTACTTTTTCAGCTTACCATGAAGAAAGCAATCAAAATCTTATAGGTAAATGGGTACCGGTAGGAAGAAACTCCATGAATGCTGTGTGCGCCTTATCGGGGTAGCCTAGCTTAGCTAGGTAGTAATAATATGATGCATCTTGAGCACTCTACAGAGTGGATTAGGTGCAATACAAATCACATTATTATTAACATGTTTATACTATCCAGGGGGAGTCGACAGACAGGATAAGTTTCCCCGACTAAACTCACCAAAATCTTTCTTTCAAATATTTATCAAACATTTTTTATTTTTTACTTTTTCCTCAATATATACAGCAAGAAGCAGAAAACTTCTGATGCCAAGAATACTGAGCGTATAAAGCGCGAGATGAGCAAGGTTGAGACGCAGCTGGCGGTCGTTGATGAGGAGTATCAGAAGATCAAGGTCATCAATGTCGCTGTCAGGAATAAACTGACAGGAGAAGAAGACAAGGCTAGAGCTATGGAAGATTCACTCCAGGTTCGTACCTTTACCACCTCTCCCTAACTTAGGCATTCAAAAACTTGCATAACCTGCCCCACTCTAAAAATATCGCCGACCCGATACTTTTTTATTCTTAACCCTAATTGGACAGGGGGCCCCCCTTGACATTTTTTACCATAATTTTTTAATGCGAGAAGCTATGGCCGCAATATTTCATGACTTTTTCTTTTCTCTTTTCTTGTGCATCTTTTAAACCCAAATTTGCAATGCCCGGGTACCGGGTTCGCGAGTTACGCATAATTTTGTACCCATGCGTCAGACCCAAACTTGCTCAAAAACGTGATTTCATGTACAAAGTCAATGCAAATTGTATTTTCAGCTAAAATTCATAAATGAGTGATTAATTTCACTTTTATTGATAACAATAATTTGATTTGATGCTATTTATGACCGAAATAATGTCGCTGACAATTTCCATTGAAAGATCAATAAAAAACAAAAATTCAAAAAACAAAGAAATACATAAGAATTTCCAAAAACAAAATACATAAGAAAAAATTTTGATACCAAATTTTTTTTTAATGTGCATTTGATCAGAGTCTCGCAAAGAGTCTTTTAACAAAAATGAGCACTTCAAGGTTTTTTTTTAATGATTTACAGCCAAATTCTTATTTTTTGCATAAATTAGCATAATTAATAAATCAAAAATAAATTTGAATAATTTTTAACAATCAAATTTACAATTCTGTAGATTATGTCATAGGTGACGTGTGTGTCGATTTTCATCGCGATCGCGCGATCAACAGCCGAAATCTAAAGGGCCCCCACCCCCCAGTCTTTCCAGCCTCCAAAATACCCCAGTCTAATAAGGGTTAAGGCAATTGCTATTGCATAATATTGTTTTTGTTATTGCAATCGAAAGCAATATCGTAGAGGAAAGACCCAGGAGTTGTCCATTGCTTTTGGCCCACCACATTTAGGGCAGCAACGCAGCATGTGAAAACTTCTCCTTTCTATTCTAAGCAGCATACACAAAAAAGTAATAATCCTTGTTTCGGCAGTTATGTTACATTTACATGCACATGTAGATATGTATGCATGATGTAAAAAAAAAAGAAAGATAAAAAAGTCACACCATGTCTACCCTATGACTCGTAAAGCAAAAATAACAATTCTTTTAGGGGGTGATTAATTTGTAGTTTCTTAAATTTGCGCTGACCACTTGTATGTTCTTAATCATCAGGGCACAGTGGATAGTCTCAAGAAATAGCTGAGAGACTCATAATCGGACCGTCCTCCAGGCCCGTATCACTGCTGATACCATAGACCTCGCTAAGAAACAGGTGTCCTTATAATTCCTTTCTTCATTGAAGCAGTTGTAAAGTAATCTATTTCTACTTGTATGTTCTTAATCATCAGGGCACAGTGGATAGCCTCAAGAAACAGCTGAGAGAGGAGACTCATAACCGTACCGTCCTCCAGGCCCGTATCACAGCTGATACCACAGACCTTGCTAAGAGACAGGTGTCCTTAAATTCCTTCCTTCATTGAAGCAGTTGAAAAGTACTCTATCTCTACTTGTATGTTCTCTATCATCAGGGTACCGTGGATAGTCTCAAGAAACAGCTGAGAGAGCGGACTCATTACCGGACTTTTCCTTATAATTCCTTTCTTCATTGAAGAGTTGTAAAGTAATCTATCTCTACTTGTATGCTCTCTATCATCAGGGTACCGTGGATAGTCTCAAGAAACAGCTGAGAGAGGAGACTCATAACCGTACCGTCCTCCAGGCCCGTATCACTGCTGATACCACAGACCTCGCTAAGAGACAGGTGTCCTTATCATTCCTTCCTTCATTGAAGCAGTTGTAAAGTACTCTATCTCTACTTGTATGTTCTCTATCATCAGGGTACCGTGAATAGTCTCAAGAAACAGCTGAGAGAGGGGACTCATTACCGGACTTGTCCTTATAATTCCTTTCTTCATTTAAGCAGTTGTAAAATAATCTGTTTCTACTTATATGTTCTTAATCATCAGGGCACAGTTGATAGCCTCAAGAAACAGCTGAGAGAGGAGACTCATAACCGTACCGTCCTCCAGGCCCGTATCACAGCTGATACCACAGACCTCTCTAAGAGACAGGTGGAAGCTAAGAAGAAGAAGGCCAAGGTGACCCAGAAAGCTAACGAGATGGATGAAATTGTTGCCAAGATCCTTGCTGAGACCAAGATCCTGAGAGATAGGCGAGCCAGCAGGCAGAAGGTAGCTTAACCCTTTAGCACCTAGACCGCCCATCAGCTTACTCATTAAACCGCCCCTGTTTTATGCACGCTATAGTCACAGTAATATAAAAAATATGATCAAACATGCCCATACTTGTTGTGCTTTATCCATGGGCTGTGTACTGTCCGATTCTGCGCAAAAAAAGTGTTTTACAAGTATTTCTCATTGAAATAATCTGATGCAGAACCCTTTCCGTTGAGTACGCCGACACTTTTCATGCAGTCTTTAGGTTCTAAAGGGTTAAATTAGTTTTAATACCAGGATAGTGTTTCACCAAGTCGTTCATAAAGTAACAAATGATTTTACGGAGGAATGGAATATGTTCTTGGGTGCTAGACTAATCAAAGTCTCAATCATTTAGCACAAGAACTGATCACCAGTTGCTTGTAAAGTTGTTTGTAACTTAAATGACTTGGTGAAACCACCACCCAGAGATGTCGAGTAGTAGTGATTTTCAGTATATATTACTGAAAACTGAATAATACTATTTGTAAATAGCATGAAAATAATTTGAAAGCTCACAATTAAATTGTTCAGCTTTTGCACTGCAGTAAATCCCCTTAAAGTGCTGAAGTTTTCATTTTCATTTTATTTATTTGTCCAAAGTACAAGTACAATTGGTGTGTTCAGAAATTGTTTGAGCTCATCATTTGAAAAAAACATGGTAGTGTGTAGATTAGAAATAGAACAAATATTAAAAGAATCAAATCTACCCCCATTTTCATTGTATTTGCCCCTAAAAGTACTAGTCCAACACGATACTCCCATATTACCTAACGTAAACCTTTATTCCTCTTGTTAACACCTACCTCACCTGGGTCGAGTGTAGCAAATTAAAATAATGCTAATATAAGTTTATGTAGAAGTGCCATAGTGAGTGGTTGTTTAACATGACTGGGAATATACAAAGGACATGGGTTTTTCCTTGCACCATCACTTATGCATTTATCAAGGCATTTTATTTACATGCTAACTCCCTAACTACCAACAAGTCTACTGAAAATTGCAATGACAGTCACACCTGAATTCCAGCTTTTTCAAAATTAGAGATTTGCTAAACGTCTATACCATCTTTCCTATCTAGACGATCAACAAGATTCAGGAGACTATAGATAACATGAAGAAAGAAGAGGAAGAACTTAGACTTGCGACAGTCAAAAAGAAAGCAGAGTTAGAACCGAAACTGAAAAAGCTGTTGGTAAGTTAAACTGATATCTATATTCTTCATGCACTGACCTTGATGCACATGTTAACCCTCAAACTGCCTGTTATTGCCCTTCAGCTTACTCGCTAAAGTGAGAAAAAAAAAATGCCCTTCTAGTTTTTTGAACCCTGTAGCCCCTCAACCAACCAACGTGCCCCAGGTCTGTTCCCAAACTGGGCAAAATCACCCATCTGGGGGGCATTTCAGCAAAGGACTTGTCGGACATTTTATCCGACAAATTTGCTCTCAGCCAATCAGATGCAAGCATTTCAGTAGCTTATAACAGTTTGTCGAATAAAACGTCCGACAAGTCCTTTGATGAAACGCCCTCCAGTTCTCGAGCACGCCACAGCAAATCTACCTTTATAAATAGTTAAGTTATTTTGTTTGTCTGTCTAAAAAATGGCAGGTAGGTATGAGGAACCTCTAAGTGCTGAAGGGTTAATCCTATTCTGACTGGGCTTTTTGAGATAAGCATTTGATGGGGGGGGGGTCAAATTCAGAATAGGGTTAAGAGCAAAAGTTAATTAATCCATTTGTTTAACAGTTTATGTCATCTGATTTTTAAGTGACGGTTTTATCTACCATTTTATTGAACACAAGAAGTCTACAAAATTCTCCAGGAATTAGGCCAATCAATCAATTTGTGACAAAATAATTTCCCCAGAATCAATCACTGCATCTTTTCAAATAAGTGGAAATGACTAAATATATAAATATTGTATGCACTATCAATGCAACATACTGAACTATGTACACAACAAATAATAAATTTTCTATCAAAATCTTTTGTCTTTAACGGTGGAGGATTTATAGGGGGATTGTATAATTGCTAATAATCCATGATATCTTTCTTTGGGTAGGAGCTGGAATAAAATAGAAAAGAGAAGTTGTTAGGTGAATTTGGTTGGAATAAAAAAGGAAACTGGCAAGAGTACATGGTGATTGACGTCAGACTGCATTTCTTTAAACATGAAAATCATAGACTTTTTTTTTTTTTTCCAGAAGGCCCTAGTCCAAGATATTAAAATCATTTTGCTTTTTTATATTTTAACAGTCAAATGAACAGAAGGTAACCTATTTTGTGTACATTGAGATTATTTTGAATTTGGGATCAAACATGCATGTTTACTGATGATTTCAATGCACATTTTATACACCATTCTGATGGCACCTACCAAGCTGCAAACTAGTATTGATTTCAGATTATATATACATGAACTGAATTTTAGATCTAAAGTTTCAAATTACATATTGTTGTGTCTATCTGAAATAAATTTTCTTCTTTTTAAAAAGTTTTTTTTTTAGCTTCGAAAATATCAAAAGTTCTTGTGAAAGAACATCTCACCAAAACATTGTGTCAGTCTAGTTTTGAGACTACAATGATGAAGTTTGAATCTTGGAGGAGAGGTAGCACATTTTGATCTTTTGTGATTTGATTTTAAACTGCATTTCTGAGGAACATGGGTGTGCATGGTTGCCGCTGTAGAATTTGTTTCATTAGGTTTCATTTATTTGATTTTGATTTTGATGACACAAATACACATACTGTTTGTGATCTTCTTTTCAAAACTCTATCCATGGGACTGAAGTATTGATACATGTCTTTAACCCTAATCAGACTGGGGTGTTTTGGTAGCTGTCAAGACTGGGGGGGGGCCTGATGGCCCCCCCCCCCCTAAGATCTCGGCCGCCGATCGCGCGACCGCGCCAAAATTTGCACGATGGTAGTGAGCCATGTAATCTACACGACTGCGCTGTTAATTTTTCCAAAATAATATTAATTTTTTTATATGAATTAATATTGCTAATTTATGCATGAAATCATACTTTTGCTCTAATTGAAAAATAAAGCTCCTAGATGCTAATTTTGTGTATTATTATTCCTTATAGCATTCCTACAATTGTACTAGAAAAAAAAATTCTCGTTTCAAAATTAATTTCTTATGTATTTTATTGTTTTATGAATTCTTATGTATTTCTTTGTTTTTTCGACCTTTTGTTTTTCTTTTTTTTATGCAAAATCAATTTAAGAACCATTTTTAGGGATAAATATGCTAATAATAATTGATTTCAGCCAATGAAAGTGAAAATAATCATAACTTTATGAATTTTGGCGAGAAAACTCAATTTGCATTGACTTTGTACACAAAATCAAGTTTTTGAGCCATTTTCGTCTGACGGATATTTTTAAAATCGTGCAGTGTCGTAACGGTACGACCAATTTTTGTGAAAATGGTTTCAAAAGATGCGCGAGACTTGAAAGTAAAAGTCAGCAAGCGGCGCGATCAGAAAATTTCGTGCGGCGGAGTGGTCGCGGAAAATGTCGAGGGGGGGGGGCCATGATGGCCCCCCCCAGTCTGATTAGGGTTAAAACTATCTGAGTTGTAAGGGACTTGAGGAAACTTATTTGGTTCTTATTTTGATTAAGTAGCACCCGTTAGCCACTGTTTTAATGACCTGGCCCTTGATGAGCCAGCATAAATGCCATTTGAAAAGATAACTCTTAAAGGAGGACTCCGGGCTGAAATGAAAAAGTTTTGTAAGTAAGTAAAATTTAACAAGCACAACACAGAAAATTTCATCAAAATTGGATGAAAAATAACAAGTTATGCATTTTGTTAGGTATTGATTTTTTTCGTAAAATAGGTCTTGGCATTGTCTCCTTGTTCATTTGAATATTGAATATTCAAATGAGTAAAATGATGATGTCACAGTCCCCCTACTTCTTGTGTATTTTATTATATGAAACCAATTTTCTCATTTTTTCATATATTGCGTTACAGAAAACTATCCACATACTTGAAATAGGTAAAACACTAGTGACCTTGAACATTCCACTGGATTAATCCCTGTTTTTATGTCCTTGGGGGAGAAAATCTTGATAATTGTATTTCATACAATAAAATACAAAGAAGTAGGGGACTGAGACATCATCATTTGCCAATTTGAAGATGGCAAAAACTGTTTCCTTAAAAAATTCAAACCTAAGAAAATTCATAACTTTGCTATTTGTGATCCGATTTTGATGAAATTTTCAGTGTTGTGCTTTTAATTTTATTTTATTTTTTAATAATGCAAATCTCCAGCCGCGGAAGTCCTTTAATCACTATCTTACCTTTTTTTCTTCTTTTTTTGTACACAGGCACATGTTTTTGTCATTATTATCATTAATTAGTATTGCAATCATCATTATGTCATCATTGCAATTATCTTCATCATCACCACCATTATACCATCATCTTCATCATCATCGTCATCAAAAACAGCAACATCGTCTTTATCATTATCATTGTTACCATTACCATAATCTATAATCATTTTCGCTGTCATCTTCATCATTATCATCATCATTATGATCATCATCGTCGACGTAGATAAAACAATATTATTACTATTAATTAAAGAGGGTGAGTCTTGGGTTTTCATGGGTAGTTTGACATATGGATGCTTACCCAGTAGCAGGTGTTGTCCAGCATCTTGAGTTTATCACCCCTGCCAGACCTAACATGTAATGCCTTGTATTTTTCCAACCAATACACCATTTGGTAAACTCATCTAACTTTCCCTCGCTGATGATGCCCAAAGCAGACCAAAGAATTCCTATGGTGGGACAGCTTGTTTGTGCGCGCTCAGAAATTTAGCTTCAATACAGTTATTCCAGTGCTTCTTCAAGTCTAGGTCAGCAAAAAATATGATCCACTCCATGAAAGTCCAAGCTACACTGACTTTAATCTGACATTTTTTTTATCCTTAGGAGGAGATCTTGAACCACCAGCGTCGTCTAGACCACATGGCATACAGGACTGACCTGATCAATAAGAAGCTTGAAGAGATGGCTCAGAGTGAAGGATTCATGGATAGAGTCATTAAGAATACCAGTGAGGAGATTGAAAAGAATGAGGTAAGAGAAGGGATAATGATTTCATGGTATTTGCTTCTGCGATTGTTCCTCCGCTGTACATTTTTAAAACTATTGAGTGATTAAATTTTACAGTTGACTTAACACTGTATCTTTTCCAAAACCCTACCCTAATAAACCCTATTGACACCACCTATAACCCTAGAAAACATGAAGCAAATAAAGCCTGGTGCAATAGTCTCAGGAGGAAATGTTCCTAGCCAATGGTAAATTCTCTTTCATTAAAGGAATGTTAAATTTTTGTGTGACTAAAATGATGATGATGATGATGAACATTTTGTAAAGTGCCATTTTTCTGCAAAAATATTAAAAGGCACCTGGCATCCTCAATGTGTCGCATAATAAATTATTCACTAATTATACAGACTCTAAAGGAATTCTGGCTGACATTTCAGATCATGCAATCATTTTAGCAGTTATGGTGTTCATATATTGTCTCAATATTTTGAATAGTCATTAATATCAACCTTGGTGCTATGTCATGTCTAATCTAGTGCTGATGTTGAAGAAGATGACATTCGATTGGAGACCGGTCAGAAGCAGCAACGAGAGCTACAGTCTCTCTGGAACAGGTGACCGTAGGATGGGGCGAGGGATCCACTCATCTGAGCACATGGCTGCCAGGAGGAAAATACTGGAAGATCTGGTGGTAAGAACTGAAGGGTGCGCATGATGATGATGGTGGTGGTGATGATGATATGATGATGAGTATGATGATGATGATGATGATGATGGTGTGGTGGTGGTGGTGTGTGGTGGTGTGGTGGTGGTGGTGACGATGATGATGATGATGATGATTGATGATGATGATGATGATGATGATGATGATGATGATGATGATGATGATAACGATGATGAGTGGTGATGGTGGGGCGGTGGTGGTGATTAAGATGATGATGACAGTGATGATGATGGTGATGGTGGAGATGAAGGTTGATAATGGTGATGATGATGATGATGATTATAGTGTAGATTAATAAGATGGTGAAGGTAATATGTTATAGTTTTGGTGGGGAGTTTGCTATGTTAAGAGTGATGTTTGTGAACATGGTGGATGTTTATTCTGATTATGTGTGACTGATAGAATGGGAGCCAGAGATACCACTCATCTAGAACACATGGCTGCCAGGAGGAAAATAATGGAAGTTTTGGTGGTAAACACTTAGGGTGGGGCATGATGATGATGATGATCATGATGATCATCATTGATGATGGTAGTGATGATAATGGCGATGACAATGATGATTATGGTGGTGGTTGATGGTGATAGAGAGATGGTGATGAATTGTGGTGATGATGGTGAGATACCACTCATTCTAGAACACATGGCTGCCAGGAGGAAAATACTGGAAGATTTGGTGGTAAGCACTAAAGGGAGGGGCATGATGATGGTGATGATGATGATGATCATCATTGATGATGGTAGTGATGATAATGGTGATGACAATGATGATGATGGTGTTGGTGATGGTGGTGATGATGGTGATAGTAATTGTGATGATGATGATGATGATCATCATCATCATGATTGTATTCCCTGTAAAAACTTACAGTTTTGAACAGAAAATATATATTTTTTAGGTAATCCTGTGGCGCTAATTCGGTGATATTTTCTCTCTCATGTATTTTATTTGTTATACAGTCTGTATCAAATAAAATGGTACTAGTGAGAAAAGTTTTTCTTCAATAGCATGAAGTTAACCACAACCAGGGCTCCGTTCACAAATGTTTGCAATAAATTGCAAATGGCAGTGGCCAATCTACATCACTGTTTCATACAGGTTGCTCAAAAAGGCTGACTAGTAACGAATTAGAGTTGTTCATTAGAGTTTGCAATCGATTGCAAACCTTTGTGTTACATGGCTATGGTAGTGTTTGTTGTGGTTTAAAATTAAGCACCATGTTACTTGTTTTCAAAGGTTTATATCCACCTGGTCCAACAATGTTTGGTCCAATTATCTGATTGTCTTTAAACCTCATGGGCTACACCCATTTGGCTACTAACAATTTGGCTGAATTTCCTCTTGGTCTACATGTAAAACACAATTGGTCTAATGACCACTTGGTAAAATTACCAATTCATCAAATAGCCAAATGTCTAACTGCATTTTCACCTAATTCCCAAATGAATAAATGAGTTTGATACAGGAATTGACTAAGTGGTGTTATACGAACTGTACATTATAGACGAATGGGAATAAGACGATCTGGCTGTAGACGAAGTGGGAATAGACCATATGGGATGAGACCAAACATTGTCATTAGTCAAAGGTGGTTTTAGACCAAATGGACTTTTACCATTTTCAAAATGTCTTCTTCTCTTTAGAGTCAACTACGAGAGGGTTTGAGCATCAATGGTCCTCGCCATGAATACCGTGAACTACAGCAGCATTTCTACAAGATCAAAGAGGAAGAGTGTGAACTTATTAGAGAAGAGAACCGGTCTAGAGATGAGCTCAAAGATCATAGACAGGTAAGAATTATGGGCTCCAACCTTAGGGACCCTTGGGGCGTTTCATTAAATCACTACGTGGCAGAGTCTCATGTTTCTCAAGTGGTACATAAGTTATTATTATGGAACAT
>CALNVZ010003429.1:15709309-15747241 GCA_940671915.1 Paracentrotus lividus
GGGGGGGGGGTCAAATTCAGAATAGGGTTAAGAGCAAAAAGTTAATTAATCCATTTGTTTAACAGTTTATGTTCATCTGATTTTTAAGTGACGGTTTTATCTACCATTTTATTGAACACAGAAGTCTACAAAATTCTCCAGGAATTAGGCCAATCAATCAATTTGTGACAAAATAATTTCCCCAGAATCAATCACTGCATCTTTTCAAATAAGTGGAAATGACTAATATATAAATATTGTATGCACTATCATGCAACATACTGAACTATGTACACAACAAATAATAAATTTTCTATCAAAATCTTTTGCTTTAACGGTGGAGGATTTATAGGGGGATTGTATAATTGCTAATAATCCATGATATCTTTCTTTGGGTAGGAGCTGGAATAAAATAGAAAAGAGAAGTTGTTAGGTGAATTTGGTTGGAATAAAAAGGAAAACTGGCAAGAGTACATGGTGATTGGACGTCAGACTGCATTTCTTTAAACATGAAAATCATAGACTTTTTTTTTTTTTTTTCCAGAAGGCCCTAGTCCAAGATATTAAAATCATTTTGCTTTTTATATTTTTAACAGTCAAATGAACAGAAGGTAACTATTTTGTGTACATTGAGATTTATTTTGAATTTGGGATCAACATGCATGTTTACTGATGATTTCAATGCACATTTTATACACCATTCTGATGCACCTTCCAAGCTGCAAACTAGTATTGACTTTCAGTATTCATACTGAATTTTAGATTAAAGTTTCAAATTACATATTGTTGTGTCTATCTGAAAATATTTTCTTCTTTTTAAAAAGTTTTTTTTTTTAGCTTCGAAATATCCAAAAGTTCTTGTGAAAGAACATCTCACCAAAACATTGTGTCAAGTCTAGTTTTGAGACTACAATTGATGAAGTTTGAATCTTGAGGAGAGGTAGCACATTTTGATCTTTGTGATTTTGATTTTAAACTGCACTTTCTGAGGAACATGGTGTGCATGGTGCCGCTGTAGGAATTTGTTTCATTAGGTTTCATTTATTTGATTTTGATTTTGATGACACAAATACACATACTGTTTGTGGATCTTCTTTTCAAAACTCTATCCATGGGACTGAAGTATTGATACATGTCTTTAACCCTAATCAGAACTGGGGTGTTTTGGTAGCTGTCAAGACTGGGGGGGGCCATGATGGCCCCCCCCCCCCTAAGATCTCGGCCGCCGATCGCGCGACCGCCGCCAAAATTTGCACGATGGTAGTGAGCCATGTAATCTACAGACTGCGCTGTTAATTTTTCCCAAAATAATATTAATTTTTTTATATGAATTAATTATGCTAATTTATGCATGAAATCATACTTTTGCTCTAATTGAAAAAATAAAGCTCCTAGAATGCTAATTTTGTGGTATTATTATTCCTTATAGCATTCCTAACAATTGTACTAGAAAAAAAAATTCTCGTTTCAAAATTATTTCTTATGTATTTTATTGTTTTATGATTTCTTATGTATTTCTTTGTTTTTTCGACCTTTTGTTTTTTCTTTTTTTTTATGCAAAAATCATTTAAGAACCATTTTTAGGCATAAATATGCTAAATAATTGATTTCAGCCAATGAAAGTGAAAATAATCATAACTTTATGAATTAGGCGAGAAAACTCAATTTGCATTGACTTTGTACACAATCAAGTTTTTGAGCCATTTTGCGTCTGACGGATATTTTTGAAAATCGTGCAGTGTCGTAACGGTACGACCAATTTTTGTGAAAATGGTTTCAAAAGATGCGCGAGACTTGAAAGTAAAAGTCAGCAAGCGGCCGATCAAAAATTTCGTGCGGCGGAGTGGTCGCGGAAAATGTCGAGGGGGGGGGGCCATGATGGCCCCCCCCAGTCTGATTAGGGTTAAAACTATCTGAGTTGTAAGGGACTTGAGGGAAACTTATTTGGTTCTTATTTTGATTAAAGTAGCACCCGTTTAGCCACTGTTTTAATGACCTGGCCCTTGATGAGCCAGCATAAATGCCATTGAAAAGATAACTCTTAAAGGAGGACTCCGGGCTGAAATGAAAAAGTTTTGTAAAGTAAGTAAAATTTAACAAGCACAACACAGAAAATTTCATCAAAATTGGATGAAAAATAACAAAGTTATGCATTTTGTTAGGTATTGATTTTTTTTCGTAAAATAGGTCTTGGCATTGTCTCCTTGTTCATTTGAATATTTGAATATTCAAATGAGTAAAATGATGATGTCACAGTCCCCCTACTTCTTGTGTATTTTATTATATGAAATCCAATTTTTCTCATTTTTTCATATATTGCGTATACAGAAAATCTATCCCACATACTGAAATAGGTAAAAACACTAGTGACCTTGAACATTCCACATGGATTAATCCCTGTTTTTATGTCCTTGGGGGAGAAAATCTTGATAATTGGTATTTCATACAATAAAATACAAAGAAAGTAGGGGGACTGAGACATCATCAGTTTGCCAATTTGAAGATGGCAAAAACTGTTTCCTAAAAAAATTCAAAACCTAAGAAAATTCATAACTTTGCTATTTGTGATCCGATTTTGATGAAATTTTCAGTGTTGTGCTTTTAAATTTTATTTTATTTTTCTAATAATGCAAATCTCCAGCCCGGAGAAGTCCTTTAATCACTATCTTACCTTTTTTTCTTCTTTTTTTGTACACAGGCACCATGTTTTTGTCATTATTATCATTAATTAGTATTGCAATCATCATTATTGTCATCATTGCAATTATCTTCATCATCACCACCATTATCACCATCATCTTCATCATCATCGTCATCAAAAACAGCAACATCGTCTTTATCATTATCATTGTTACCATTACCATAATCATATAATCATTTTCGCTGTCATCTTCATCATTATCATCATCATTATGATCATCATCGTCGACGTAGATAAAACAATATTATTACTATTAATTAAAGAGGGTGAGTCTTGGGTTTTCATGGGTAGTTTGACATCATGGATGCTTACCCAGTAGCAGGTGTTGTCCAGCATCTTGAGTTTTATCACCCCTGCCAGACCTAACATGTAATGCCTTGTATTTTTCCAACCAATACACCATTTGGTAAACTCATCTAACTTTCCCTCGCCTGATGATGCCCAAAGCAGACCAAAGAATTCCTATGGTGGGACAGCTTGTTTTGCTGCGCTCCAGAAATTTAGCTTCAATACAGTTACTTCCAGTGCTTTTCCTCAAGTCTAGGGTCAGCAAAAAAATATGATCCACTCCCCATGAAAGTCCAAGCTACACTGACTTTAATCTGACATTTTTTTTATCCTTAGGAGGAGATCTTGAACCACCAGCGTCGTCTAGACCACATGGCATACAGGACTGACCTGATCAATAAGAAGCTTGAAGAGATGGCTCAGAGTGAAGGATTCATGGATAGAGTCATTAAGAATACCAGTGAGGAGATTGAAGAAATGAGGTAAGAGAAGGGATAATGATTTCATGGTATTTGCTTCTGCGATTGTTCCTCCGCTGTACATTTTTAAAACTAATTGAGTGATTAAATTTTACAGTTGACTTAACACTGTATCTTTTCCAAAACCCTACCCTAATAAACCCTATTGACACCCTATAACCCTAGAAAACATGAAGCCAAAATAAAGCCTGGAGCAATAGTCTCAGGAGGAAATGTTCCTAGCAATGGTAAATTCTCTTTCATTAGAAGGAATGTTAAATTTTTGTGTGACTAAAATGATGATGATGATGATGAACATTTGTAAAGTGCCATTTTTCTGCAAAAATATTAAAAGGCACCTGGCATCCTCAATGTGTCGCATATAAATTATTCACTAATTAATACAGACTCTAAGGAATTCTGGCTGACATTTCAGATCATGCCAATCATTTTAGCAGTTATGGTGTTCATATATTGTCATCAATATTTTGAATAGTCATTAATATCAACCTTGGTGCTATGTCCATGTCTAATCTAGTGCTGATGTTGAAGAGATGACCATTCAGTTGGAGACCGGTCAGAAGCAGCAACGAGAGCTACAGTCCTCTCTGGAACAGGTGACCGGTAGGATGGGGGCGAGGGATACCACTCATCTTGAGCACATGGCTGCCAGGAGGAAAATACTGGAAGATCTGGTGGTAAGAACTGAAGGGTGCGGCATGATGATGATGGTGGTGGTGATGATGATGATGATGATGATGATGATGATGATGATGATGATGGTGGTGGTGGTGGTGGTGGTGGTGGTGGTGGTGGTGGTGGTGGTGACGATGATGATGATGATGATGATGATGATGATGATGATGATGATGATGATGATGATGATGATGATGATGATAACGATGATGATGGTGATGGTGGGGGCGGTGGTGGTGATTAAGATGATGATGACAGTGATGATGATGGTGATGGTGGAGATGAAGGTGATAATGGTGATGATGATGATGATGATTATAGTGATAGATAGTAATGATGGTGAAGGTAATAATGATTATAGTTTTGGTGGGGAGTTTTGCTATGTTAAGAGTGATGTTTGTGAACATGGTGGATGTTTATTCTGATTATGGTGACTGATAGAATGGGAGCCAGAGATACCACTCATCTAGAACACATGGCTGCCAGGAGGAAAATAATGGAAGTTTTGGTGGTAAACACTTAGGGTGGGGCATGATGATGATGATGATCATGATGATCATCATTGATGATGGTAGTGATGATAATGGCGATGACAATGATGATTATGGTGGTGGTGATGGTGATAGAGAGGATGGTGATGATTGTGGTGATGATGGTGAGATACCACTCATCTAGAACACATGGCTGCCAGGAGGAAAATACTGGAAGATTTGGTGGTAAGCACTAAAGGGAGGGGCATGATGATGGTGATGATGATGATGATCATCATTGATGATGGTAGTGATGATAATGGTGATGACAATGATGATGATGGTGTTGGTGATGGTGGTGATGATGGTGATAGTAATTGTGATGATGATGATGATGATCATCATCATCATGATTGTATTCCCTGTAAAAAACTTACCAGTTTTGAACAGAAAATATATATTTTTTAGGTAATCCTGTGGCGCTAATCGGTGATATTTTCTCTCTCATGTATTTTATTTGTTATACAGTCTGTATCAAATAAAATGGTACTAGTGAGAAAAGTTTTTCTCAATAGCATGAAGATTAACCACAACCAGGGCTCCGTATCACAAATGTTTGCAATAAATTGCAAAATGGCAGTGGCCAATCTACATCACTGTTTCATACAGGTTTGCTCAAAAAGGCTGACTAGTAACGAATTAGAGTTGTTCATTAGAGTTTGCAATCGATTGCAAACCTTTGTGTTACATGGCTATGGTAGTGTTTGTTGTGGTTTAAAATTAAGCACCATGTTACTTGTTTTCAAAGGTTTATATCCACCTGGTCCAACAGATGTTGGTCCAATTATCTGATTGTCTTAAACCTCATGGGCTACACCCATTTGGGCTACTAACAATTTGGCTGAATTTCCTCTTGGTCTACATGTAAAACACAATTGGTCTAATGACCACTTGGTAAAATTACCAATTCATCAAATAGCCAAATTGTCTAACTGCATTTTCACCTAATTCCCAAATGAATAAATGAGTTTGATACAGGAATTGACTAAGTGGTGTTATACGAACTGTACATTAGACGAATGGGAATAAGACGATCTGGCTGTAGACGAAGTGGGAATAGACCATATGGGATGAGACCAAACAGGCATTTTATAGTCAAAGGTGGTTTAGACCAAATGGCACTTTACCATTTTCAAAATGTCTTCTCTCTCTTAGAGTCAACTCAGAGAGGGTCTGAGCATCAATGGTACCCTCGCCCATGAATACCGTGAACTACAGCAGCATTTCTACAAGATCAAAGAGGAGAGTGTGAACTTATTAGAGAAGAGAACCGGTCTAGAGATGAGCCTCAAAGATCATAGACAGGTAAGAATTAGGCTCCAACCTTAAGCCTGGGTATTATCACTCTGGGGCCCATATGGCAAGTAAGGAACAGCCGCTATTCCCATTTTCGCACATTGATTTTCGTCGAACATGTGTAAAATGGCTGATTTTTACAAGCCGTATGGGCCATGGAGTGATGTGTGATTCAAGCTTCATGCTATAATGTATATAGATCTACACCATAAATGCCAACAGTACCATTAACACAAGAGGTTAACTGTAGTGATCAAAAAATGGAAATAAAACTATGGTCTTTAATAATCAGAAATAATTTGGAATTTGAGACAGATTCAAAATGATTTTCTCAATCTTTGTCCATTTTACACCAACAGCTTCAGATCCGGCTGCACCATGATCTATTACAATGCTTAATCTTGTATCACATAGACATATACACGTCCCGATCCTAATAAAAGACAATATTTTTGGAATATAAATGATTTTCAACACATTTTTCTCTTTGACACCAACAGCTGAACAGTCTTCAGATCAGAATGCACCATGCTCTCTCACATTACTTCTTCATCCGAGGATTGTACAACCAGAATGAGTTAGCCAGGTTTGAGGACATGTCCGCTGAAAATGAGATCAAGATTGGTGAACTTCAGGAAGACATGAATGATGCCATACAGACCATCAGTGTCTTCTTAAATGAACAGGTATGAAACCAGAGTAGCCAATCAGGAACCTTGTTGTATGCCCTTCTTGCATAAAAGTCTCACACTGAACCAATCAGAAAAGTTGTTTCAAATTTGCATTTCATTGTAATTATCCATTACGTCAAGTCATCGTTTGCAAGCCTACCTGACTTTTGAGTCCTTATTCAGGTACCATACCCCCTTATAAAAAATCCTCGTTTGAAACTATTTCCAAGCACTATCGGCCCTGCATCGCCAGATAATCCCTGTTATCAAACTTTACAACTCCACAGGCCAGCTTGACCGTTGAGCGAGGGTTAAATGATAAAAAACAGCTGTGATATTACGTAATAGTTGCTCTGCATGACGAACGCAGTCCGTTTGAGGACAGTATACCCTTTCTTGCAACTCTATTAGTTCTCTTTTCCAATTAAGTGTGACCAGGGACGTGAGAGGAGACCCTGGTGTGACAAACACCTCAACCAGATGTTTATCTAAAAAACATCTGTCCCTTGACCTCGGTCCAAACAGTGGTCACCCAAGGTCACAGCTGGGGGCCAACATTGTTTACATTAAACGATCAAGATGTCTGTATCGATACATTTTTATTAGTTTTTTATTCTTGTACTTTTCTTATTCCGAGGTCGATTTTCTTCGTTTGAAATTGAAAACGAATTAACATTTGATTTCTAAATATGATATGCCTGTGAAAACTTGAAATATATAAAATACAATCATTTTATTTTGAAGGGCCTACTCATAGGCAGAGCTACTATTACGTAACATCCCAGCTGTTGTTTATCTTTTACCCCTGGCTCAACGCTCAAGCTGGCCTGTGGAGTTGTAAAGTTTGATAACAGGGATTATCTGGCCATGCAGGGTAGATAGTGCTTGGAAATAGTTTCAAACGAGGATTTTTTTATAAGGGGGTATGGTACCTGAATACGGAGGGTGAGATCAGGTCTGCTTGCAAACGAGGGATTGACGTAATGGCCTATGAGTAGGCCCTTCGGAATAAAATGATTATATTTGATATATTTCAAGTTTTCACATGCATATTATATTTAGAAATCCAATGTTAATTCGTTTTCAATTTCGGACGAAGAAAATCGACCCCGAAATAAGGAAATAAGAAAATAAAAATGATGATTGTCCTCCCAACTCACTGCACGGACACAGGCGTGTATGTAGTATACACACTTCAAACAGGCCCCCTGCTTAGCTGTGGCTGTCCAGACCGAGGTCAGAAAACAGCTGTTAGATAAGGAGATAGCCTGCTGTGGTGGCTGTGGTTAAAGTACGCTTGGAGAAGAGAACTGATGGTGATTCTATAGAGGGGTATGATCCTCCCAAACGGAGAGTTTCGTCATGCTATGTTACCAGATATTGGAATGAAAATTCAACTGCATTGGTATCACAATCACATGAAATTCACTTTGATCCAAATGCAAGGGAATTTAGGTAAAATTATTTGCCTCCCAATTTTCAACCATATACTTCAGAGCATTTCCTAAGAAAGAATTGATCAGATGCTCAATCGGCATATGAATGAAAATACAGTCAGAAAAAATCTTGGATCTAGGAGAGATTTGAACTTGCAACATCTACTTCTATCTGGGAAGCAACTTAACCACTTTGCCATCTCTAGTCCATGGAGAAGACACAATGAATTAAGAACAAATACCCCATGGCTCTAACTGTGACCCATAAATTTTCATGGTCTTAGGTAGGACGGTTTTCAATAATCTTCATGGGAGTATTTTTCAAGAATTTTTCGTTACTATAATTCCCATTGTGTTAGATCGGATGCTTGATATGCATATGAATGAAAATAAAATCAGAAAAAATATTGTAGAAGTGATGTAGTCTAGTGGTTATATCACTTGACTGGGGATTAAAAAGTTATGGGTTCGATTCCCAGCACAGGCACTTATGTCCTTTGCAAGGCATTCTATCTACATTTGCTTCACTCCACCCAGATACCCAGTTGTACGTGTAAAGGGGTACCTGGGGGATGATTCCATACAGTCGCTGGTGATAGCTGACAGAAAGCATGGAATAGAATCCAATGGTCTGGCTAATGATATACTGTAATTAGCTTTGGGCTGTTAAGGGAAAAGTGCATTATAGATAAGCGTATTATTGTTATATTATTTCCGTTTTATGTTCAGGTGGATGGTACAGCAGCTAGACTAGTGACGGCTGCAGCCAGTACAGCCCTGATGGAGGGGATGGATATGGGTGGTAGTATCGCACCAGGGAGTAGCATGCGTGGACCACTCTTGACGGCAGGTAGTATGGGAGATCAATTGAAGTTTCCCATGGCTGTGCTACCTAAGATCGTGAAGACTCCGGAAGCTATCAAAACAAACTGAGTATTTGTGAAGCCCATTTTCTAGTCATTCCTCGAGGACCAATACCACACCAATATAAAGACCTACCACACAAATGGACCTGTTAAGAACTTCACCTCTTTATGCCTCACAAATATTGGTCATAAGTATTTCAGTTAAATTACACTTATAGGCCGGTATTCTGGACTAAAGACAGAGTTTGAGTTTGTTAGTGTAAAAGATATTGTGCGGTCCTTTTGTCTGTTGTTGACTAAGTTTAACCCATACAAACTCAATCTTCGATTCAGAATATGAGCCGTTATTTTTCATGTCCCTGCCACATAATCAGTTGCGATTGATTTCAACTTGATTTTGTATTGGTATAATTATGGGGCACATGTCTTTCATGGAAGAAATCAGTACAAAATTGAAATATCACAAAATTATTTAAACAAGCAGTTCTATACGGTTGAGTATATCATTGTAGGGCTTTGGATGAAAGGAACCAAATTCTCCCTTCATAAAACCTGAGAGATTAGAGAATTGAGTCTTTAACAGGGCAAGAGAAAATGTGATTAATTATTTCCATGTTTTTCCAAATCTGTTGCCTTCAACCTCTTGCAGCTTTTAATGAACAAGATTAACTTGTGCCTTTCCAAACTGAATGTGCAGAGCATTTGCCTTTACAATGTGTGATTCCACTTTCTTCCTTTCTACTATGCTTTACATGTACTTTATGAGAAAATGATTAATGTCTTGGATGTAGTGATTATATGTATGTATGTGTCGCAAGTAAAGGTCTTACAACATAATATTCTTTCAATTAAAAAGGTAAATTGTTCACCATTTTACAAGTTAGAATATGTTTGTATAGAATGTACAGTTTGTTAGAATATGTTTATCTTTAAAATTTGCAGGCTACAGACTGTACATGTTATTAAAGAATACCATTTACTACAAAACGCATGGTAGAGTTGTAGGTTCCTTTGTAAATAAAGTGTATAATTCATTTTAATGCTTGCAAGAAAACTATTCTTGCCAAGAAAAACGTAAACAGTGAAAAATATGTTTATATTCTAGTGTACATGTGCATGATTGTGTAAATATCATTATTTATGTGAATAGTAGACAACTTTATGAGTTTATATGATGTAATTTCTAATTCCGAGTCTTTGGACCTCTACAGATATCCGACAAATTTTACCGCAATGGTATTTTGAGGGAGCTTGTTTTTCATGTCTGTAAAGCCGTTTTGTAGGGAATGCATCTATGGAGCTGCTACATTGTATATTCATGTAAATTCATACATCTATGTATTAAAGAGAAGTGGTATAATTATTCACCTTTTTTCATGTCCAAAAGAGCTTATCATGATATTTTTCTTACAGAGAAACACTGAAAATTAAAGATTATATGAAATATAAAAAGGTATGTATTCTATAAATAAAAATTAGAAATGATATGAAAGTGAATTTAAAGGTATGAATGCATTTTATAGCATACATTTACCTTGATACATGTAGCAACTTGTTTTGGTCAAGATGGATGTATGTACATGTAAGTGGACCAAACGGTTTTTGCTTTTATCTTGTACAAATTTTACCCTCATATTTATTGAATATCTTCTGTAGTGTAATGTTGATTATCAGAAAAAAAACCTATTTGATGTTGTAAAGGTATGTTTGTTGTTATTAGTTTGAAGTTTTTTAAAAAGTCAGGATTACCGCACAAGAATTTGTGACATGTGTATCATTTCATCAATTCTTATTTTGAATTTACAACATGCTATTACAAAGCTTTACAGGCATATCTATAAACAATAATGTATTAAACGAAAATGAAACTTGTCTGCGCTTGATAACTTTGAACAAAAACTCAAATCATTCCAACTGCACAATACATAAATCTTCAAAATCGAATGAAATCTTTACAGTATCTTTTTATTAGTAGTATAAGCTAAAATTAAGTGTGTTCATGTAATAATAATTGATTATACATGGAGTGATTAATTTATGTGAACAATTTGAATCATTTCTATTTCAGATGTTTAAATATTCAGGTCTTGTAGTTAATCTATGCAAACATTCTAAATATGCATTCTAATTATATGTGTGAGATTTCCTAATGCAATAAATTACAACTATCTTAGAAGTGAAATGGATTTGTGAAAGAATTACTTTTTTTGTGTGAGTTGTTAATCTCAAAAGTTGATTCAGCCAAAAAGTTGGATTCAGGATGAATCTTTTTAATGGTTTAAGAAAAAAGCACTAAATTAAAGGGATTTAGTAACTTTCAAAAACAAGAGCAATTATATTGAGATTAATAAAATTATATTGTTCCAACAGTAAAAACAAACTACTGAAAGTTTCAGATCAAATGGAAGTCATTTACTACCTTAAAACAGTGTAATAAACAGTGTAAAGCAAGCAATTAGCTTGCAATTTTGAAGAGATGCCAGACTGACCTACATGTAAGTGTTTATAATTATGTTGGCAAAGTAAGCTAAATCGAATAAATGTGATTTGAATATCATTCAATGTTACTGCATCCCTTTAAAAAGTATTAATATCAATATTCAAGTGAGAGTATTACGGGACAGGTAGGCGTAAATCAGAGTGTTTTCTGTAGTCTTGAAGAACTCCAGGCTGGAGTTTGCATTATTACAAATATAAAGTAAAGTCTATAAATCACAACACTGAAAATTTCATCAAAATCGGATAAGAAATAGCAAAGTTATGAATTTTCTGGGTTTAGAATTTTTTAAGGAAACAGTGCTCTAATTGGCAACCTTATGATGTCACAGTCCCCCTACTTTCTTTGTATTTTATTGTATGAAATACCAATTATCAAGATTTTCTGCCGCAAGAACATAGAAACAGGGATTAATCCTTGTGGAATGTTCAAGGTCACAAGTGATTTTACTCATTTCAGTATGAGCGATAGATTTTCTGTATACGCAATGTATGAAAAAATGAGATAAATAGGATTTCGTATAATAAAATATACAAGAAGTAGGGGGACTGTGACATCATCAGTTTGCTCATTTGAATATTCAAATATTCATGAGACCTGTTCATGAGACCTGCCAAGAACTGTTTTATGAAAAAAATTCAATACCTAAAAAATGCATAACTTTGTTATTTTTCATCCGACTTTGATGAAATTTTCTGTGTTGTGCTTGTTAAATTTGACTTGATTTTACAAAACTTTTTCATTTCAGCCCGGAGTTCTCTTTTAATACAGTCCACTTCTGTTAAAGTGAAGTGCTCAAGACCAAGCCAATTTTATCTTCATGATGAAATCTTATTGTTTCACTGAAGTTACAAATTAGACAGAAGGTTTACACAGGACTGTGAAATTGGGCAAGAATTGTCATGTTACTACAAATCCTTATTGTATCTGTGTAAGTTATAATGGGTGTGGACTGTATGTGTATACTGTGTGACACTATTGAAAATATACTTATGTATAATATTATATCAGATTCCATAATTTAAATCTGATCTGAACATTGAGGTCCATAACTGACAACTGCTTTTTTTAATTCACATACCAACCATCCACATAGAAAGAACATACTCACACACTCAAATAATACGACCTTGACAAAAAAAAATTCACTCAGAACCTTTGGACGTCTTTTTTCTTTTTGTGTTTTTATATTTTACGAATTTCTACAAATAATACAGAAAGATATCATGGTTTTCAAGAGTCGTTAGTTCACATTGGCCCGAATTCACAAAGGTGGATTCTGCAAAATCCATGGTTTCAACCCTGGGTTTAACCTAGGGTTGGACCTAGGATTTTCAATTTGGTATTCACAAAGGTGGACTTGACTGAATCCACAGATCCACAGCATCATAAAACGTCATAATTTGGGTCAACTGTTGGTGAATCATAAAGTGGTGGATCCATGGAGCCGTCGATCAAAAAACCCACGGATCCACGGTTTTTGCAGAATCCTCCTTTGTGAATTCGGGCCATTGTGTTCATGTCAAAATCAATAACTAGAAAGAAAACAAAAATATATAAAAAAATATATAAAATAAAAATAAAAAATAATGATGGTACCTAGGTGTGGTGTACACGTATCACGTTGAAAAAAAAAATTGTGATATCGATAGCTTACCAACCCTCTTCAACTTCCGCAAGTATAAAACAGAAAGATTTTACGAGAAGATGGCTGTTAGACACATTATTCCTACACAAACCCATTTCTTTATCTACAGTCTCTACTTCAAAAAGAAATAATAACTATGTCCTTTGCCAGCCTTTAAAACTCTGCACTTGTCCGATAATTAGAAGAATAGATTCCTCTACAGATTACTGTCACAGCTCGTCCTTTAAAAGCCAAGCAACCGTCAAACATTTTAGTAGGTTTCGATAATCTACATTACCTTCACAACATGATAATAATGATCTTGAAATGCATGACAAGAACTTAAATAAAAAACATATATAACACACATTTGAGTTTACAGGTAGATGAGGAGTAATAATACACAAGTATTTGATTTCTTTTGCAGAATGATAAAAAAAAAGAGATAAAAATTGACCCCAGAGTCACCACCTAGCACCATGGTCAGAGCATACATACAAGCTTTACAAAAAACAATACAACATTTGTCAAGATACATGGATTATTGTTAGAGATTTAATCATCCCTTCCCACAAGGCCACATGAGGCAATAGCCCCAGAAAATACCCCTGCAGTTTTTTTATACAATGGTATATGGTCACACTGTTCATGTACGGATAGGCAAACGGTGGCATCAAAAGATGCTCCCTCTGACAAATTCCTTTGTTCTTTTTTGTACCCCCAGAGTAAATGGGATTCACTGCACAATATGAGAACATGATGCGAAAACATTCAACTGCAGGATTATTTTTTAAATTTGACTGCCTCATGTGACAACGGATATCTTCTGTAAAGTACCATACATGTATAACACAAATTGTGGAGTATCTATTCTGGTACATAGGTACATATACTAAAAAAAGAGGATAATAGGGCACTTGCATCTAAGTGAAACATCACACACTTATTGTTGTATGGTATATATATCAATCCCTTTGATCTTTCGATGATTTAAGAACAAATTTCATCTGTGATTGACATGAATATATAACCCTGAATGAAAGAGGGCTCTCCACCATCTTTTAAAAAAATAAGAGAAAAACTGCTTTTTAGCTACAAATTAATGTGGCATACAAAAAGATAAAAAGTGATGAGACAAAACAGAGACTATAAAGACCATTCTGGTGAACGTGCTTGATATTCACAACTTGTTTGATCAAAAGAAATATTGAAGATTGTTGAAAAAAAAAAGTTCCTGAGTATGCATGCAGCACAATTATAAATAATAAAAGTCACTTGCTACAACTTGACACAAGGACCGGCCTATACTGTTTTTACAAAAATGAAAATGGACTAAAAGAAATTGTGGAAATAGTTATAAAAATTGTTTACCATAGTCTAAAGGAACACATGTGAGGCAAAATCATCTTAAGCTTCTTGTAATTCAGTATCAAAATAATTACTAAAAAATTACTAAAAAAAAAAAAACTTTAAAAATCTGATTGTTATTGAATTGAGCTCAATGTGCATAAAAATGTGATAAAAGTACATGTACAGTATATGACTGAAAAAAAAAAACATTTAAAAACATAAAGTATCGATGAAAAGATTATAAATAGCTGTTGTATACATAGTAGTACATTTACAGAAGAAAAATAATGATAAAGAATCACAGATCCTCTGCCCGGCAGTTTTTCGTTATAATACATGTAAAGTGCAGGTCAGATTGGTATAAAAATAATTGCAACTTTATGCAGCTTAGTGTAAAAAAAGAAAGAAATATCAATCAATGCATTAGGAGGGTATGTCACTTACAAATATTTAGCTTTCATGTACCGCCTGAATGAAATCAGGATTGAAACTTATTTCTCCAATTTCAATCGCTATTAAAAAGTTTAATATACAATTAAGAATGATCTTTTAACATTTTCACAACAAAATTAATCATTTTGGGAATAAAAATAATCAGATGTTGGCTGATTCTGATACACAGATCTCAAACAAATTACAGAAATATGTTGCAGTACATTTACTTGTAGATGAACTTAGGTTCGAAGAAACTATCATCTTTTGGAATATTCATTAAATATTGCATATTAAATATTACATATTATATCATACAATTCAGATTATAAAATAGCAATGTTATATGAAATAGATTACATAACATGGTTTTCATGTAAAAAAGCATGAATTCATAAATAGATTTTTGCCAGCTTTCAAATAGTAAAGCAAATGATATTTGTGTAATGCCGAAACGGTAAGTTTTAAAACTGATAGTATGCATAGAAAGCATGTAGGTCTTTTGAAACTAAAATGTAGAAAAACTAAATAAATCAGTACAGGTTGTCATTTTTAGCACCATTTAAGCTTGAAAGTTTGATTTTTCATCAAGACATGAAGAAAATTGACATAAATACATTGGTATACAGAGAGTCCGGTCAACAGTGTCTTGCAAAAATTGTCTGATCTGTGTACTGTAAAATGTCAAAATATAAATTATTTAATTAAGCAAAACAAAATTCTGCATTTTTAATATCGGTAATATTACCCGCATGATGTTTCTAGTGTAAGTATAAAGTATAAAACCAATTGTACTTGACAATAGCACTGACTTATCAGGTAAAATCTAATAACTATAACTGAAACTATTTCCAACACAACTTTGATGCAGAACATATAAATAGTGAAATGATAAATAAATACATGTATGTATATAAGAAAAAAAAAACAACAGACCCATAGTAAGATGAGAAATTAAGTGTAACAATCTTAAATTAGATTTAAATAATGTGGTTCAGTCTCTTAAAGTTGTATAAAGAGGGAATAAATGCACACTTGTACAAAATGTACATGTACTCAATATTTTTGTTCTTGCAGACTTACCGCAGCATTAAACTACAAGAGTTGACCCTTTTAATGACAAAATTTTACAACGAAAATGCGTATTAAAAACAGTCACAAATATGCCTCTATGCTTAAATTCACCTAAAAAATGGAAGACTTGGCCTTCAATGGACATTTACAGGTAAAATGTCCCCAAAGTAATAAGTATCATATTGATTATCAAAATTACTATAACTTTACATGATAAAACTGCTTTAGCATCTGTGCATTACACGTACATAACACATACATACCTTTGAAATATTAGTGATACGCTATTGTTATCCAGGAACAATTTTTAGTGCATGTGGTTTAAAATAGTAAAAATGGGAATCCAAAGTCAATAATATAAGTACATTACTGTGAATAATTTACAAAAACACACAAGAATCCATAGAAAGTTTGGTTAGAAACATATCTATCAAATACTATACAGCACCGCGTCCATCACTGCAAAGTAAAACAATAACAAAAGAAGAATAATTAACGAAGGCACGTCAAAGATCCTTGCGTTTTCCATCAATTGAGTTAGTTTGACTCGCGATTGAATTAACCAACATCCTTACAGGTAGATTAAGTTTCACACATAGACTGACGATTGTTTGGCCTATTGTCTGAAGCTCATAACAAAAACCACTGCTGGGTCTTTAACTAGAGCATTGATTCGGGGCGCCCTACATCAAATGTCAAAGGTCACATTGAGTTCAGGAGAGGTCAATTTCGAAGGCGCTTTCCTCTTCTGCCACGTTCTAGTTGGTGGACCTGGAATACGAAGCAGAAAGTTGGTACAAGTATTTTACATGAAAAATCAATGAAAGCAATATAAAATTTGAAAATATTGATTTACTTCTCATCAAACTTAGATTTGCGAAACTAAAACAATGTAGATATTGCACTCACTTGAACAGAAGATGGATGGTGGAATTCAAATACAAATACCAGTACCTATCATTATTTCTTACTCTTGAATATACTTTGATCTCAGCAAATAATAAGGGATCTTTTTAAAATCATAGCATCCAGTAAGGCGCTCTCGTTTCATTCCTACCAGGTACCCATTTACAATGTACACCAAGGTGGGGGCAATGTACATGTAGCCGAAATGCCTTGCCCTATGGTTACAATTGAAGAAGTCCAATTGGCTTTTGGCAAGAAATTAATTTACAAATTTGCCACACTCGACCCAAGTGAGATCAATGGGCACCTTTATGAAGAAATTCCTTCAATGCTTAGCGCGCTCTTTGGGGAAGCTACGGCTAGAGTCGGGTAACCATTCCACAGCACTTAGAAACTTCCTTGCAATTTGTGCTAAATGCATGTATTTATATAAACTCTGAGTATTATTATTTATTATTTACTGTATCACATTCATGCACCCACCTGTTTTTGTAATTCAGCAATAGTGTTCTGCATTTCTCTCATCTGTGCTTGCATCTCAGAAACCTGCGTCTCTAGTGACTTGGTCTGATCTTGAATAGCGCCCTCTAGCGTTCGTACAGTATCGCTCTCCACCTCTATCATTTTCTGTCGTCTTGCCGGATCCTTGGCGATTACTTTCTCTGGTCGGCCAGCAGGCTTAGAAGGAGGCTCGCTGTACGTTGGCACCGAGCGGCGGGATCGGGTGATGAAAGTGCCAGCAAGAGCAGCACCTGTGACGGAGTAACAATATGAAATGATACCTTAAGATAAAGAGCATGTATTACATAAATTCTGATCTGTTTTAATTACAAATGAAATTTCAAAAATGAATACTAAGACTGGGGTAGTATAATATGCTGTGAATACTATAAATACCCTCTTGGTTGCAAAATGTGACTGCAACAATATTTCAAGAACACATCTCTGGTAAAGTTGAGTTATAATATCAGTACTCAAACCTCAGACCTTAATAATGTAAGGTTTGCCATAGCTGAGTCTGCTCAGTTTTCCTCTTTTTTTCCAATCTATATTTAAAAGGCTGTGTCACTTTGCTGTGATCCCTCACATATAGCCCCTAGTTGATTTCTACCCTTTGGGTTTATGCCAGGTTTTAATAGCTTCTGACCACACAAGTATTGAAAGCTAAGGGGTTTCTGGGACAGACATCGATTTAGGGTTGGCCATAGCTCAGCACCTGTATATTCAGGATCAAGGTCTCGGGTTAGAATCCCGGTGGAATCCCATTTTCTTTGCTCAGTTTTCGTAAAAACATAAACTGTTAACTTGTTTCCTATGAGCAAACCCTCCAAAAATGTGTAAACAATACGGCACCTTCATCCTTCTATTTGACTTTTATCTGACTTCTGAAACATACCTTCGGAACATTCAGCCCACATCCTGAGGTCCATGGAGGGAATACTGCTACATTTCTTGTAACCCGTTGGGTAATCAGCTAGTCTGAAGACATCTTGGTTCACTCGGTCAATGGAATCACCGTTGTCACAGATCACCCTGGCCAGGGAGATCTGCTTGATTTGGACCAGTTGCTCAGGGGAGAACACCCCTGGGTTCTCATACCAGAATCTGTAATGTTGAGTAAATTGGCAATACTGATAATTTTCTTTAGATTGAATATTAATCTATCAAAATGACGAATATTGCTTGATCTTAATCGTTTATATTCAGCAAAATCATTTCCCTTGATTCTTATACCAGAATCTACAAATGTGAGTGGATGAAAAGGGGGACAATTTGTTCAGCTTATTTTTCAAAGTTGGCATCACTAATTACTTATTTTCAAATAAATATTATTATTTACTTTTGAACAAATATTACAGTATTAAGCGAGGGGTATCTGCTTAATCTTGACAGGTTGTGTTGGGGAGTAATATCCCCACAATTTTTGTAGCAGACATTTTCAAGTTTGCAGTTTTATGCATTTTATCTTTTTTCATTTTTTTTTTCAATTT
Organism: Paracentrotus lividus; assembly: GCA_940671915.1. NCBI lineage: Eukaryota > Metazoa > Echinodermata > Echinoidea > Camarodonta > Echinidae > Paracentrotus > Paracentrotus lividus. The sequence continues at coordinate 15,728,108 of CALNVZ010003429.1, forward strand.
TACTCTGTTTTATGAAAGAAAAACTGATAAAAAATATCTGAAAGAGATACTAAAATAGAGTACTGGGTTACCATCAACATCACAGAGAAACAAACATTTACTGACCTATCTCCTTCCCGGAGGCGTTTCAACTGTTTAGCAAGCAGACAAGTAAAAGTTGGTCCTAGTAGCCCGCCCTCTATATGATCCTCTGATAAACCTCCAACAAACAAGTCAATATTGCCTGGATGTCCATAGAGTTCTTCCAGTTTTCTCCTTATCTCAGGGTTCCGTATCTCTGAGCTAATGTCATCAAATGATTGGGCAGCGGTCATGTTGCATAACACGCGCCAATCGTTGTATCCTGGGAGGGCGTGGTCTCGTCCTCGCTGGATGTTTATGGCGGCAAGATCCAAAGCTATTTCATGAACCATCTCAAAGAGGTGTTCCGTAAGTTCGGTATTGACCATCTCTGAAGGGCTCGGTTTCTTCATGGCCGACCCAAAGAGACCTCTGAGAATCGGGTCGATCCCGCCCTGATCGACGATGCGGTACGGCGAGAAGAACGCTCGATGGAGAGGGAGGTTGCCATGGGAGATGGGCTTGAAGGTGGAGTTGAGGCGTTTCACGATCGGTTGGACGAGACTGTGACCGAAGCGGAAGGCGGCTGTCGCAAACGCATTAACAATGGAAGCATCCGTGTTAGGGTTGTAGCCTTCGTACTTCCCGATCATCTCCATCCCCTTTGGTCCAAGGACTTTCGGAATCCAACTGGTGTATGTTATATGCTGCATAGCTGCTCCAATTATTTTACGCGTCTCCTGGAAAATAGTTTCGCCGTTCCAGTGATTATTAACCTCGCGAAGCTTTTGCGCAATTCGGTTATGCTCCCTCATCCAGACTGTATGAAGAGACAGTAAACCTAGCTGTTCGTTCGCTCGGAAATCCCCAGCTAAGAAGCACGGTATAGGGCTCTCGTCCTCGTCTCGATCACAATCAATGGGTGTGTCTCGATTGTACGGTAGAAGGAAACGTCCTGAGCCCACTTGAAGACCTACTTTCAACCTACCAAAGTCATTATTTAAGTCTCTTAGGTTATCTGTTAGTTCTTTAGTACTGCCATATACATTAGAAGCATCAATGTATGATGTAATTTGATTGATTTGTTCTCTGGGCATGATACGGTTGAAGAAGACCGATGTACTTCCGCTGCCACAAACCGCGCTAGATCGCGTGAATTCTATACACTGAGTGCGATGAATGCGTCTGTCGCCCTCTGGCACCTGAATAGGGAAACAAGGCACTTGGTTTTCGCACGTATCTTTGCATTCCGTGCCATCGCTGAACCGAGCACGGCTCAAACTCGTCACCGTAAAGTCCATATCGTGATCTAAAAATTGACCCCACTGCATGAGCATGTGTGTGTAATCTTTATGTGAAGTTATTTCAGCCGCCGAAACAACGTTCGATGACACCCTCCTCGCGCTTGGTTTCGTGAAGCCATTATACTGATGAGTTGTATTCCAACCGACCGGTGTGTTGAATCCATTTTCGTAAATCGGTTTTAAAAGTCGTTTGAAAGGGGTGAGCGATGCGCCCCATTCAGGATGGAGAAGGTTATTACAGGTTCCATCATATGTGCGGTATTTTTTATGGAAACAAACGTCGGAGCAGTTGACGATCTTGGTGTGGGCGGTGCATTGGGAGAGATTGGAGATGAGATTGAGGAAACGAGGGGAGACCAGGTCGTTGTAGGTAAATTCTGCGAAAGGAAACAAAAAAGAAGATCATGTAACAGGAGGACAGGTCAACGTTATTTGCTCTGGCAACAATTGCTCCATGGTTAACGCCTATAACTAATCGAAAGGCTAACTTCAGCCTGAGACTAAACCAAGAACCTAATATAAAGTCTTATATCAACTCTAAAACTACATCTTAGACATAGTAAAGCCCAGAGCAACTGTTGTCGGAGCCTTTGAAAAATCCCTGAGAGGATCTGGGGGGGGGGGTGATTCGATTAACAGGGGTCGCCAGCTTTCCTAACAAAATATTTTGGGGATTGATTTAAATTCCAGCTTAGAATAAATCCCAATTCACTGAATTTCTATCAACCGCCATAAGGCATTCTAAATTATGAATATACATGTATGCATTCAATCAACTAATCAGAAAATTGAATTTCAACAGCTTAAAACTTGTTTCCAAAATATTCAACTTTATAGGCAAGGTTGACTTTCAAATTTCTTTTAAGGTCCCTCTAACTTAAAAAATAGGAGAAGCAAAATGGTGACGAAAATTGAAAAGGAACTACCAACCTATTCCCGTAAGATTGACCCGCATGCCGGCTTCTATATGGTTATGAATCAATTCCAACGTCCTCTCAAATACTTCCGCGGCCCTCGCAATACTCATAGCCTCGATGGACGGGAATCGGAACAAGGTCAAAAGGTCATGTGGTGTACGGGGCTTGTTCCCATCAAGCAGGTTGCGGTTTGTCTCGTTGATGGCGGAGTCAATGTTACGTATGGCCTCCTCGATGGCAGAGTTGACGTAGCTGTCGCCCTCACGAAATGTACCGATGGGAACTGCAGAATGGAATGGTGAAGAGAGAGAAAAAGAAACTAGAAATGTCGAGATCAAAATATGCTGTATAATGGAATGATAAAGATTGAGAAAGAAACTACAAGGCAATAGCCAATTTGTGCTTCGCCCACCAGCGACTAGATAGTAAAGTGTGACAGATGGATGAAAGACGGACGGACGCTATTTGGATCCCTAAGTCTCCCCTTCACCTCCGGTGGGTGAGAAAATAAATGAATGGCTCAAAATACACGTAGGAAATCCACTTTTTTAATCCGTGGTGCATAAGCTTGTTTTTTTTTTAATGTACGGGTTACAACGGTACCCCGGTGTACGGCGTGGTGCACCATATTTAGATACTCTGTAAAGGGGGCACATGTATTTGCAACCCCACAAAGACCCCATCCCCATAGGATTAAAAAATGACACTTCTAGCTTCTCAAGTTAGCATTTTAAATTTCTTGTAAATAGTAAGAACTGTAATTTAGAGCACACTCTACTGTCATACTGAATTTTCAACTGTTTTGTTTAATTTTGTTTTTGATTTTTTTTTCTTTAAAATACATTTTTAGGTTAGTAATTAATCTTTCTTCTCAGGTACCAGTTTGCTTTGATTTTATGATTGTCTTACCATTCACTGTTAGTTCCATGTCTGTGGAAGCGTAACCGATCGTGTTCCTAGCCGCACACTCGTATCGCCCCTCATCGTCAACCCCTACATCATGGATGGCAAGATGACCAGCTTCGCTGATGGAGAACTTTGCGCTCTCCGTGATCTGGACTCCATCTTTTGTCCACGTGATCAATGGCTCGGGATCCCCGGAGGCGGAGCAAGGCAAGCGGATGGTCGCCCCGGCAACCACGGTCAGGTCGCTTGGTGATTGGGTGAATACAGGAGGTACTGTAAGAATGAATATTCATCAGAGAGTTAATTAAAATGGATAGATATCAATGTTCATAGATGTTTATTTTAATCTATATTCATCTGTGGTTATCATTTGTTTATATTTGTGACACATACAATCCAGAAGATCCTAAAATTGTACAAAGTTAAATGCTGCATATGTTCAGTCAACCTTTTGACATAGAATTCATCAAACTAGATTCTAGATTTCTGTATCCACTGGTTGGGAAAAAGATATTGCATTGAATTGATTGAATTGCATTGAATATTGCATTGAATATATGACATGACTACACCACTTTCCTCCTAAGTTCCCATAGAGTTTAGTCTATTTATTCTTCCCATAGCTGTACATGTATTTTCTTGTAAATGTGACCTTTCTTGTCTTCCTTGATTTCCATGTACATACTGTACGTCTTTTTTCTTCAAAGCCAAAAGAAAGTAATCCTTATGTCGATACTGGATGGTGAAAGTACTCTGGACTTCCCCCACAAAACCTTGATATTCACTACAGCTGATCACTCTCAATTTCCCCTCTCTACTGTCAGTAATACATCCCCACACCTCCATTTGGATGTTATCTTTTCATCAGGATGTTAGACTAACTTCCAGGCATTATTCATTGTTTTCCCATTCTATACCTAACAAAATCTATGTACATATACATGGTACATGTAATTCTCAAACATATGCATATCAACCATTTATATCACCCAAAGCAATACAATAAATGTATGATATGAAAACTGTCTCTTTCTATTTGCTAATCAATTTGTAAGGCCAAAGGTGTTGCAAAATATCCTTGTTTTTTCTAATACAGATCGAAGCACCATACATACCCGGGTGTTCAAGTACATGTAGGAGCAGTGGAAAACATCACTGATAAAAAATATGAATTTTCAGAAGAAAGAATAATTGTGGCACATATACAAATGTATCGCTCTCTATAGAGTGATCAGAAAAATTCTCAAGCAAGTTTTAAATGGGCATTGCTTGAAAAAATGTAAGGTTGCTATTGAGTTTGATATAAGTTTTAAGTTTACGCTTTAAGTATACCATTGATAACAACCCACCTCTTGCTCTAATTTCAACCTGTGCCATGCTTTGTCTCTGTCCTGCCTTGTTGACTGCTATACATTCATAGTTCCCTGCATCTTCCTGGGACACTCTTATGATCCTCAGGGTCCCTGAAGCTAGGATCAGGAACTTCCTATCGTCTGGTAGAGCATTCGCTGTCAGAAGAAGCAGAAGAAGGGGAGAGAGAGAGTAATAAATTTTGAACAAGTGAAACTGACCAGAAATATAACATGAAAAAATGAGCAAAGAAAATGGGATTCCATCAGGATTCAAACCCAAGATCTCCCGATTACTAGACAGGCACTCTACCGACTGAGCTATGGCAAGCCCTCTGTCGATGTTTATATCGACCCTTATATTAGCTTTCAATGCTCAGAGAGAGGGTACTAATAGTCAGGGATACTACTTAGCAATGATAAAAAGGTAGAAAATTCATCAATGATGGGCCCTTTTGTACACAAAAAAGGTGTTTCCTACAGTCAAAAATAAGTTGAAGGGAGGGAGAGAGAAAGAGAGAGAAAGGAAGAGAGAGAGAGAGAGAGAGGAAGGGGGTTACAAACAGATATTAGGGTATTTGCTAATGAGAAAGAGAGAGACAGAGACAGAGAAAAAGGAAAGGGTAGAAACAAATATTCAGGTGTCAAACATGGGAAGTGGAGCAGTTAAATCAGTTCCTCTCACTCCCCTCAAAATAGATCAGCTGTCAATCATAATATCTGAGGGGCATGTAGGCTATGCATGTGAGTGTGTTATATCAAATGAATAGCCATATGTGCTATAAAATGCCTTTATTACTAGATAACAATCACAGGTACAACACATATTTATAATGGGAATATATTCCTTTTCTACCTTTGCATTACTAATTTGATTCCTCTGCATACACTGATCATAGGTTCAGGTGTTCAAAAGGCAGAGGTAAAATATGATCTCACATCCCATTTTTCTATTTGCCAGAAGGCATAGACAACTTCCTTCGATGATAACAAACTTGGTGACAAATGAGGGAGGACAGAAGTAAAATGAAGACATCAAGATTGGTAGTGTCACCTCCAGGGAGTATGGGATAGTATCAAGGCAAGTAATGTGTCAGGTATACATTGTAGATGAAAGATGTGTATCCAATCGGTGACACAAGATTTGCTCCTCCGACAATTGCTCCAGTCTTTATTTCATCTAAAATATAGGGTTAGGCTTAAGGTTGCAATAGGGTTTTATGTTTGTTTTAGGGTAGGGTATAGTGTTAAGTTCAAGGTAGAAATTAGTTATTTAATTAGTGTATGGAATTCATAGCGGAGCAATTATCGCAGGAACAAATGTCATGGAATCTATTGTGTCATGAAATCATCCGATAAATTAGCAATAGACAGTAGTACACAATTGTATGACTGTGTAAATTTAGAAAGGATAAGAAATTGCTCAATTTGGATAAATCTCTCTTTCAATAATTGCTTACGTAGATTCCTCTTTAATAATAATTCTGCAATCATAGGGATGGTAAATTAAAGAAATAGTGTGATATAATTTAATATCCCACCATGTTAAAAACAAAGAGGCAAACATAGGTTACTTTTCATACTAACTTTCTCCTTTCTCAAATAAGAATAAAAAGAAAAATAATATTCAGTTCTTGCAAAGTGTATTAAACCCAAGTCACATTTTTTCTCTTACTACATTCATAACGTAATTGTTCAGTCTTTTCATCTTCTCTGGACTTAAAAACTTATGATAACAATTTAAGATTAAACAAAATTGAATCAAACAAAATTTTTACCATATTCAACACAGTATGGATTTTAAGACTTGTAAAATGGTAAAGTCACAGAAAATCTATTTCTAGCCAGATATTAATAGTCTAAATCTTGATTAAACACAGGTCCCCCAAGGCCTTCATATCTTGGAAAAGGACAAAGAAGTCGGTACAGGGGAAGGGGATATGCCATATTTAGACTGAAAACAGTGTGTATCAAATATGTATATAGGCGGGAAGCATTTTTTTCCCGTAATATGAAGATCAATTACAATTTGATAGCATTTGAAATTTCCTTAAAGTAAGAAAATCAGGCTTCCTTCTGCAATTTGGCTTTAATTTGATACCTAAATTATTTGTCACCAATTATACCATTTTGTTTGATACACACTGAACATACAAATTCATCATGACATTGCCTGTTTAGGGGCAAAGCAAATCTATACTGCATAGTACATGTGTAGATAACAGAGTTTATTCAATTTAGAATTTCTTCAAATCCTTGCACCTTGATGATGACTTTTCATTTTGATATATTTGTAATACCAGAGGAACATATCGAATCTAATCTTGAGAATTACTCTTTTAGTACATCTCAATGATTGCAAGATGGGAAAAAAGTTTACAATTAAGTACATGTTTATATATTTCATTACAAAAACCAAAGATCGTTACTGCTAAACCAACTATTGTTAATGAATGGTATTTCACCAAGTTGTTTGTAATATTACAAATGACTGGAACATGTTCTTGGGTGCTATACTAATCACATTCTCAATCATTAGCAAATTTTTGAAGAAATGATCACCAATCATTTGTTTAATTATTTGTAACATGACCAACTTGAAGAAACCACACGTACATACATGTACATGTATGCATGTAGGTCAATATTGTAACCTTTGGAAATGATATGATTATTCAAAATAATAGAGAAATCCTCAGTTTATCACAGCTTGATCCATTTTCTTCGCTCCTGATGCCGGGCAATTTCTAACAGTAGTTTTGGGAAAAGATATGACTATTCAAGAAAAATCATCAGCTTGTAGCCAAAGTCAAATTGCTTCGCAGTTAAAATGAGGGTATCTTGCATACTTACAATCTTTCCTCCACTGAATTACAGGAAGTGGATACCCCTGAGGACGGCAGTGGAGTTCTACTGTGCTGCCCTCTATTGACGACTGAGGCTGCGGTGACAGTTCGAAGGTTGGTGGCACTATAATCCAGAAGATAAACAAAATATCAGTGATGCTTTCATATACATGTACATTAGCTTTCAGGGGTGTGAGTGACAACACATAAAAAAAGTTTTAAAAGCTGAATTTGAAAGAGCTACTATACTTTTGTACAAAGGAAAGCTAAAGCTCTGAGATTAATAACTAAAATAAGCTGAAATCAGCTAAGAAGTTGAAATCTCACACCTCTGTCAAAAATGTAGTGCAAAATGATATTATACATGTAGGTCAAAGATAAGGTGATTTATGAAATTTTTTTTTTTTTTTTTAATCTGAATATATTGCATACCACATAGAAGATCGATCTGAAATGCCTGTATTTTTGAGATACAGCCAAACTTGCATAGGTTTATTATTAATTGCCTATAAGTCAAAGGTATTTTCAAGGCATCTCATTACAGTCTATTAATTGTAACCCTTCAAAGGGGATTTTTTTTTTTCTGATTCAAAGCTATTTCATCACTCCCAGCAAACCTTGGTAAGGTTGACTTCAATTTTGGGGATTTTATCAGATACAAAATAATTCATCTGTTACCGTAAATGGGCTTAGTGTACTTAAAATCTCACAAACAAAATTGTGGGTTTACACAAGGATCAGTTCACAGAGGCAAACAAATATACACAAGACCTCCATTTAATATTCTATCTGAGGGACTTCTTCATTCTCACCTAACACACTCAGGGTAGCTGTAGCTGAAAGGGTATCCAGGCTATTTGTAGCATCACATCTGTAGTCGCCCGCGTCTGAGAAGCGAACGTTGGAGATGTGTAGCGACCCCGTCGACAGGATCCGAAACCTCGTGTTCTCCACTACATTAGCCCCCTGCTTTGTCCATGAGATCCTAGGGAGGGGGTAGCCATTGGCGGCGCAGTGGATTACGGCCGAAGTTCCCTCACGGAACTCTACGTCCTCGGGGATGAACGTAAAGATTGGCGATCCTAGAGAGAAAGAGATGGCAATTATTGTATTGAATTTCATATTCAAGTATAATATTGATGACTCTATACATCAGTGGATCATCTAAGGTGTAAGGTGAGGTTTGGTGTTCCAATTGGATTTTATCTTAGATTAGGGTATATTGGTAATTGCAGGGTTAAAGTTAATTATTTGATATGTGCATGGAATTTTATTAATTGTTACCAGAGGAAATTTTATAGAATCCTCTTTCTGTAGGGAGGTGTATTTTTTAAGGCAAGCAGGAGCAAAGTTTTTATGTCAGACCAAACATGTTTGATGAGAATAAATAACCAGAAATTGAGTTGTAACTTCACTCATGTTCTCGGTTCTGTTTCAGGTCTCTCGGAGGATTACGATAGTTGTGATCAAGATCGGATATAAACTTAAAACTATTATATTAGTAACACAAAGGTGGCTGCACCCTTGCTACAGCCATATCGAAGCCAAACGAATTGCTGAAATTGGCAGCAGATCGACGTAGGCAGCAGAACACAGTCCTTCAGTAACATACCCAGCCACTTGTTACCATAGCATTCATGAGACATACTTGTTGTGCAAGGAGATAGTTGAACTGTAGCCTGGTCTGAAGCTGATTTCAAACTTGTCATGAACTCAAGAGAAGTCTGGAATCTGTTACAGTCACTCCAGAAGCTTTCACACAGTGATTCAACTCCATAGCTTCCACCAGGCATTAACTGTCGCTAGACATGTTTAAGTTTCCGCAAATTTACCTTTATTTGCTAATTAAAGGGGAAGTTCACCCTGGAATTTTATTGATCTTAAAAAATGAAGAAAAATAATAGAAAAATATTAGTGAAAGTTTGAAGAAAATCGACCAAAAAATAGCGAAGTTATGAATATTTAAAGTTTTGAGTGTGTGACGTCACGTGCGAGCAGCTCTCCCATTGGTTGTGTATGTAAATTCCATAAATTTGTCTTTTTGTCATGGTTCTTGATAAAGAAATGGGTCAATTTGATATAGTCATGTATATGAACATATGTGTGATGATATATCACCCGCATAGGTGACATAATTAATTTCTTTGGAAAAAAAATGACATTTTATGGAATTTACACTGCATAACACATGGGAGATCTGCTCGCATGTGACGTCACAGAATCAAAACTTTGAATATTCATAACTTCATAATTTTGGGGTCGATTTTCTCCAAACCTTCACTAATATTTTTCTTTTATTTTTCTTCATTTTTTAAGACCAAGAAAATTCCAGGGTGAACTTCCCCTTTAATCAGCTATTATACATTTTCTTCTGAAATCATTTGGCAATTATAATTTATTTAGTTCCACCCGTTCAGTGTTAATATCTTTGGATTCCGTGAGACATCATTTTCTTCATATAACCACAACTCAAGTTTATCTTTAATGTCTGAACTAATTAACAAATCTGATCATTTCTAGTCTGCAGGCTGCACCACATAATTTGTTGCAAAACCTCCATGCCTCAAAATGTTTTTCAGATTAATTAAGGGAACAATTACACCATGAAAATTATCCACTCAAACCCCAAAACTTTTAATCCGGGACTTCCATGATATACATAAGTGTAAATGCTACCCTCTGTCTGAACCAATAAAGAAATCTGACCATTTCCAGTCTGAGCCAGGGCTGCATCACATAAACCCTCCCCGACTAAAATCTGTTTGTTAAGTTCCTACACCACAATATTAATTCACATTGACAAGAGGATGAGTGGCTATTAATCATACTCATATTAATCATTACCACAGTCTGTGTTCGAGCCGATGGCCGGAACCATAATTCTTTCATAAACAGCACCAGCAAGCTAGCTGCTAAACGTCATTACCGGTGTATGTACCACTTTTACAAAAAGTTTTGTTCAATTTTCTTTAAAAGTCCATACATGTTGTTTCCCATTCAAAGATATGAACTAAAAGTCTGTACAATGTATCAGGCCAACTACCCCTTGGAAAATTTCTCCCAAGAATAACTACCCAACAAAAATGGGGTATTTAGTAGGCCTACTAACTTTAGTCATCCTTTGAGAATACTGGCCAATGTGATTTAGGTTCAGAACGCATTAGTATTCTTATACATGTAGGTTAGAGACTTGGGGATTATTGCTTTCAGTCCTATCCTAGGGACTCGTAATAAGGTTTAATGCCTTACCAAAGGGCACTAGTGCATCACATTAGTTTGAACCAGGGACTTCACCATTATGAGACCGCTGCTCTACCAACTGAGCTATCACGTTAATGTTCAAAACCTAATAGATACATGTATGACATCTACCCCCTACACGATTACCCCCCACCAGACAACTATACCCCTGCCAAAAATCTACACCCATCCCTAACCCTATTTCCGGGGGGAGTTGTCCTCGGGGTAATTGTCCAGGATGAAGTTGTTCTGATACAAAATGCATAATAACAGCTTAACTACTGGTTTTGTACTTGTACATTGTACATACTAAGTAGGCTGATCCCTTTCTTTGTGGTCGTTCATGATTCAATATTCCGAAAAACAAATTAGGAAAGGAAACCAGACAGATTACTACTAATGATGGGGGTATTCAAATTGGCACCTCCATCAAGCCTACAACCAACAGTTTACTTTTTCAACTGAACATTACAAATCTATCCCCTTTGCTCAGTGTAAATTGAGGAAATCACCATTTAGTTATCACTAATCCTATCATACTAAAAACACTTTTAGCCAAACTTAATTTATCAAGAATTGTGCAGCCAAACATTTGTGTGCTGCTCAAGTGTCTATTAACATTTCCGGGATTTAAACATTAAGTACTAAGTTGTACTGAACATTTATTAACATGTATCTATCTCGAAACGTTGGTTGTAGAAGGTTTAAAAGGAAAAGAAATACATTTAATATGATCTCTAGAAGATGAAATATGATATTTCCCGTGAAAAAGATCTAAACAAACTAACATTTCAAAAAATTCATAAATTTGGTGAGGTAGGGGTCAAGCTTTTGGGTAAACCTCATAAAAACCGGTAGCTCGTTAGAAAGTTATTTGGGTAAAATACATTTGTAGGTCTACAACGGAAGTTGTTCAAAAAATTAAGTGACATTTGATTTACTCAAAGCCAAGTCTGTGAGCACCGATTGGCTCTCTGTTTGTCTGTTCTAGACATCTACGAGTGTACAGTATTGAGGTAAACGCTCATCAAAGGATGTTCAAAACATAACACAGGAAAAGGAAATGTTGGCAACCTAATTTGGAACATTTGCAATCATGTCCTTGGGGTTCTAGCCTTTAGTTGTCTTAAACCCATTGAATACCAAACCCTGAGATGACTTTGATTTGAGTCTATAGAAACTCTATGTTATAACAAAATCAAATGGTCTAGAATGGGTTAATTTGGAACATTTGCAATCACGTCCATGGGGGTTCTAGCCTTTAGTTCTCTTTAACTCATCGAATACCAAAGCTGAAATAACTTTGATTTGAGTCCATGGAAACTGTATGGTATAACAAAATCAAATGGTCTCCAATGGGTTAATAATCCAGAATGGTTCAACTCAACATGAACAGACAACTGAATTTGAACTAGATTAATCATTGATTTCCCTATACCCCTATATACAATTCTACCTCTCTTACAAATTGGATTAAGCCAAGGGTAAATTGGGTAAATTCAGAAAGGTATCAACTTTAATTAGGAGACTCCCTGTTAGATTAATTAGCACATGTCCCATATAATAAAATTCCACTGAATGAAGAAGATTTGTATTAATTTCAGGGAGAACTTCCCCTTTAAATAACATCCAATGTAGCCTGGGTTATGGCACTATCATCAGCTTCAGAGATTTGAAAGTATCGGTCTTAATCCCCCCAAAGTGAGACAAACAGGGGCAAGGGGATTAGGAGGGTGCATAATAGAGACACATGGGGATTACCAGAGAGTGGTAACAGACCATTTCTCCAGAAGTATTTCCATGCCAAACACATGGGAATCCACAAAAAGAGAGTAGAACATTCTGAAAAACCATCATTCATGATCAATAAAGACTGGTAACAGACCACTTCTTATGAGAACTTGAATGCAAAGCGCACATGGAACTCTGCTGAAAGATAGGAGGCCAGTCTGACAAAACATCATTCATGTTTAATTGCCCTGGTTTCACAACCAACATCTGTTCCTAGTTTAACAGAGATATTATGACAGGAGATCTCTTTTCCGATGTTTTCATTCAAAAATCCCCTCTCCCCCTCATGACATTGATACATACCTGCATAACCTAGTCACAACCAACAATGCATAGGTCTTGAACTCCTCCCTGAGTCTGATCTGGATTGGGAAAAATTCTTCCATCTGACAAAGGGAGTTGCATTATTTTTTTCTATTTTTTTTCTCTTCTTTTTTTTTTTTTTTTTTTTTTGGGTCGGGGGGGGGGGTGGGGGGGGGTGCACGCCTCAAGAGCAAGATGGCCATATTCTTGCTATGGTCATATATCCATATTCTAAACCAAAGACCAAGGTTCTCCGTACAGACTGAGAAAATTTAGGGATCGGATGTACAAAAAGGTGTATTATTTTATGCAATTACCCTTATGTGTATAATTATTGGGACTATAAAGGGACTTTTATTGGACCACAATGTCAAATTGCAGTGAGAGAGGAATAGGTAGGAAAGGATTTCAAGAACTTTTCATGGAGCTCTAAAAGGGGTCCTACAGAGGAAGCCTATATCATGTTTTCAAATATTAAAGAAAAAAGAAATCTGGAAAATATGGCTAAAAAAAAATATTTTTAAGAGTAAAAAAAGAGAGAAGAGCTTAGAGAGAAACAAAAGTAAGCAGACATAAATGCCTAAAAATAGAAAGAATTAAAACAAAAATAAAAGTAATTTGATACAAATCCCAATTTTTTCCCTATTGGTCCCATGTACTACAAAACCCTGTGGGACACTGTCACCAATGTAACTGACAATAATCATGTACCAGTTCATTTCCATCCCATAAGAGCAGTTATAATCATCCATAATTACTGACCTAGATAATGTACAGTTTTAAGAGCTCAGATTACCAAGCATAATAAGACCATACACGCAAGCCCATGTTTCCTTCCCTTTTCTTATTGAGCCATTCATCAATTCAAAGCAGTATATTTTTGGAATGATTTTGATAAAAGGTCACATGAATTTATGAAGTCTCTCAGGTAATGTGAACCAGATTTCTTCTCTATGACCAACACATGAATGGAATATGATAGCACACCTCTTTAGATTTTGTAACATTTTCCAGCTGTAGATTTGTGATATGAAAAAGTCAATTGATGAAATTTGCCTTTCTGTTTCGCTCTAAATTTTTTTTTTTTAATTGAGATATTGAGAAAGATTTTCTGGCCCACTACTACATGTAGTTCCTAACTGGAGCCACAGCCTGAAAGAAAGTATATCGCAAAAAAAAACAACAAACAAACAAAAAAAAAACAGAGAGAGATAGAAGAAGAAAAAGAAGAAGCAAGTACGCATCATTCTATTGAAGTAAATACTGCAATTACTGCAGTTATCTGTCCAACTTACCACAATTTTTGTGTAAATTGGACAGATTATTGTACCACATGTAATAATATAGTTTGAATTCATAGTACTTTTGTACAAGAGTATTGGAACCCTAAGCCTACATTGTACATCCTACAAGAGATATAACCAAGAAAGCAAATGTTGTGTCACTATTCTTATTATTATTATTACTTACTCGGTGCTCCAAAGTATCGTAGACTGACCGGTTGCGTTTTGACCTCCCCTAGAGCATTCCTAGCCATACACTCGTACTGTCCTTCGTCATCCCCGCTAGCATTCTGGATCATTAACGTGCCATCGTCAAGAATGTTGTACTTGTGATCGATTCCCCGGTTTGGAAGGATTTCTTTACTGCAGAAGAAGGAGAAGAAGATATCTGAATGATTGTTGATATTTGTTTGGAATATTTCCATTTAAAGACAGTGAGTAATGAGCTTCCATGGGTAATTTGACACCATGAATGCTTTCCCAGTAACAGGTGTTTTCCATCACCTGATTTTTATCACCACTGCCAGACCTTATGCAATGACTTGTATATTCCACCCATCGCTCCATCTGGTAAGGTCATTATATCTCACTTTCCCTAGCGTGATGATGCTTGAAGCTGTCCATGGTGGACAGCTTGTTTTGCTGTTGTCCAGAAATTTAGCTTCAAGACAGGTATTTCCAGTGCTTTTCACAAAGTCAGGGGTCAGCAAATCATGATCCACTCCCCAGGAAAGCCCACTACCCCAGCTCTTTAAGAAACATAGAATCGGTGGATGGAAAAATAAAAGTGGGTGGCTCAATGTCAGACAAGGGCACCTGCTATAAAACAATATTCTAAATGTTCATTGCGGAATGGAAAAAGGGTTGGCAGTTCAACCTGAAGACAACAGATGTCAGTGACTTCCAACCTTGACTGTTTCTGTAGACAGACACAATAGGATAAACAGGAAAAAACAGAAGCAGACAAAAAGGTGCACATTGTCAGTAAAGGGTATCAACAAACATTCAAGCAAATTTACAGGAACACTTAAAAAATGGGCAAGTTTTCATCAGGAAAAGCACCGCTAACTATTCTGAAGACTGAGACAATATGATATATGGGAAGAACAAAGGTTAAGAAACAATTGGACACATAATGTCTGCATAGGGTATCAAACAAGATTCAAGGAAGTGTACTCCTTCCCAGGAAACATGCACCATTTCAACCAGAAGTGCATGCGTATGAATATCACCACCCTTCAATGTTCTATAGCAAGAGGACAGGAGGATAATTGTGAAGAAGGTGGATGGGGGTGGATCTGATAGGAAGGGGGGCAAGCTCAGTCACAGGAAGGGGAAGGGGCGTGTCTCAGGAAGGTTGAACTCATGTCTACTATTTGAGAGATGGTGTAGCTGAGCGCCTGTTTCGGATACGATATTGTAAGATCTAAACGTGTGTGGGTTCGATCCTGCTCATGCTCTTGCATTGTGTGTAAGCGTTTCTCAAGCCTGTGCTAAATGGAGGTGTAAATACAGTTGGAAAATGACGGTGGTGTCAAATACAGGAGTCACACTGTAAGAAAAAAAAGAAGAAAAAAACACACTAAATGTAGTTGTACAAAAGAAGGATGTTCCCCCTGTTCATTGTGCCTTGCAATACCAATATTGTGTGGTCTTGAATAGATTTACACCAGAATAAACATTGTATGCCATAATCATGATTATTGTCACAGATCAAATGTTTAGGCCATTACTGATAAAATAATCTTGATGAAATTATTATATCTAGCCTGCAAAAAAGTGTGACTCCAAGTTAACTTTCATCCACGGGCAAATATTACGTCTCATGTCCCTCTAACTTGTGATTTGGAGTGTAACTTTTAGTGCAATAACATGTAGGCCTATGTCTTTGCATTTGAAGCTGATACTATGAATATACATGTACAGCATACAGGTATGACTTATTAGTCCTGTCTGGATATATTTTTGGCAATTCTATTTTTAAGAATCCTAGATAAATCAAGGTCAGCAAATCCCAGCAAGTAGGGAACAGGGGCACAGATACAGAGCAATAATCCAGCAATTACATGTTGAAAAATCACGCAAACTCATGTCACTACATTTCCGCTGAAATATCTAAGGTAATTACTGTGTATGTGAAAGAAGATTGGCTGATTATTTGATTTGATCCAACTTTGAGAGAGTTGACAGATTCCTAACCTACAAAGATTTAAAGAGCACCTTTACAGCTTGCAATTCTGAAATTTAGTCTTTCTCCTTCTGTGATGCTAATACATAAAAGAATTACAATTTGCCCCATGCATTTAATCTTGTAAGAAAAAGAAAGTGTGGGAAAAAGAGGTTAGGGGTGTGGAAGTAAGAGCCTGAGAGTCATTACATGTAGCAAGCATTCATGAGTTCTGCCTTTTCTGTGAATAAAAAAAGAACTAAAAATAAATAAATTTTCAATAAATAAAAGGCAATAAACAATGTATTTCTAGCAAAACACTAGAACTAGACCACTCTCCTTTAATACATGAACTTTAATAGATTAAGAGTTGTTTCAGGGATAGACTTATATACTTCTGTTATAATCCTTGAACTTCATTCAATTAATTTCTTTGAAATGAAAATATGAATTCTACTTTTATGTTCCCAACTCACTGTGCTTTAGAAGCCACCTAGCTGATAAACGGCATTCCACAAACAAAAAATCCCTTTAAGACTTTGCACGATCATATGTCTGGCATTAAACAACTTCCCTACATTTCATCACCCTGCCTAGTTTGTGTTCCCCAGCTCACAATTTACGGCAAAGGTTTCAATTACATTGCCATGACAACGGCAAGATTTAAACTAGATTTTCTGCATCAGATACATCAGGAAAATATGATTTTTGGAACAACTCTTGGTGTCTTGGTCTATCGCCTTGGGTGAAGTTTTAGGGTCAACGAACGGGCAGAAAAACCTTTCCCTCTTTCTCTATAAACTTTGAGAAAAGGCCGATATATCAGACTGTACTTAAAGGGGGAACAGTCGCACAAACATAGTATTTGGATATCATTTGGAAGAATAAAATTCCCCAACCCAGATACACAACTTATTCAAACAGTTGGAATTAAAGAGTGCCAATACATTTTTCTTTTTCATAGAAATGCTAGCTGGAAAGGAGGAAACCTTTGTGCTTTTTTTTTTACTAGTCTACGAGTGCTTTTTACCGATTTTTAGAGTGTTATTTTTGGTGTTTACACTTTCTCTTTTTTGGGGTGGGGAGGGGGGGTGGGAAGATAGGATATTATTTCATTGGTCTACAACTTTAAAATTTACACTCCCTCATTAGCCTGTTTACTTATGAGTTTTCCCACTTCCATTGGCATAATACAGATACAAAACACTGCACCTGGAGAAAGTGGGTCATATACAACAGGAGTGTATTGGCTAAACTTTGATCTACTTCTATATCTATTTTTACTATCACTTGTTGTTTTGGTCTAAACCTGGGAGAATTTGGAGTGGAATTCAAGCAATTTCATGATCAATGTGCCCCCTAAACATTCCTTCAGACAGTAGCATACTCTGAATTTAGCCTCAATCACTGAATGACCTTTGAACCCTGAAACAGCAGTAACTCAATCTATTGAAGGCAAGGGTTTTCGGCACTTAACTACTCAACTTGATGTCCAATGGAGTATGAACTTGAGCTTAGAGTAGCAGCGTAGCGTGACACAGTTTGTCTGAAGAAAAAAAAAAATCTCCCTGGCATTGAGTTCTTGAGATGGAATTCAAATTATTTTAGAATTTGGGGGGCCCTGAAACAATCTTTGGCATATGACCTTCCTGAAAGAGTTTTGACCTTCTTGCTATTAATGTTCCCGGCAACAACAGGATGCCAAACCAAGGAGGCATCATGACCTATATTATTGGTGGTATATACTGTGTTTACACAGTGACTCGGCTCGAGTGTCGAATCCTTACGAAGGGTCCAGCACTGCACGGAGTGAACATGTCAGTCTCATGTGATTGTGTTCATACAGAACAAAAAAGGCGTGTTCATACAGAACAAAAAAGGCGAGTTCAACACGGCTCAAGAATCATTCAGATCGAGACGGAAGTAGCGGGACATCGGTATCGTGTGTTGTGATGTATATAGCAAATTCCGCCACTGACCTCAAAGTCATCGAGTTCGACCCAGCTTTCTGTTTACACTAAGAAAATTGCCACATCAAGCTCGCCTCCTGGATCCAAACCTTCAATTCTGGCATAGTCCAAAAGGTTGCTGACCTACAAGAATATTACTTTCTGAGTATGTAGGCCTACAACAATACAAAGTGAATTATTTAAAGTGGCCATCGAGAAAGGATGAAAATATAATTTTTGTGATCATACTGACATTTCCCCCCGTTACCTTTGACCTACCTATCATGAAGCCAGACAATTTCAGGTTCTGGGTCACCCATTGCTCTGCAGCTGAAGTATACATTGTTTCCTTCTGTAGCGTCTACGTTGTGGGGCTCTACAACAAAATGAGGTCTCTCTGTAAGAAGTGAGAAAGAAAGAGAAAGCATTATTAGCATGAATAAAATAATATTGAATAAGAGACAAAAAGTGGGTTCTTTAACGTGCAAAGGATGTGACTCTCCTTTACACAGGACCTCCATTTAACGTCCTATCCGAGGGACAGAGTGTTTTCCACTGTAACATAGCCTATGCCTATTAAAAGGGAGAAGAGCACGTTAACCAGTAACGGACACAGACCAACATCATACAATGAAAGTACCGGGCCCATGCGTAAACATAATAGAGCCGTTTTTGTCCCTAGACAATTGGGCCCGAGAAATGCATTCAATTCGATTTTCTTGGATCCATGCCTGGTTAACACAGGTCGCAAGCTTCAGTCATCCGCCCGGGTTGGACTCAAACCCACAGTCTTGAGCCAACTCGCTACAAATATTTGTAGATACATGTATGATCATGAATACAACGAAAAACCTAGGATGAGGGGTAAATAATAATAATAATAATAATCATAAAAATTATCACTAATTTTATTATTTACAATAAAGAATTATATATTTGCCTACTTTGCTATTCGTCATCAAACACCCCCACCTTTTTCTTTTAAGATAGAGAAATCTAAGTTTTCCACATGCGGATTC
>CALNVZ010003429.1:15751759-15856611 GCA_940671915.1 Paracentrotus lividus
AACTCCCTCAATCTAGTGCGTAGTCTTCTTAGTCTCCGATGGAAATCCCTACCACGGAGTGGTCGGAGTGACGCAACTCTGAAGGAAGAACTGCGGCGACGTCTGCTCCGAACAATATCGTCCGGTAATTACGACATTGTAGGAATTAACCCATTCCGAGCGACTCCAGTACCAATCCTGAGTCCCCTTCGGTGGGTCTCGAAATTCGCTTCCGAACTCGCAAGGAGAGCTTCTATTTCCGCCCTAAACTTGCGAAATCGATCTCCTCGGGGAAGAACTCGAACCATCAAGTCTACTAGATAGGTACTCTACCATATTTAAAAATAGGTCGATATTGAAGAAATAGACCGAGAAGGGAATATCGAAAGCCTTGAAGAAGAAATAAATTTTCTAAACACCATAATGTTCCGTGAAGGAAGATATTCCGACAATCATGGTAGATTGACCACCCTCCTGACTCATTAACTTCTGGATCGAAGTCAAGTCAAGGTGACCTAGTCAAAGTAATAGGAGAACCATCCTATCCCAAGCCGTTCATATCGCAATCAAATTGTGGTGAGCGATATGACATGATAGCTGTAGAATGATCCTTCCCTTAAGGAAAAGTGATATGAGGTTCTCGTAATAATTTCACCGGAGAAAGTGGGACGTGGACGTGGACTCGACGAAAAGTCCCCACTTCTGCATCCTTGTGAGTGGTAGTGAACTCCGACTTTGATCACGATGAAATAACTACGATGGTATCTGACTTGATTATTTCCCATAACCAAACCAACATGATCAATCTCTACAAATGAATCTGTCGGGATTGATTTACCAGGGCAGGAACCATGGGAAATCGAGATGTAGAGAACAACCTGACTGTAATCGATTCTGACATGATATATTCAACAGAGATCGATTTAGGTGAGATCGATTTATTATAATCGATTGTTGTCATGATCGATTCCTCGGAGATCGATTTGGGCGGGATCGATTCAAATTTGATCGATTTGGCGTGATCGATTCATCTGTGATCGATTATGTTGTAATCGATTCAATCGTGATCGATTGTGTTGTGATCGATTCAAACTGTAATCGATTATGTTGTGATCGATTCAATCGTTATCGATTATGTTGTAATCGATTCAATCGTGATCGATTATGTTGTAATCGATTCAAGTTGTAATCGATTATGGTGTGATCGATTCAACTGTGATCGATTATGAAGTAATCGATCGATCGATAATGTTCATGATCGATTGATGTGATCGATTTACCTAACGATATCGATAACGATACCGATACTGGCTATCGATATTAGACCTATCTCAGGTGGCAAGCCAACCTTCGATCGATCTCGATCATGTTGGAAAGATCTCACGATCGATCCTACAACTTCCACTAGATCGATGTCAAGACATGATGCGTAAACGAAGTTCGCCTCCTCATCCCTCCCAAAGATCATTTGGGGTGCGTGCTGGGATAGGCCGACGTATAGCGACTGAAACCCGTCCCCAGGAGTCACATCTGTACTCCCACACGACGACTTTCGGGCGCATTGCGGTACCGTAAGTTGTGGACTTACCAACTGCCACCGGCCCATACTCGCCCGGCGGGGTGTTGATCCGACTACTTTCTTGAAAACAGATGTAAACAGCTTTCGTCCCCGTCTAACTGCTTTCTTCCCCGTCTAACTGCTTCGCGCTTAATAAAATATGCAGAGAATCCAGACTTGTGCCTTCCTGGTAGATGAGACTCTCCGATGAGTGCGGATGTTGAAGTCTCCGAGATACAAAATGGATGAAAGTCTTCTCCTCGGAATAAGAAAACACTCTGCAATATATGAAAAGAAAGACACTTATACAAAGGAGTTAGACTCTGCCCTGGACAGGAAGGTCACAAAGCCTCTCCCCACCCAACAAAAGGCTTCACTGAACTGTGTGAAATGAAGCGCGGAACGGGAGAACAAAGGCCCGCACACAAAGGTGTAATATAAACACGTACGTAATGAATGTCAAAAGCTAGGGAGAAGGCGCCGTAAATCCACAGAATTACTCAAAAAAACGCCCTCAATACTCCCAATAAATAGGAACCACACCTAGACATTGGCTAGGACAACTAAGAGCAAGACCCCACAATTAGCATCAAAAAGTTCCAAAAAGTGAAAAACAACCCATTTGCGGGACAAGTTCTGAGGTACTCGCTCGGCGGCAGCGATGAGAAAAGAGGAAGTTTGTTGGGAATGTTTTGCTGAGTGCTCATCATGAGAGGGCGCCTTCTCACAGGGGAGGAGGAAGATAGGAAGACAATAGAGAAAAGTTTTCGGGGTTAAAGTATCGGTTGGTTGGGCGATTCGAGGACGAATAGCAAAGTAGGCAAATATATCATTCTTTTGAAGTAAATAATACCGGTTTCTTATAAAGCGCTTTACCTGTTAAGACCAAAGCGCTTACAGTATATTATTAACCCGGTCATTGGATTCATTTTCGATCCCGCACTTTACAGTGCACAATCTCCACTCCCTGGGGAGCATTCCAGCCGGTCGCCTGTTAGGCGCACACATGCTAAAGCGAACCACATAGCATTCGCAATCCTACCGGGTACCCATTTTTATCACCTCGGGTGGGGTCAAGCATGTAGATAAAATGCCTTGCTCAAGGGACATAAGTGTCGGTGCGGGAATCGAACCCACGGTCTTTGCATTGAAAGTCCAGTGGTGAGACCACTAGACCACGACACTTCCACACAAAGAATTTCAAAGAATTGAAAGATGATTGACTTAATTTATGCCAGGAAACACCAAAGTGAAGCCTGAAGGTCTAAAATAGTTCATCACATCATACAAGACAATGATATGCAGATTCTGGAGATACCTACAATGTGAAATCAATATGAATACAAATACTACAGGACAATTAACTGCCTACTTAATTTACTCCCGGAAACATCAAAGTGAAGTATGAAGGTTTAACATAGATCGTCCCATCAACAAGACATCGATATGAAGATCGCCACTGAAATTCATGAGATACCTAAAATTGGAAATAATAATGAAAATAGGGCCTGTAAATATCCAATATGACAACTGACTGTTGACTTTAATAAATTATGACAGGAAACGACCCAAGTCTAAAGAGAAGTCTGAAGGTCTATCACAAATCATCTTCTCAACATACAAGACCTTAAAAAGAAGATCTGGAGATACCTGAAATATGAAATCAATATGAAAAGAAATAGCCGACAAGACAATTAATTGCTGACTTAACTTATTCCCAAAAACATCTAAGTGAAGTATGAAGAACTAACATAGATCATCACATCATACAAGACATTGATATGAAGATCTCCACGGACATTTATGAGATACCTAAAGTTTGAAATAAAAATGAATAGTGCCTATAAATATCCAACATGTCAATCAACTGTTGACATGATTTACACTAGGAAATGACCAGGAGAAACCTGAAGGTCTATCACAATTCAAGACATTTATATGAAGATCAACATGGAAATACCTAAAATTTGAAATTAAAATGAATAAAAAATATCCAGCATGACATTCGACTCTGCTAGAAAATGACTGAAGTCAAAAGAGAAGCCTGAAAGTCTATCACAAATCACCTCCTGAATATACAAGATTTTAACAAAAAGATCTGGAGATACCTGAAATTTGAAATTAATGTGAATATAAATATCCAAGATGACAATCAACTGTTGACTTAATTTACACAAGGAAATGACTAAAGGAAAGTTAGAAGGTCCATCATAAATTGCTGTCTAATCACCATGCAAATTTATGAGACCCCTGAAATAAGAAAAAGAGAGGTTTTAATTCCCAAGTAAGATGCTGTTATCATAAAGGACATAAATTAAGATTATAAAGATATTAATTCATGACATACCTAAAGTTTGAGATTAAAATCAATAGAAAGTGTCCAACAGGACAATCAACTGTTGACTTAATTTAATGCCCAGAAATGACCAAAGTTAAGATTGAATCATGTCATAAATCGTCTCCTTGTTACTATGGAAATTTATGAGATACCTGAAATAAGAGAAAGAGGCCTGACTTTCCAAGTAAGATTACCATGGACATTAATTCATGAGATACCAAAAATTTGACATTAATATGAATAAAATATCCAAAATGACAATCGACTATTGACTTAAGTTTTATGCCTGGAAACGATCAAAGTTAAGGTTGAAGTTCTCTCATAAATCATCTCCATCGCCATGTAAATTTATGAGACACCTGAAATAAGAAAAAGAGAGACTTTAATTCCCAAGTAAGATCCCCTGATCATAAAAGATTATGGTAAAATCACCACGGACATTAATTAATGAGATACCTAAATTTGAAATTTAAATGAATATAAATATCCAACATGACTGTTGCTCAATTGTACGCCCAGAAATCACCACAGTTAAGGTTGAAATTCTTTCATAAATCATCTCCATCGCCATGGAAATTTATGAGACACCTGAAATAAGAGAAAGGCACCTGAATTTCCAAGTGAGATGTAATACAGATCAAGGTTGAATGTTCCTTGATTGCAAATCAAAATGTCAAACAAGGCGCTACTGCATTAGCTTGAGCTAAAAAAAATAGCGCGCTAATTGGTGGATCGGGGGGGGGGGGGGAACCTGAAAAAAAAGAAACTGGTCCTGCACTAGCTCAAGCTTGAGTTAAAGTTTCGCATTAACGACCTGACCTGACCTTGAATAAACAATTAAGCCCAATATGATTACGCAACTGGTAACTACCGCTAGCATGTACACGCACAGGTGCATGATTTCGAATTTATCTCGAGCCAATGCAGCATTGCGCAAAATAGCTCGCTATTTCGTGCTAAAACCACAAACCAGCTCGGGTTTTTTCAAAAAATCGTAAGATGACTTGGGATTGGATTTCCTCCAAATAAAAGTGCAATTTGACCCCCCAAAAATATGATCTCCTCTGATTGGGCTAATTCATCGGATCATAAATAACGCGCTATTTGAAACAGCTTGAGCCAGTGCAGTACCGCCTACAGCGTGATGTTCCAGCATGTTTTTGACACATGAATTGGGCTTTAAAAAAGATACCGATCTCACAAGTTTCCTGTCAAGCAGGTACTCTCATTATTTTTAGTTTCAATCATGAAGTACACTACAGTGTGCATTAAACTGCATCATCTCATAGCACACAACCCTCCACTAAATTGGCCACTATACAGCAAAAATAAATTTTTATATGCAGCAATACAAAAAGGGTAATAATTATTCGTAGAGCAGAGAA
This sequence comes from Paracentrotus lividus, assembly GCA_940671915.1. Classification (NCBI taxonomy): domain Eukaryota; kingdom Metazoa; phylum Echinodermata; class Echinoidea; order Camarodonta; family Echinidae; genus Paracentrotus; species Paracentrotus lividus. The sequence continues at coordinate 15,757,020 of CALNVZ010003429.1, forward strand.
ACACGTCAAGTGATTTGGAAGAGAGAAAGAGAGAGACAGAGAGCTGAACCATATCAATTTTTATTTTAATTCTATATCTATTTAAACTATTCCACAACACTGAGGATATAATGAAGAGCAAGCTTTAAGTTTTGGTCAAAACTACACTTTACTAAGAAATATGCCCACAAATAAATATGAAATGGTATAAAAGACATATTGAAAAAGTAAAAAAAAAAAGACTATTTTCAAAGGATTCCCCTTGAAGAAAAATGACTAAAATTTGATTTATGTGCTTAATTTTCATGGTTTTAATAACAAGTTATAGTACATCACATCATTCAAGAAAGAACACTTGGTACGAAATGGCAAAAAAGCAGGTCAAGGAAAAAATGTATTATTCCATCCCAAAAGTTATCAATAATATTTCTTGACATGAAATACTTCAGTGGCATTGTTGAGAAGGTTTGAGATAAATTGAAGAGGTTTAACAGTGTAATTGAAGGTAAACATAGCAGGTAAAGGTTAGCTTGGATGAATAATGAAATATTTAAGTATTCCTATTTCTGTATGTGACTTCGAGTGTGTTCAATGTCCAGTTTCAAATTTATACGCCAACATGAATCATGATACAAAACGCAATCACAAAACTCAAACACAAACGCGATCAACGGTGCACCGTTCAGTGTCCAAAATTTAAACGTGTTTATACGTCGATCGTCTTTAAATTCCCCACTCTCAAAAAACAAATATCTTCTCCTTTTTTCAATTGCACCGGAAGCTTCCATTGCGAGAGCACATTTAAACACGTTTGAAAACTCAATCCTGTTCAATGTCGCATTTCGTTGCAATCGCGGTGCTCAAGGTCGTAAAATTGAAGCTGATTGTGTTTGTAAACGCATCTTTTTCGGCGTTTAAATTTTCGGCGTATAAATTTAAATTGAGATTTGAAACACGTTTATTTTTACGACCGGGGATAGGGGACAATGAACACCTCTTTGATTTTCTTTATATCAGCGTTTTGTAATTGCGTTTTGTATCATGATTCATGTTGGCATATAAATTTGAAATTGGACATTGAACACACTCTTCTTAAGCTATACCATCTGCTCTATGATGATAGCTCATTGGTACATAGTAGAACATCATCTCTGCAAATTGATTTAAAGGCTAATGTAACCTATGTGACATGTTAAATTGTTCAGAAATAGGGCACTCACAGAATCTGTTTGAAAAGTAATTTCACAAATACTGAGAAAACACTGTGGGATGGACTAGAAAATGTGGTTAGTTTCTTATTTCCATGGGGCAGCCACACTTCTGTAAAGTGAAAAACATTTATGAAACCATCACATACATTATAAAATCATCAAATCTGAAAAAATATCAAATCATTAAATCTGATAAAACATCTGACAAAGCCGATGTGGCATGTGCCAATCTCATAGTGTAACCCCATTTCAGTTCATTCAGGTATCAATTTGGGATGATTTCTCATTTTAATTTCCAGCTGACATGCAAATTATGAGATTGGCAACATGTTGCATCGGTTTTGTTATATCTTTTAACAGATTTTCACATTTAAGACATGTGGTTAAATTAGGTGCCTTAGAAAATTAGTCACCATCCCACAGTCTAGAAAGTAATGAAAGCTAAAAGGCCAAAATATCACAATCAATATGCAAAAGACAATTTCTTAGAAGGACTTTTCTTCTAATAATGATACTTACGGCAGTTGAGTTCCTCTGGGGTTAGGTCCACTAAATTGCGCCCTCTCAGCGTCTCAGGGAAATGGCAAGTTGCTGCGGCCTGTGTGTTTCTATGCCGACTAGCATGTGATAACATCTGAATTAGTGATAGCAATTTACAGTTGCATATAAGCTGGTTGGAATCTAATCGCCTAAAGAAAGACAAAAATTAAAAAGATAAAGCATGAAAAAACGTGATACAACATGTATTATGGGATTTAAAGCATTTTATTAGGACTCCATACATGTAACTGCAAAATCTGTCACAGAAATGTAAATATCTGATGCATGACCAGTTTTGACCATGGCATAAAGAAATGTATACTGATGTGGTTGGGATTTGAACCCCAAACCCACTGATCCAGAGGCTGGTGTCATATAACCACTAGACCATGAGACTTTATATAGTGGGGGAATAAAGAAAGAGAAAGTTCTTTTCCTGGGACGGCACACCTTGTGGGGGTACTTACCCATGTAGAATTGTTTTTGTTGTGGTTATTTTGGCATCTTCTCCACTCAAAATGCGTCAGTTTCCTACGGCTTTCAGCTTTTAACATGTTTACTCGTATTTAAGCCATATTAAGATTTCGGGATTCTATTCAAAAGCCAGTAAATCGGCTTTTTAAACAAAAGAAGCATTAAACTGACGCCTTTTAAATGGAGAAGGCGCCTTATTGATATGACAGTATGATGCATCTTGCAATATGTAGGCCTAAAGACTACCTAACGCATACCTAAAAGCAATAACCATGCATCATGTTCAATAGTTAATAGATGTTGTGAAATTTTGTTATTGCAAATCAAATGTGCATTGCTGTCAGAACAGGCTCAAATACTACCTACATGTACCAAGTTGAAACAAAATGAACTACCCAGTGGAAATCAGCTTAAAATGAACTAACACGAGGCAAGATGCTTCAATGCATAGATCAGTAAAGTCAATAACATAATGTGCTATGTTCATGTACACACAAATAATTTCATCAAGTTAACACTACTCTTCATGCTGAAAAAAATATTATGGATATAAAATAAAATGAAACTAACGTCATGTTTATACTAAATAAGGAGAGGGGACAAATAAAAAAATACATTACAATAAAAGAGACAATGATCTATTAAATTACAGTAAGATTAACTAAAAAGTTTCATAAATGAATTGAGAAATTATTGGCACATAATAGAGAGTTAGATAGATACATGTGTATATAGGTCCAAAAACAGACATATAAATACTATAGGTTTTCCCGGTCAATTTGATTGTTTTGTCAATCAAGTGCATATTAGAGGCATTCATTTTCGGCAAAAACGCTGATGCATCGAAATGTTACCAGTCAAATTCATATTCAATCCTCAAAATTGACGATTATTGTGATTGATTTCGTATTTGTGCATTCTACTTTACATAATAAGCATATACATTCGGTAATAACTATTCAATTTCGTCGACATTTCATTCCATATACTCAAATTCGCACTAATTTGAATGCACAAAGAATGAAATTAAATGACTATATCAGAATTTGAACTTTGAAACCATTACTTTGTGTGCCTAAAAGCGAATTTGAGAGCTTGAACACGAAATTGTTTGACTAAAGTCAGTCTGTCGCATCAAACACACGAAATTTGAATACACATTTACTGAAAACAGATTATAAATGTATGAAATTGGCCGGGAAAACCTATATTAAGATGGACAGACAGAAAGTAATACAAAAAAAAAAATCAATTGAGAATATATTTTGGGGATAGATAAAAATAAAAAACACGTGTAGATAGGAGATGGACACACACAACAAAAGGGGAAAATAAAATTGGATAGTTAAAGACAGAATCACCAAAGAACATACATTTAAATGAAGAAATTGGACATCCCCTCAGATAATCATACCTAAATCCATATCAATATCAAAGACACTTTCAGACCACGCCCAGAATAAATGAATTGATTTAAACCCAGTTGAGTCTCAGAACAGAGTGTCAGGTTTTGTTTAGATTTGTCCCATTAGCATTTTAAAAGTTTTTTAGTTAGATTGTACTGGCATATTTCCACCAAATATGTACAGGAAATTGAAGGTCAGTGTTGCAAGCAAAAAACTATTATATTCTAGAGAAAAATTTGCTATGAAACATTTACTGTATAAGGCAATATTTTTGTGTACAGATATTTTCGCGATTCTGAACTACGATTTATTTTGGAGCAATTGGATAATTTCGCAACTTTTGTGATGTTTTAATTACTATCAATAGTCTTTAATATGTTGAAGTGGAAATTTTCACGAAGATGGACTCGTGAATTCGAAAGTAAAACCACCGCAAAAATAACCACTTAGTAATGTTGATATTGTGTAGCAAATGGAAATTTTAAAACATGAAGAGCGGAGTTTTGCAGCAAAAGAAATAGGGGCCTACATTGTGAAATTATGTAGATATAAAACAGAGCTTTTGTATAAACAGAAGGCCTTTCTCCTAAAAAATGGGCAGGCATTTGGTCCAATCACTCATTACTTGCTTTTATTCCAAATATTTTTCTCCAGGATGCTGTTATTTCTGTAATAAGTGTTTCCAAAGAGATATATCTCAGAGAGAAGACATCAAAAGTTTTCTGTAAACATAAGAGCCAGGCCAAAACCATCCCCATCCCTCCTCCTGTAAAAGTAAATGAAGAGCTCCGTTCCAAAAAGTTCTATTTCCACTTTTTAGGAAAATTTAGTTATTGATATCACACCATTATTCAGGAAAGTACCTTTCTTTGAACAAAACTGTTCCCCTCAATTTTAAAAGTAACCATTGAAAATGCCCTTTCTAATATCACTTCTCCATAGACGCTGTAGAAAATATTAAAAAAAACAAAATGTTTTACTCAGAAGTAACAAAGATGGATGTAGTACCTTTTGGAACGGAGTTCTCCAAATATGAAAAGTCATATAAAGTTTCGTCAATGTCAAATATTTACGATGGACGACTGTAAGCTTCGTCTGTGAGTCTGGATATGTCTGCTACTATTTACTTAATGTGAAAAGTTTAGTGACCTTTGAATCCCAAGGAGATCCCCTTTCAAATCTCTGTGATGACATGGTCACAACTGAGAGTGTGTCTTTTTTGAAACTGTGTTCTATGGACTGACATTGCTTTATAGGTTTGACAATTTTGTAGCACGAGTATGGCAACCTTGCTTCTGTGCACCTGTGCACATACAGAAAACTTGAAATGGTTGAACCATGAAACCAAGAACGTACAGACCAAAATTATTATTGTTAGTAATTCCCTATAATACGTCAAACTGGTTGACGCAAATAAACAGGCAAACACAAAGCCAATCAACATAATAAATTTTCTTGCAAGTTCCAAAAATCTACCATATTCATGACCATGATTCATACTTATGTGTTAGAAACCAATTACAACATGAATGAACTTCTGCCATGCCACAAATTTAGTTAAATTTCATGCAAACGTTAATAAAGCAACAGAAACAAAACAAACAAAACATAATGTGCCAAGCATCAGGGGGGTGTCAAATTCATTTGGGTCATTTTCACTGAAAATATGCTCATAAAGCCAATTTATGCCCTCTGTTTTCATATTACAAAAATACAGGGCATTGATAGTCCTGATGAACATATCAATTACCATCAATAAGGTTCAATGTTATAATGATGAAACTGGTAGGTCATTTGTAGAATTGCATTGAATTGTTTTATGAATTTTAAAGAAAACCTCAAATAATAAGTATCATTCAAAAGAGCAAAATAGGTTAAAATACTGAATAAGATATTTTTCACGATTTTGGACTAGTTTGGGAAATTTGCAAGTGGATTATTTCATGATTTTTGTGATGTTTTCATTAATATAATTAGTCTTATATTAAAGTGCAAATTTTTCGCAAAGATAAACTCACAAAATCCGCAAAATTCTTTAATCTCAATCACCTCAAAATTAATTTGACACTTTTTCTGAGCTATAGCAACACAACATAAAACAAGAAAAATAACACACTATAGTTACACTTACAATCGTTTTAATGACCCTAGTCCGTAGAATGTGTCTGGTTCGAGTATGGATATATTGTTATTGTTCAAAAACCTGCAAAAATAGCAAGCAATATGTTAGCAGTTGAATCAAAACAGAAATTATGATAATCAAAACAAAGAGTTTCATCACAAGATACATTTTGTATTAAATCCAGAATTCTAATTTTTATATAAAATATCCCTCCCCTTAAAACAAAAAATTTACTTTTTCCCTTTTTTGCCTAGTATAATATCTGATATTTATATGCAGATGGAGCTGTGCAGAAGATCAAATTTCATGGTTATGTGGATTTGATTAAAACAAAGCAAAATCATACTTTGCCATTATCAATGTACATTATTTTTATATGATCATTCAAAATATTTTTATATTTCATTTGAATATTAGAGTTATATTATACTACAAGAATTCATCAATGTTTTTAATTTGAAATAACTTTGAAATTGAGCTCAATGCATTTTGCGATGAATCTCTTATGCATATCAAAATAAAAATTGCATGTCATATATATGTATTTTTTCAATCATTAGATATTTCTGTTACAGCATACTTATAATGTAAGGCTAAACTAATACTAGAAAAACAAATACAGCTAAATATGATTGCTTTGTCATTGAAGACGCAACTTGTAAAGTTAATTGAATTGATTATTTGTGAGATCGTGTTCAGGTTATTAAAACATAATACTCTATCTAGAGCAAAACTATAAGTGTGCAATTCAGTGATGCAATCCTCTAGCATAAATATGACAATTAAAGTTATATAAATGCATCTAATATTAGATACATTCAGGTATATATGACAAGCAAATACAAGTGCTGATGATAATTATGCAAATAATTCATCTCATTTTACAGTAGAATCAGCTATATACTTATAACATATAATTTTGATTTTGCCAAAAATGTATGTAAATTGGAACAAAATTGAAGGAATTTTTTTTTTTACTTCATAAAAGGAAAAGAGGGATTCTGTTATTCAGCCAAAATGAATTTGTATTTTCCCCAAGCAAAAAGAATATTTTGTTGAATATCAAAGTGATAAATATCAATATCCTCAACTTATTATGTATCTTGAATATAACGTCAAATAATAATAATCAATAATGTGAAATAAGAACACAAACTGCTTATATAAACTAAATTGAACATGCAAAATTTGCTTTTTGAATGGACTTATAGCCTTTTTAGCGAAGAAAGGTTACTAAATGAGTGGACTTACAGCCTCTCTAGCGAAGGAAGGTTACTAAACGTCCCAGGGGGTATCTTTTTGAGTTGGTTGGAGTAGAGGTAAAGCTGCTCCAAATTATTTAGCCCCTCAAAAGCCCTCTCTTCAATATCTGCAATCCTATTTTTGTAAAGATATCTGCAAGAGAAAAAAAAAATATCATGAAAAAGAATAAAAGAAGCAGTTAGAACAAACATCACAAGGCCACATACTGCTCACTCTGGATTGCAAGTATAAAGGACTAATTTTTAAAGAAATATCAATTACAAAGTTACTTTTGTTGATGTTTTCTGTTAAAAAGTAGGGTTGTCAGAAGACGTTGACCCACTTTATTTCACATTTTGAAAGCTACTTCCTTTTTGACAAATAGTTACAGTAACATCCAGATAAAAATAAGGATCAAATATAATTTGATAAATAATTTGCCCAACTTTATAGAGCTCTATCAAATTAACATAATCCTATTTCTTTAAAAACACATTAAAAGTAATTAAAAAAAAACACATAATTGTGATGGAAACATAAACAGCTTGTTAAAAATGATCCCTAAAATACAGAATACAGCAGAAACTCAATCAAATGAGTTGTTACATATTATTAAGAAAAACCTGATAACAAAATATTTTTTCCAGTTAAAATGAAATCAATTTGTTTTGTTTTGTACTGTTCATGGACTAGGGCCTACCGATAAAACAAGCAAAAATTTTCTGTTCCACTATTTAGTTTCCACTGCATGTAATACTAATAAAATGATATCTTTTAAAAAATATAATAAAATCTAATAAAATAAGAGTTTTACTTTCAAATATTTGAGATATCTAAGACCTGAGAATGCTCCTCCGTTGTTATAATTGAGGAGTAGTGTACTGATATTAGGAATGATCAAAAAGCCAGGGTTGCTTCCGCCAAAACTTGGTCAAAGCTAATTTTGACAGAGATTTTAAATTTTTGACAGCTGAATTATCCATGACACAAGAACTGTATAAGATTGGTATCACTGGATAGAATCTGAGTTACTCTGTCACATGAAATAAAATTTTAATAATGTCACACAAGCTATACAATTTTGATATGAGACTCTCAAGTTGGGCTAACTATTTTCTGTGATGCACTGTACATGTACACTCTAAATGTGGGAGAGTGAAAAACCACTCTAAAAGAGCTAAAGCTCACTCTTTCAAAGAGCCGTATAAATGACCAATCTTTTAGAGTGAATCTCACTCTTAAGAAAGAGTGGCATAATTCACTCGTTGAAAGAGTGAGATTCACTCTAAAAGATTGGTCACTCATACAGCTCTTTGAAAGATTGAGCTTTAGCTCTTTTAGAGTGGTTTTCCACTCTTCCATGATAGGAGTGGCTGGAGGAGCGCAATTTTTCGGAGGAAATAATCAACATTTTTACAGGTGAGGAAATGCTAGATGCCAAATCAACTCCTGCGACGTGAAATATGCTTAAATTTGATTACTTGTGCATGTCTAGACTCTAGTCTATCACTCTAACTGTTACATCTCCAGCGGCCTAGCCCAGGCACAGGACTCTTCGCTGGCAGCTAGAGGCCAGCCGCGCTCAGCCGGCTGGCCTCTGATCTACAAGCGAAGAGCGCCCAGGGCTACCGGCGGGCTTGCCTTCACCGGTACCGTATACCGTAAAATTAACAGCTAAACACACCTCCCAAGGTCAAATTTAAGCATCTTTCACGTCGCAGGAGTTTACCTGGCATCTTGCATTTCCTCACCTTTTAAAATGTTGATTATTTCCTCCGAAAAATTCCGCTCCTGCAGCTGTGGTTGTCCACCGGCCATGTTGAAATATGGTTGTTACGGCAAAATTTTTCAGCATGCATTGCGCAAGCGCACAGCGCGAAAATAACCGTTCCTGATTGGTCAAAATTTAGCTCTTTGAAAGAGCGGCGTTTTCGACTCACTCCTTCGAGAGCGGGCGTCCCTCTGACACCGGAGTGAGTTGTGGAAACATATTTTCACTCTTAAAGAGCTAAACTACACTCGATTAGAGTTAAATCAATTTAGCTCGAAATTTCGAGCGATTTTTCACTCTTTTACATTAAGAGTGTATATAAGGAATGAAATTATGAATCAATTCTGAGGAAGAAAAAAAAGAAAAAAAGTTTTACTCACAAATATTTGAGATGTCTAAGACCTGAGAATGCTCCTCTGTGTATTCTCCTGATGTTGTTATTATTGAGGAGTAGTGTACTGACATCAGGAAGGATTCCGGAATGAATCAGTTTATTTATTATTATTAATTAATATTATTATTATTATTAATTCATGATAAAAGAGTTTTACTCACAAATATTTGAGATGTCTAAGACCTGAGAATGCTCCTCTGTGTATTGTCCTGATGTTGTTATTATTGAGGAGTAGTGTACTGACATTTGGTAGGTTCCGGAATGAACCTGTTGGTATCTCGCTAATCTGGTTGAACCTCAGATCTCTGCAGAAGAGAAAGAAAAAAAGAAAGAAAAAGTTAATATGGAAATAATTGCAGTTGGAGGAAATATTAAAACATTTCAAAGTAATAGTGATGCATATAAATTTAAAGTAATACACTGACTGTTTACCTGAACACTTTACAAATGTTTCAACCTACCCAAAACACAATCACATACGGCCAATCTTGACTATTGGAAGAAAATTGACTCACATTATACATCATACAAATATTAAATCACAGCTCTTTTCAGGTCAGTGTAAGGGGAGGTATTAAAATATCATGATTCAATATGGAGATAATTATGTTTGATGGAGAAATTCTATCATTTCAAAGTAATAATGATGCTTATAAAAGCCCAAAAGAAGTATGCGGTATATCTGAGCACTTTAAGGGCATGTCCCAAAGGAGGCGATCGTTGTCGCGGCAACTGGCAAATTGACTATTGTTCATGTGGTAGCAAGTGGTTGCTGTAACTTAGCTTAGATACCTTGTAGAGTCGTAGGAAGGTCTTTGGGGACGATCTTCTAATGTAATGATTCTGACACTTTCAGGTTGATGTTGCCACAACGATAGCCTCTTGTGGTACAAGCCCTTTACAAACGTTTCAGTCTTAAACCTACTCCACAATCACATACAGCCAGCCTTGTTGTTTACCGGTATTAAAGGTGGACTCGCACTTGTAATTCAAAGGTCTATTCAAGTCATCTTGCATCAATATTCTATTGTTTTTAACCCTCAGAAGTCAAGATTTCCTGAGTGCAAGCTATTTTGTCAGTCAAAACAAATTCAATCGAGGCAAGTTTGACTATAGTTAAAGTAAAGACATCCCACACGTATCATGACAATGATGAATAGTAAGGGAGAAAAGGGTGTGAAAATTTAGTTCTTTTGAGGGCTGCAGTAAGACTTCAACAAACTGACATTTGGTCCAAACCTGTCAATTCTTTCAAAATTCTTTTCATTACGGAGTTTTGATAATTCTTTTGGAGCACAGCAAGGGGGTTCATGTGTGTTAGAACCGATCGAAACAGGAACATGTGTTGCCTATCAGTTTCACACAGGCCTGAGAAAGTCAAGGTCAAATTATATAGTCGTAAATTTCTAGTGGACAATCTACTACAGCCCTTCTTTACGATATTACTCTTTGAAAAAGCAATGAATGTCATTTGTTCTTTGATCAAATTGCAGTAGAAGAGCATCTGAATTTTTACATGGTACACATATCATCTTCTCCTCCCCCTCCCTCCCCCCTTTTTATGGGGGCATCAGTCACTTTGTTGCTTAATTTTTTGGTAATTTGTCCCATTTCATCCATTTTTGGGTGAAGAGCCCCATTACCAATGTTGGGCATACAGAGAAATAGGGAAGGACTTGCACGAACCCACCTCATAAAATATTGTTCATACCCTCTCCCCCCCCCCCCCCCCCCCTAATCAACAAAAGTAAGAGTGTGGCACGGCCATGAATTATGACCGTAACTTTTTCATTGAGGTTAAATTTTATGCATGGATGCAGTTGCCAGTTTCACTATGTCACTGCAAGTTATGAAATACTAGACTGTTGTATACGAAACCATAACTACGCAATTGCACCGACTTTTATCTTGGCAGTCTGCTAGTAATGGCCAAATCAAATATTCTAGCAACAGGCAATCTTTGTGCAGATTTTATGATCAATTTATCCACAACAGTCTGGTCCCATTATGGTTTTATGACTGTGTTTGTGTGACTCCAATAGTTGACCTTCTCCCTGACCTTGACCTTGACCTTCTGACCTTGATTGAATCTTTTTCTATACATATTAAACAACCTCTGTCACCATCAATTCTGTTTGTTGTTTTCTGCATAAAATTAGGCCTAGTTGTTGTTGTTTGGATGCTCAAAACAAACCAATAGAATTTGATTTTTATTCTCTGTATTTTCTTAAACTAGAGCTTCCAAACAAAAAGTGTATTGAAGCATCTTCTAGCTAAAAGTCTGGCTAAATTATGTAGGCCCTCACACTTTATAGCAAACTTGCAGACTTTGCACTGCATATGATATGGATATATAGATCCAGTGGCCAATTCAGGCGGGGGAGCAGGGGATGTGCGCCCCTCTATAATTTGAAAACCACTCACTGACTGTACATGTTAAAATCAGAAAATTTTCTACTGCACCCCCTTTTTTTCAAATTTGATGGATGCAGCCCCGTATTTCAAAATCCTGGATCCGCCACTGTAGATCAGTATCAGGGTTGAACAGGGGTCAAGCTTAGTCCAAAACTTAATGGAGGACCTGATATTTGAGACAGAAATCATACAAGTTTGCAATGCTGCAAATCTTCCAAATCTCTTCAGCAAACTCAGGAAGTAGGCCAGTGACTTAAAAAGAGATCCCTTCCTAGTTTTCTTTTCAACTTCGGAAAAAAGACAAATGTAACTAAAGTGAAGCTCATGTTAGTCTTCAATATGAGACACATTTTCACAATACACAGGCATGTAACAAGTAGGCTATATGAAAAAATAAGCAAAGAAAATAAGATTTCATCAGGATTCGAACCCAAGACCTCCTGATTGCAAGACAGGTGCTCTAAACAACTGAGCTATGGCAAGCCCTTATGTCTATGTTCTTCCCAGAGAACCTCAGATTAGCTTCCAATGCGTGAGTGATCAGAAGCTCTACAACCTGGCATGAACACAAAGGATAGAAATCATGGGGTTCTCTGGGACAAAAATTGACATAAGGGCTTGTCATAGCTCAGTCGGAAGAGCACATGTCTAGTAATCAGAAGGTCTAGGGTTCGAATCCCAATGGAATCTCATTTCTTTGCTAATTTTTTCATATCATATATTGATCTATACCTTAACAGGAATGCATATCTGCTGCTCCTGGCAAAAATGACATTATCACATGACTAAACTTTCATATTTTGCATCTACACTGTAGTTGATACATGAATGGCCTTCTCAGTCCAACTATCTAATAAGGTCTGAGGGTATACAGACTATCCTCAAGCCATTGTAAACATTGAGGCTCCAAGACTGAGTTGAGGTGGTGTTGATTTGGTATGGAAGACTAATGATTGTAGTCATGAACTTGAACAGTGCCAAGAACAAGAATTTAGGTCACAGGTACCTAGGGTTTGGACTGCATAATTAGGACTTTCACCAGGAGTCCATAGCTTAAAATAAGGTTCTGATTGAATGTTTATTGGGAAATTTTAAACATTTTGCCCCATAATGTTTAAAACTGAACACTTAGAAGGACTGGAGTGTTGTAAATTTGGTACAGAAGAACACTGTTGTCTTGATCAAATTGGAGGATACTTGTAGTAATGAGGACGGTTAATGTTTGGAAAATAATCATATACTTGGAATTTTACACAGTGCTGCTCCACAAGAAGTCCTGCTTGACATACAATTGTATTTCTGTGCCTAGAGCCAATATTTAAATTTTAAGAGTGGAAGCGCAAAAGGTAGCACGAGATCATGTTACTATAGGCTTACATGTATCTAACTGTATTTCTTGGGAGGGGCAAGAAAATAATGAAGGGGCCAAATCCCCTTTAACCCCCCCCCCCCCCCCCCCCCCATCCCTGCTTTGGGTTACTCCATTAAAGGCCCTCGCAAGTCGGAGATCTTGGGGAATGCGCGTTTTTCTTGAGCTCCATTGACCCTTACACAATCTACAGTGAGGCTTACGCAAGGGTCGGCCTACTGGGGATTAACATTCGGACAGCACGAACATGACGAAGTTGGCCGAATTCAGTCGATCAATAGGGTCAATAGCTTCGGATTAGTTTATAGACTCTCAACGGGTCTCTTCGTATTAATTCAAAGAGAGGACTTGTATAATGCTCCATTTCAAAAACAAAACATAGGTTAGATTTACTTCGGACTTCTGGTTAGTTAGTCTAGCCATGAAGGATTATACTCCAGACACCCTGACGCCTGGAGATTACGCAACACGCCGGGCTATGATTGGAATGGTTATCATTTCACCCGAGATAAGGTGAATTCCCCATGTTTTATCAATTATACGTCCCTTTAACATATATATTACCATGCATGGGTATTTCAATATCATTCATGACCTTTTCAAGTACATAGAACACTTGATTGACATGTCATTCAGGGCTATTGAAATCTACTCACTGGCACCAAGCCAACAGAAACCGTTTGACCTTTGACCTAGGAAACATGAACTTGAGAGACATGAAAAAGATTTATACCAAACTACAAGTAACAATAACAGGTGTGGAGGGACATGGTCTTCATGATATAAGTGAAAACATAGAGGTCTTTGGAAATATATTAAGATGTCTCAAATCTAGGAGCTCCTTGATCTACCCTAAATTGACAGCACATTTTTGTGAGTAGACTGGCATCTTATGTGCCAGAGGAAAGTTCATTTCAAATGAGAGGCAAAGGTCTGAATGTAGACGATGATATGCTTTCATGATGATGATGATGATGATGATGATGATGATGACAAAGATAATTATGATAATGATGTTGATGATGATCCTATTGAAGGTAATGATGATGATGATGATGATGATGATGATGATGATGAAGAAGAACAAGAAGAAGATGATTATGATAATGGTGTTGATGAAAACCATTTTGATGGTAATGATGAAGATGATGTTGGTGATGGTGATGGTGAAGATAATGATCTTCTTCTTGAGTCCTTTCTCTCATTGTTGATGATGATGACACTTAATTGTGGTAATCAGTGACATAAATTTTGTTAGCACTAATGAACATATATATCATCCCTTTTGCTAACAATAGAAAGGCAAGCATATCTATGCTCCTGAAACTATTAATATTTGGTTAATAATCATGACAGCAATCATAAAGTTCCATCAATACAACTATAGTATTATAAGTTTAACACAGATCATAGCATAAATCTATAGTTAATCAGCAGGCCTACTTTAAAGGTAGTATCAGCCTTTTTCACAAATTGCGAAAACTAATGCAACTTGGCATAACTGTAGAATATGATCGACCTATACTGTCTATTCAATCTTACTGTCATAGGTTGCCTAGATCAGTAATACGAAACGAAAATCTGACTACCAATCTTGACCAGCTCTCCATCAACATCGTTGATATTACAGCGCGTGCGGCACGGACCGCACACAGCAATATACACACGGCGCATCAGCGTGCATTATTCCCTGCGCTAACGGTCAGCGGCCGCACCGTACGGTATATTTTTCGAGGTTCGAAAAAATAGGAATGAATTTTGATAATCGCAATATAATGACAAACATACACATTTGAGCTTAATCATGTTGTGGGATGATATAGTCATTGGTATACTACTATATCCTCTCAAGAACTAGAAATTTAATATTTTTGCCTGCAAAAGGCTGACACTACCTTTAATACAGACAAAAACTTAGAATGAGACTGCTTTAGAGTTTGGATTCGTAAAATCCCCACTCATTACCAATCCCCTATCATCACACCAGACACACATAAAAAGCCACCTGACCAGGTACAAATGAACATGACCTTTGACCTGGCCCTAAACTGTCCCCTTGGAGCAGTTGGTGGGGGCCATGATAGGGGTGTAAATCACTACCAGGTGGTTAGCACATTACCTTGTGACCTCATATGTCCTTAGCATGTAGGGCACAGGGATATGAAGAAGTCAAGGTGTACAAATGAGGCACAGATCTATCTCCATGGTGTAGTGAATAGCTCCATGCTCCTTGGTCTAATTTTCACTTATAAATCATCAATTGGTCTAGGCTTATGGTGTGTTCAATTTCCATTTTCAAATTTAAACGGCAATATGAATCACGATTACAAAACACACAATTATGCAATTGCGCAATTACACGCAACACGCAATTACATGCAACACGCAATTACAAAACACAGATCACAAAAGAAATCAGCGGTACACCGTTCAGTACACCGTTCAGTGTTGACAATTTAAAGCTGCTTAGTCTACTTCCATCGTCTTTAAATTCCCCGCTCTCAAAAGCAAACATCTGCGCTGTTTTTCACTTGCACCAGAAGCTTCCACTGCGAGAGCACATTAAAAGACGTTTGAAAACTCAATTGTGTTCAGTGTCGCATTTCGTTGCCTTCGCGATACTCAAGGTCGTAAAATCGAAGCCGATCAAGATTCAAAACGCATCTTTTTCGGCGTTTAAATTTTCCTCCAAATGGAGATTTGAAACACGTTTACTTCTACGACCGGGAACGGGGACAATGAACCACCTCTTTGTTTCTCTTTATATCAGCGTTTTGTTATTGAGTTTTGTATCATGATTCATGTTGGCATATAAAATTTTAAAAAATCAACATTGAACACACCCTTAGGCTGATACAATGATTAGATGACAATTGCTCCGGCGAAAATTGCTCTGGTGCATATTCCATACACTAATCGAAAGACCAACTCTAAACCCAACATAAAACCCTAATGCAACCCTAAAACCTTAGACAAAACAAAGGCTGGAGTAACTGTCGCAGGAGGAAATGTTGTCTCACCAATATACTGATAACTACTATGCTTCTGTAGTAATTGAAGTCTGATCTTAAAATCATTTAAGCTATTAATTTTTACTACTTTTTTTTTTTAATACAACTTTTTGGACTCATATTGATATCTTTTCAAAATATTTTTATACCAGGACTCCTCGTTAGGTTACATTCCAAAAGAACTCACTCCCTTACCACAACAGACAATGATAATGTGCAGTACATTTTTTTTTTGCTAACAATAAACATGTCACTGATGACACAAACATGTAGAGGGTCAAAGGAAATTAGGTGGAAAAATATGAAATAACAAAATTGGTTAAACAGCTTCTAATTAACTTAACCTTGCAAGGCGGGTCATTTTTAAGTGAAGAAGTGTTCATGTTGGAACTAATTTGCTTGTTAAACCTTGTTTTTCATGGTTGATAAGAAATTGCCTCTACAAAGAATGCATTAATATTGACATATTCATTTAATGTGACATTGAACAATGATGATTGATCACTGTATAAGGTATTGTAGGCTTACTCGTTAGGTGAATCCTTTGTGTATGTATGCAGGGCGAGAAAAGAGATGGATAATTTTTATGACAATTCCTTGGGGAAATGTCAGACAATTAAATCTGGTTTCACACCTAGAGAATGTTCACAAGATGTCCTTCCAAACTTCAATTTGTGTCTGAGATTACCCAGACATCTTGCACTGCCCCTCAGGGACATACTGGATTAGCAAAGTGCCCACATGCCGCCTCAAGGGGGTCGTGAGAAAAAGAATGGAAGCTTTTCATAAATAATTATAATATCGTCTGTTGGGAGCCATAAGGGCGTTATTGCATCTTATAGATGTTCCGTTGAGAGCCATAAGGGCGCTATTACTGTACAAAGTCAATGGTAATAGCGCCCTTCTGGCTCCAAACGGAACATCCTTGATCTGCAATAGCGCCCTTCTGGCTCCAAGCCGACGATATTATTGTCGGTTTCATCAAGCCTGACGCTCAAAGCCTCTTACAGCTTTAACAGGCTGAATCAAGAACTTGAAATGCTCGTCTCAGCTGTCCAATACGATGGCATCACCACTGATAAGATCATTTGTGTAAAACTTCCATTCTTTACTTCTCAATCTCGTCAAGGCGGCACATCGACACAACTCGAAAACCCCTTATTGCTATTTGGTCTTCACCCCGACTGTCTACTGCCTTACTATGACCTTTCAGGAACTGCTTGGGAGACCAAAACAAAATTTAGCACAAATCTTGCCAACCTTAATTTCTCATGATTGAGAGGGGAGGGAAAAGATATGATATTGAAAAGGGGCACATCCCCATCCACCCCCCCCCCCCCAAAAAAAAAGGGCTTTGGGGGTTGAACAAAATCAAAGGATATATTTTATGCCAACATTTACCATTTAACCATTGAATGTCAAAATAAACCCAATCTTTCATTGTTTGAGAAAAGGTAGCACAGAAGAACATACATACATGTATACAACAATCATCAAATACAAGTCTAACTAACCCTGAATCATTATAAATTCAGGAAAATTAGCTTCAACATTGAACATCAAGGAGTTCTTTCGACATTTCTGGGGTATTGTCAAAGAAGGGAAATAAACACGGAGCCCGACCCTCAATTACCGACAAATTACTATTGGTAGTAATTCAATCAAGGTGCAATAAAATACAAATCAAATGACCGTGAACATCAGCAAATGAAATTAACTTTGACTTTTGAAGTCATGGCTAAAGAGAGACTGAATTTGACTTGTCAACAAATTTAGTATTAAAGAGCTATCTAAGTATCTGCGTTTTTTCTCAATAGACCTGCCAGTGAAACAATTTAAATTCTGATAAGTAAAATTAAAATTAAAGAAAGACAAATCAAACCTTCAATTTCTTAGAAACCTGAGTTCACAAAGCAACATTATATGAAGGAATTTACTTGGCATTCAAGCTGATAAAAAATTAAATTAAAGACCCAGCTGTTAGCCCACAAAACACAGGCTTAAAATTCATTTTTAGTGAATCACTGTTCTGCCTACAAGCCAAATGAACGCCCGGTACATTTAAATTTAAAAAGATTACCGGTATATATTCTCATTTTGTTTTTCTTGTATCAAAACAAAATGTTTAATTTTGAATGGTCCATCTATGTGTGATTTCACAGTACATTGTATATTCATATTTATATTGTGTGTATTCACTGAACAAGAAATAAGTGTACACATTCCCAATGTGTTACTATTCATCAATATTTTCGAAACATAACATGGCATCAATTGTTTAAATAAATAACAAATACAATTGATATTAGACTGTTTATTTTTAAGACATATCTCTTCAAAATCAGCAAATACCAAACACACTTGTAACAAACAACATTTTGCGGGTGACCAACCATTCTTTCTGCGTAAATAGCAAGCTGTCACTTGTTACACGCGACCCAGCGAGCGTCATTTTTCGACCAGAAAATTGCCATGATAGAAGAGTGGTCTTGTGGTTAAGACACTGGCGAGGCAACGAATGAAGCCTGTTCAGACAAAAAAAAAAATGTCCTGAAACTTTTTGTAAGTAAACAGTGTAAAACTAGAATTGCATCTGGGAACAGGGTGTATACATGTACAAGTTTAGAAATACTCGTATGGCAGGGATCCCTATTAAAAAACATTAAAACAAAGAGATTGTGGAGGATAGGGCTACCTTATGACTAATATGGCAAAAGAAAGGTTCTCTTGAACAATTTATACATAAATTAAACAGCTAACAGAGTATTCACACATATCGAAATAAGATTTAAGAACATTTCAAAGAAATATTCTAGCCAGCTACTCATCATTTCGTTCTACACCTATTTTCAAAACAAAACAGATAAAATCCATGTTTCGTTGTACAACGTTTTAATGTTGTCTTATTAGTACGAAATCCCAAAGTAAAATTCATTGTATGGATACAAAACTTCTGGAGATGACAGATTATTTCTTGTGTGAATGTGGCATTACAGACAAGACCAGTTGTCTCCATTCATATGAGATATTAATAGGAATAAATCTCTATGGAATTGTTCTGTCAAATTGGGTTTTTATTCACCCCTACCCCCATCCGGTTGGCATTTCAAGACGACCTGATATAGATTATATTTTGTCAAGTACTCGGTATCCAACACTCCCAATATTATATCACACTGTAAAACAAGAAACATTCGCTACATGAAACTTTCACGAATTGAAGCCAAGGGCCATTTTTACGGACTGAAACTTTCGCAAATTGACAATGATCACCTTGGTTGTATAGTAAATAATATTGTACTCGCATTCAATGCATTGTGCAGACATTCACTTTCACAGGAATTTTACTTTCACGAATCTTGCATCCTCGTGAAATTTGCGAAAGTATAATGCATGCAAATATTTCTGGTTTTTACAGTAATACAATATTTCGTCCCGGAATTGTAAAGTGACTTCTGGAGCTTTAAATTAATCTTTTCTGGCACTCAACAAATATTAATTAATATGATTTCCCTCATTAAACTGATTTTCATCAGATTTTGTCTCTCATGAAAAAAGTAAATTATCATTCACATGTTGGCCTAAATGGTATATTGAAGGGAAATAACCAGTCTAAATTGTTACAAATGAGTAGTAGGATTAAGCTTCTAAAATTCTATATAAATTAAAATCAAACCAAGCACAAAACCAGTTTCATAATTGTAATTGGCCCATTCATACATCTACAGTAGAATTAAAGGAATTGAGTATCCGTTTTGGAGGCATTATTCAATAAATTGTTGCTTTGACATGTGTATGTGTTAACGTTATGTTCACAAGGATGAATGAACAGTTCAAAATACAAAAGTTTTCCAAAAATATGATGTTATCATGAATATATTTATGACTAAATAGATCTGAATAAGTGTACCTGGAAAAACTTATATCAACTCTGCAGTCTACGGACGGAAAATAATCTTGTATCTCAGGTAAATTGCACATTTTTAGCATTTATGAAGCATGAAATTATGTTTTAATAGACCCTTTTTTTTTCAGGATTTCATTGTGACAAAATTTTACGCACTGGCTGCATGTAGGGCCCCACTGCTCACATTTTCAAAGTTTTAAAAAATTACATATTCCCTTTAAAGTGAAAATATCGTTCTAGTCATGAGACTGAAATGTGGAAGACATTGTCTTATAGAGCTTTGGAATGTGGATAACAGCTCACCTTCGTATTATTGTGTACTGGGAGGTTTCGGAATAACCAAAATGATAAGAAATTTACCCAATTCTGCTTAGAGTCACATGCACTTACAAAGAAATGCATGCGTGGAACTACACAAAATGTCTGGGTGAAACATTTCAACCATTTTGGATATATATCAAGTCACATTATGCCTATTAGGGCAGTCAAAGAGCAATCCTTTACAATGGACCTTTTTACTATGATATTCTTCTTAAATAGTACAAAAATAACAGAAAAGCTCATAATAATTTTGTTCATCTCTCCCTATAAAACTAGATTCTCTTTAAAGCAAGCTGAGAAGTAGGACAGAAATTCAAACCATATGTTCATCAGCCCCCAGGGCATTTCTCACCAGCCACTAGGAGACTCCTCTGTCTATCACAATTTGTAGAGAATTATCAAAAATAACATCAAATAGGCACCAATTTCTGTAACCCCCAACCCCCCTCCCCCACCCCCTCGCCCCCATCCCAGATTGTTGCCCCAGGGGAGTTCATATCTTGATTTGATGATGGCTTCTTGTAAAGAGCTGCTTGCTCTAAAAACATGTTTGAAAATCGTTCTTCATTTTGTTCTGTTGTAGCTTAGATCAAATGAGAGCATTTCCAAGTTAAAGGCTGCTTATCATAATTTGTGGAATTATCAAAAATAAACCTAAAATACTATAGCACCAATTCTGTAACCCCCACCCTTCACCCCCCCCCCTTCACCCCCCCCCCTTCAGCTTGTGCCCAAGGGACTTCATATCTTGTTATGATATTTTAGTCAGTCTCCTGATATTGATAATAAAATATAGGCATAAATTTCTGTAACCTCCCCACTGCCCCCTCCCCCCACACTGGCTTCTTGCCCCAGGGAAGTTCATATCTTGATATGGGCAATTCCACAGAAATCCGGACAAGGGTGCAGGAAATTCAAAGTGATATTTGGTTAAAATTATTTTGATTTTCAAAAAATACATGAGTTGATGTTTTGAGAATCAATAAAAATTTTCCCAATAGCGGCCGTTTTCACTTTCTAATCATACGCTGAAGTATTCCAATATTTGTTTTGTATAGAAAAGGTACATTAACAAGAAACTCATTTTCATTTTCTCAACTAAAACGTTTCTGTTCCCGATAATCTTTCACATGGATAAAGTTGTCAGAGAGACACTTTATCAAACTGTATTTAAAAAAAATTTGGTTCAATTGTGACTTTGGTCAAAAACTTAGATTTAATCAACCCTCATTTGCAGTGTAACGTCAGTTACCGAAAACATAAACTTGTTAAATTTTTTTCCACAACGGAGACAGTATCAACTATGCCAATTAAGATTTCTAATGTATGACTGCATCTCATTATTATCAATAGCTAAGCTTCGGATATTCAACATGTAATCAAGTCAAAATTGACAACCAATTTGAGTAACGTCAGTTACCATGACCTAGTGTAACGTCAGTTACCATGATGCCATTATCGTTTCATAGAAAACAATTATAATTTGGACTCCTGTATGCATCTGAATTAATTACCACTGCTTAAACTAACCATCTAGCAATAAAAAAGACTGCCAGTGCCAATGGTAATTTCTTCTTTTAATGATTTAAGAGTTTGGAAACCCATGCAGTGTACATGTAAGCCCCTCCAAATCTGCTTTAGATTTTCAGTTGATTATCTATTGGTGTGATCAAGGTTCCAAATTGCTATATATTCTGAATTTGGAATATGAGCCTATAATTTTAAATGTTATGATAAATCTAAATAAAATTATTAGTTGTATTTTAAAAATTCTTTCTGTAAATAAATTAAGAAAAAAAGAAAAAAAAAAGAAAGAAAGTATGATCATAGCTCCAATGTCTGTGCATCTGCTTAGATGTAAGCATAATTTGTGGTAGAACAAAGCACAGAACGAACACTTTACTTTAACAGGATTTCATTTTGATGCCAATACGAACAGTAATTTTCAGTAAATTTCATTACCTAGCTTTGAAATTTCGCATTTTATGACTGCGGATCACAACTGTACAAAATGAGTTAAACGAAAATTACTGTTGCAGTTATAAGTTTGAATTGAGGAAGAAACTGTTTAAAAGTAATTTTAAAAATCAATTAACCTAAGAACTGTTGTGTGCTGTGAGGATTTAGAATCGACAAATTATAATAAAGGCACTTTTTTTAATATCTCTTCCAAGATTCACATGCACTACACACAAAAATACATGTGTGGGACATCCTACGTGTATTAATCAATCAAAATACTATTTTAGAGTTTCTAATGTCTTAATACTAAAATATTCCCTTGTTTATAATATATGTGATGGAATTTAGTTCCTAAAAGCAGTAAAAAATAAGATTTTCAAAATATTCTGTACAAACCCTATAGGAAATATACAGTGTATGTGTAAAACTGTCATGGTCACAGTATTGTTTTACCTGAATAAGAGGAAAATGATTACATCACTTCTTATTTTGCCAATCTGTTGCCTAGAACATAGGTATGATATCATATCAAACACATAATCCTCAGAAGCCCGGAACACAAAATATTTTGATCCAAGTCAAAATTGGGATTTTACATGTGTAAAGTCTATAGAAGATGTAAGGGTAACGTCAGTTACGTAACGTCAGTTACGTAACGTCAGTTACCGACATGTCTTCACAAAAGTTTCCTCAGCATAAACAAAAATCATGAAAATCTCTCCTTATTTTGCAAATCTGTTCATAAGGACCTAGGTATGATGTCATATAAGACTTATCATTATGACATATCATGGACATGAGATATTGAGATTTGATCAAACACCATGATTTTGCATGTCCGTTTTCTGTAACGTCAGTTACCGACACGTTTTTGCTTGGCATTTCAATGGAAATAATGTTTAAGTGGAATTTTGAGACAAAACTTCTTCCTTTACACTTACTTAAGTAGGTATATTAATTTGAAGACCCACGTATTCTTATTTATGTAACTGCAGTAAAAACAATGTAGAAAATTCTGCTTGTGTGTAACGTCAGTTACCGTGGAATTGCCCATATGATGATGACTTCTTGTAAAGAGAGTGCTTGCTCGCAAAACATGTCTGACTAAATTCAAATGTTCATAGTCAATGTTTTACTCAAGTCTCCTGATATTTATGATACATATATGCACCAATTTATGTAGCCGACCCTCCCCCCCCCCCCCCCCCCCCATCCCGCTCAACCCCATCCCGGCTTCTTGCCTACGGGAAGTTCATATCTTCATATGATGATGGTGTATTGTATAGAGTTGCTTGCTCTAAACACATGTCTAACAAAATTCATACGTTCATATGTAACTCTGTGTTTGGGGCAAGTCTATTTAAATTATTGTCCTGATATTGATAATAAATAAATACAATGTAATTGTGGTTTTGTTTTGTTGTAGCTAAGAGTGAAAGAGATGTATTTCTGAGTGAAAATGCTGTTTTTCAGGTAGGCTTTTAAGTTGGAGACACACTTATTTATGTGAAGGTGGATGCGAGTTTTTTCCTTTTTTTTTTCTTCGACCAAGCTTAAAGATAAGCAATTCCGAATGGAAAAACCTGCTTTTTAGGAAGGCTCACAAGTTGAACATACCCACTTACTTAAGTAACTATCCCAGGGGAACAGCGCCGCCCAAATGGGTCTTTCCCTTACATGAATCATACTTCCGTCTTCAAAAAAATGAAAACATTCCTGATCAGGGATCATTATCATTCAAGTCTTGCCCTTGTATCCTCATTTTCAATATCATTTATGAACTGCTTCCTCAAGAATGGCAAGTACAATTATCACCAAGTTTGTTCTATTTCAAAGCAATAAGAAGTAACTTTTTTAGAGTTAAGAACAAAATGTTGTTACTTCTAAGGGGCCGGTTCTTCACGAAATACCATTTACAATTGCTTGACGAATATGATATGGCGAAAAAAGTCTTTGTGGAAAATCTGAACACTTCATATGCCAAAGATATCATACCTAAGAGAAAATAGAGCCAGGAACAAATTTCTGCACATTCTCTGATTTGTATATTGACAAGGATTCTCCTATACATAAGCTACAATTATAAAAGTTGGAAAGCTAAAAGTATAAAAATTTGGAAAAACTTTTGATCTCCAAGTTCAGAATGTAGGCCAACACAAAACATTAATCAATCGAATTGAAGATATCTAGCAGACTGATTATACTTTCCTCACTTCAAGTAGTCTGCGAGACATTCAGAGCTGAAAAAAAAACGGTCATCAACTCTGCTCATTTTCTATTCTTCTCCCCATAGTCCTACATGTTCTACCCAAGTCACAATGCAAAACTAATTCCAAAGTGAATTCTCTTGTATCCATACAAGTGATGTGACTTTTCGTCTTGGCCCAAAGTCCGTCAGGTGTTGGGTCCTAATGGTGTGACGGTGGCAATAGGACGTATCTTGGTAGACCCCCTAATGCTAAGGGGAATCATCCCCATGTGGGTATCTGTCAGGTGCAATACCTATCAAAAGGACTGGCCTTGTGACTCATTGTCAAAGTGAACTATTTCATTTGTGTTGAAAACTAGGCAGGGTTGACTGCTTTGTAGATCTACTTCTACAACCAGAACCTTCTTCATACACGTGTCCAGATTTTACAAGTTAAATGAATTTCATGACATTTTCTCCAGGGAAAATTGGTCAACTGAAAATTTCAGACACTATCTGAATGACTAACTGCAACCCTGGACATAACTTTATACTGTACCCTTTACAGTGTACCTATCCCTAAAGCTACTCATATGCAACCCCAACCCTAAAGGGCCTGTCCCACAGGCGGTGATCGTTGTGGCGACAACCTGATAATTTCATAATTATAAGGAGTTCGTCGTTCAAAAGGCGATTATAAACCTAGATACGACTCTATCTAAGCTAGGCAACAACAACAACTTGCTACCACACTCACAACAGCAAGATCGCCAGTTGTCTTAACAACGATCGCCTTCAGTGGGACAGCCCCTTAACTCTACATCTTAGACTAAATACACATTAATTTTTGCAAAGGCAAATATTGTGTCACCATATCATGCAACTAAATCTTAAAGGCTATAATATTTAATTTTGCTACTCACAAAAGTTTTTAATTCATTTCTTTTGAAAAGACTGTTTTCACTAACTTACAAAAGTTTCAAATAGTGCAGAAAAGTCTAGTTGAACATATTTTTCACCCCATATTTGCTTTTTTTAAGAAAGAAAAGAGGCTTTCATCTAGATTTGGATAACCAATTTTCTTGTAATTTGTCAGGACCAATCAAATAAACCTAACAAATTGCATTTTGGGTTTATCAAAAGCATTTGCCTTTATAACTCAATGTTGGAAAAATGTCATGGTATCCCCAAAAGAAGGGAAAGACACATTCATCTACGTTTGGATAACAGATTTTCTTGTAAATTTGTCAGGACCTATCAAATAAGGCACACAAATTGCCTTTTGGGTTTATCGAAACTGTTTGACTTTATAACTCAATGCTGGAAAATGTCCTGGTATCCCCCAAAGAAAGGGAAGATGCATTCATCTAGGTTTGGATAACAGATTTTCGTGTAATTTGTCAGGACCTATCAAATACGCCTATCAAATTGCATTTTGGGTTTATCCAAACTGTTTGGCTTGAAGCATCAAGCTCATACAATCAATGCAATGAACAATGTACTGGACTACACCTGTATAACCCATCAAACTTCGCTTCCAATCACAGCAAGTCGTTTGAAAATAGAAAGTACATCTCTATTCCACTTCAACCAAGCAATTCTAAATAAAAATAACTTCACGTTCAGGAACAGCAAGTCATTTGTATAACGAAAGTACATTTTCAATTCCATTCCAATCGTGTTTTCTCGGTAGAAAAACCATCAGCTGTTCTGGTGTCGTCGTTGCTTTTGTTGTTGTTTTTTTTTAAGCTTTCACGCAACATGATATTGAATCCTTTCCAGACGAAATGATTCTTCTTCGCTTATTGAGTAATTAAATCTAATTATTTGACTCATCCTTACGCTCTTCTGCCTGGGAGGAGAGTAATTTTATGTGGAACAAGAATCAGGTGAAGTTGTGTCAGTTGTTAGCAATTACAGGATGGTTATGTTGGTCTCCTTTACGGAGTCGCGGATAGGAGGGGGTGATTTTTGGAAAGTGACCACCGACTGGTAGTGTGGCTGTTATTTATACATTTAGATAGAGTAAAATGCATTCGTCTTGGTTTGAACTCAAAGAAGCGTCACAGTTGTGTGATGACAAAGAGAGATACGAAATATAGCACAAGTAGGGATAATATTGACCAAATTGCTTTTCCTTCAGATGAAAAATTACCTAGGCCCCTTAACATACAGCTTTTCTATTGCTTTTTGATCGCAACTTGACATACAATTGTCAAGTTGTATATCAATATACTATCATCATCTCCACCCCCTAAAGTATTAGATATTTCTACACGCCCACAACACAGCATAATATTGTGTATGATTGCATCAATTCAAGTTGGTTTCATTAAAAACTTCTTCAAAAAGTGTGAAGGCTAACAATGAAAGTTTATAAATATCAACAAGAACAAAAATTTAAAGTTAATAATAATATAAATATAGTTAATAAGGTCCCAATCAAGTACAATGTACCTTTAGTGGTCGTTCATCAAATATTTCAGTCATCAATCAAGCTTTTTGCTGCATTTTCTCAAATAGGAGAAGGCTGGTAATTATAAATAAATTAAATTTGGCAACTGTGCAATTAAAGTGCAACTTGAGCAAAACCCAAAGGTCTTTTTATCTACAAATTCATATCAACCATGAATTTATGCCAGTAAGACTAATCCATTGATAATTGATATTTTAAAAGAGAAACAGCTACACAGAAAAAATAAAAAGAGTAATTTGGCACTGTAAGTGACCCTTAATGAGGCCAAATCACTCTGAGGTCTAATCTTATTGTGTATTGTTGTGGTGTATTTCTAACTTAAGGATTTATTTTTAGCTCAAGAAGGAAATTAATGAACAGCATGTAGGGGGCTAATTCATTTAAGGTCTTACTAAGAAAGATAGGATAGGGATTTATAAAAGGAATATTAATTCCATATGTACTCACCAAAGATGACTGTGAATACAAAGGATATTCTACAATGGTAATATCATTAACACATGCTTGGAGAAAAAAGGTCAGATATATGACTATTGGTCATCTTTGTCCGTGCCAGAAGATAAAGGGATATTAGTCAAATTGCCTTGCACATTCCTAACTTATAAACTTTTATTTACATATATCAATTTTTTGTAGAGTAATAGTTTATTTATATTTTCGAATATCCAGTGTAAATTTGTAATATTGATTCTATTCCAAGTTCAGGTTATGTTAGGTTCTGTAGCTTCTGATCACTAGAGCATAGAAAGCTAAGTAGAGAGGTTCTCTGGGACACACACCGAAATAAGGGTTTGCCATAGCTCAGTCAGGAGAGCACCTCTCTAGCAATCAGGAAGTCCCGCGTTAGAATCCTGATGGAATCCCAATTTATTTGCTAATTTTTCATATTATACATTTCAGGTCAGTTTTACTCTTTGTTTTAAGTGACTGTTTTTGTGTCATTATCTTATTTCAAAATTATCTTTACAGTAGATCTATACCTTTTTGCCTCCAAATGAACTCACTATCAGATTTCATATTGTTAAGATTTCAAGAGCAGTGGCATCAATGAATGCAGGATATCTTGACAGTAGCACTTAAATTTGATATGAGACATAGATATGGGTTGCAAGAATGTCATCCTCATAGGCACTTACATTATCAGTATCTGTTTGAAAGTCATATGAATGGATCATCTTTTGGTCTCAAATACAGATAAAAAGCTATGCAGGAAGCACTTAAACTTGACATAGGATTTAGATTAATACTTAAGTACTGCGTATTACTAAGAGCCCCTTGATCATCTTTATCAGTACTGATTAGAGAACAAAATCTCCTGGTTGGCTGACATAAACCGATGCTAGACATTAGCGAATGGCAGGCAATGAAACTCCCAAATCCCAAATGTTGGAAAATTAAACAGTGATCCTTTATACTAAAACATAAAAATAAGATTCATTCCCATCCTACAAAAAAGGTAGATGGAGCCCCACATATTCAGATGCAGGTTTTTGAAAATCGTTTCAAAATCAAGGCCATCTAACTATATGAAACTGCAATAGATTATTTAAGCAAACACCTATAAATGCTACAATTGGCATATCAGTATTCGAGACTTTCCTGGTTGAGTATGACCAACAACATATAAGCGCTTATAAATGCAATCTATTGTTTATGTACTTGAGTAGAAAATGCCACAATATGTTACCAAATTTAATACAAAAATTGAATATCAAAAGAAGGAAGTTTTGAAGTAGATAACAGGTATTGTTTTCCCCATGATCTTACAAGACAAAGATTTCCTACTGCATACATGTATCTAGACCAATTATGAGCAAAAAGCCAAAGGAGAAAGCAAACCACTAGCTGAAAGGTCTCGCTAACTATTTACGGGTCAAAGTCATTGTCAAAGACAGATTCTTTATCTTCTTCCGTCTCTATTAGATCAATGATTCGAGAGCGAAACTATACATTAGAAGTTATTTACTAGCTATTTGAGAAAGTATCGACGTAGTAGGGGGTAAAATGTCGGAAAGATACCCTGGAATTCACAGAATTGAGGAGAAACAAGTTTCATATATTTTGTCAGCGAGAGACTATATCCATTGATTCAATGTCAAAGATCTGATTTTAACCTTGCTTATCTTATCAGATCTCAATAATATCAATGATTCAAGAGTGAAACTATATGTTAGACTAGCCAGTTCAAGAAAATATTGAACATTGTAGTGGGTAAATTGGTTCGAAAGGAGCCAAATGGCAAATGTGATGCCCCCACCCCCCTTAAAGCCAGACATCAGAGTAAACTAGGTGGATATTATAGCTCCTACCATCCTACCATTTTGAAATCTTTCCGCTGGCTTTCAACAACACCGTTATACAATGATTTTAAAAACCTTTCAGATCACCCAAAACAATGTTTTGTATTAAAGATGTACGTTCCCCATAGTGTAGAGGGAGTTCAAAATACGTACGCGGTAACAAACTTTGCAAGCTGCCCATTCATACCAACGATGTGCGACTCTTACGCAGTGGTCCACAAACCGAAAGCTAGAACACCCGAACGATTGCCGAAGTCATGAGCCAATTTCTTATCGGCAATGATATATATTACATCTGGAGATCCGAACACCGAACCTGCAATGAATTCGGCCCAGGTATTCACTCATGCACTGATACAGTGCTTTATACACACAAACAGTATCCACACACATGTTGTATATCGCGAATCGCTCTCACAGCGCGATCGCGATTGGCTGGCGTGTAATCGTATGCAAATTAAGTCATGCTCTAAGCTTCGTGAAAAATATGGCTGCGAGCACACATACCGCATCTTGATTTCTCGTTTTAGTTTAGCGATGCTCGTGAAGGACCACCTTTAACTCTCAACAGGTAAGGAGACATGAATAGTCGTCAACTTGCTTCTGCAGCAATTGCTCCAGGCTTTAGGGTTGTTGTGATAGAGTTTATGTTAGGTTTAGAGCGTGTTCAATGTCCAGTTTCAAATTTATACGCCAACATGAATCATGATACAAAACGCAATTACAAAACACAAACACAAACGCGATAAGCGGTGCACCGTTCAGTGTCAAAAATTTAAAGCTGATTATATTTCCATCGTCTTGAAACCTTGAAAACTCAATACTGTTCAATATCGCATTTCGTTGCAATCGCGATGCTGAAGGTCGTAAAATTGAAGCTGATTGTGTTTCAAAACGCATCTTTTTCGGCGTTTAAAATTAAATTGAGATTTTAAACACGTTTACTTTTACGACCGGGGATGGGGGACAATGAACACTCACTTTGTTTCTCTTTATATCAGCGTTTTGTAATTGCGTTTTGTATCATGATTCATGTTGGTGTATAAATTTGAAACTGGACATTGAACACACTCTTAGAGTTAGGGTTAGGTACAACACTCACAAGTAGTCCAGGGCCAGGAGCCTGTAACACAAAGTTTTAAATTGCAAAATTACAATGGCAAATCATGATCGTTGTTGCACACGCTTTTGGTTTCAAAAGACTGACCAGTAACCAATCAGAATAGTTCTTTCAAATTTGAAATTGATCACAAACCTTTGTGTTACAGGGCCCAGGTCTTAATTTAGTCATTTGAATATTGTTAGAGATTGAACATGAAGCAATCGTCTCCGAAGCAAACGTCGATCAAATTACCATACTCTCACTTAATAGCTGACATTTCACTTTAACCAGACTAGTCAGCCAGCCAGCCAGTCAGTGAAACTCAAAGTCAACTAACTACATGGAGGTTGATGAAATCACATAGTAATGTGTCATACATCCCAAGGGTTCACCTATGACGAATGCTTCTGGTATGTTTATGCCCAGTACAGTGAATGTATACATTACAAAGAGAATATAATATCATAGAGTTTACATATAGTGAGAGTCCTTGACTTGACAGGAAAAGGTAGAAGGTAGAAACCTTGGAAGGTCTAGGCCTATGAGTATGGTCATGGTCATAATTTGTTGTGCATCTGCCGGTCTGCATGGTGTACATAAGATTCTTTTGAAAATCCGTAAAGATTGGGAGGTACAGATGTAACCAAACTCCGGGGTTCCCCTTTCTCATTTTACCCAATTATTATTTAGATCATAATAACCATAATGATGATAATTATAATAATAATGTTCATGTTATTGAATTAATATATGAATCACATTCAAAACCCAATAATTCATAAAGCTTATATTGGAAAACACTATCACTGCAACGTCCATAGCGAATCTCGCCTCCTATATTCAGACCCTGCATTGGGCACTTTGTGACAAATTTGTGCTTGCAAACTAATATAATACCTCCATGATCTTTCTCCAATAACAAGCAAATAAGGCTAAAATATTCATCTGTAATGAAGTACAGTCATTCTTAGAGTTAATTAAAGAAATTACAACTTGTGTACTTACCTGAGATGTTAACAATTTGAATGATGAGAGTTCAGGATCAGAACATAAAAGACAAAAAGAGAAGAGAGAGAGAGAAAAAAACAAACATTAGAAATACAATTTCAGGGATGCATTATTACCAGCAACCAACAATAAGTGCATAATTCATTGTGATAGTCATTGTTAAACTGGACAAGAATACAACTGAAGTATAAATGAAGAAATATGTATACTATTATTTTAATACAATTTATAATTAAAGGACTTTAAATCTCAAAGCACTTTGATATTTGATATAGTTCTGTATATCTATATTATGATTTTCTTATGTTCTTTGGATATTAATTCTACTATACATGAAGAATAACATTTTAGTAAATGATTTTTATATTTAGCACCAACTCATTTGAATTAAACTTTTAAAGATCTAAAGGTGGACACTCAAGCAAAATCTACATTTAATTCACTCATTTCTCATATCCATACACTCTTTTGTACATCCTTGTATCTGCATGTTCAATAAACGACAATTGTCAATTTGTATACAATTTCTGTATATTGTGTTACCCTACATTGAAAGAAAAACATGCGAAAAGCCAGCGAGGGTCCAAATTTCAACAAGTGGGTGTAAAAAATTATGCCGCCCCATTTTCCCTATTGATACACTTGTTGCAAAGTTTTCACAAGTTTCATTGCCAGTTTGAGGATAATTAAGATGGATCGAGTGGGTCCGGAAATGCTTGGTGATTTCTCGCTCTATTGAGCATGTAATAGCATCGTCTATTATATTAATATTGGGGGAGTGGAATGATTTATAATGTACAGGATAATTTATGGACATTTGAGTTAGTACCGATCATTGTGTGAAAAATATAAATGCCATATTATCAACAAAATGATTAATATAGCTGGATAGGTAGCAATTCTGACGACTTTCAGGAGTGTTTTATACCTTCTATTTATAAAGGTAGTGTATAGGTGACTGATATCAATAGTTGTCTGGCTCACAATCAAATCTAAGTTCATGATTTTCCTCAAAACTTTATCTCTTATAATGTGTGACCATAATGCTCTAGGTGGATTACACAAAGCAAACAATCATTCCCAAATATTCACTCTAAATTTGATCAGAAATACATGAAACATAAACATATCTGCCACATGTATGCACAACTACAATCAAACCTGTCTATAGTGGCCATCCCAAGGGAGACATAAAAAGTGACCACTGTAGACAGATGACCTCTATAGACAGGTTCTAAAACACACATTTCTATCTAGAGGGAGTCAATATAGGTGACCACTAAAGACAGGTGACCGCTGTCTATAGACAGAGGCCACTATAGACAGGTTTGACTGTATATGTAAATGGAATGATATGACAACATATTCAACAAATTTCATTATAATTTAATTTAATAACAGCAACGAGCTTTGAGGTTAACATACCGTAATTGATAGAAAGTGCATGGGCGTAATGCAATTTAGGAATCATGACAGAACAAGATAGCTAAATCAGATTGACACTATAAACAAGCCTTCAAATTTCAATTTGTTTTTAGTGTTTTCCAGATACAAATGGGGCAAAACAACTTTGATGAGGAAATTGAAGAAATTATAATATTTACCTCTGTTAAAGAGGTTATTCTTAACATGTTATGATTTTTTTAAACTCAACACAACTTACATATAACAAGCATTCAAGAAATTAAGAATAATGTTTCAGGAGGTTTAAAAAAGAAACCATGACAATTGTTCTGCCGTAAATCAAATGACTAACTTTGGCCTTGAACTTAACACTATGCCTAACCCTAAACCTACAATAAAACCCAATTGCAATCCTAAGCCTAACCATGCACGTACTTCTTTCTGATCTTTAATTCAGAAGCAATTGTCACCAGAGAAAATGTCTGTCACCAAATCCAAAGGTCTGTCTGCTATCAAGCTATTATCAAACAATTTCAAAATCCCCCTTTTAAGGCAAAAAGTCACAATTGGCAGTAAGTTTTCAATCAACAGCTGCGTGACATGATTTCATCAGGAATACTAATAGTCCCACTTAATCAAATCAGCGTTTGTTGCTTTTTAATGAACAGGACAGGTGCCAGGTACAAGAATAACTGGCACAGCATCTTTCAAAATCAAAAGGCGCTGCTGCCTTAGCTCCAGCTAAAAAATAGCGCGCTAATTGGTGGATCGGGGACAAAAAAACAGAAAAAAGAAACCGGTCCAGCACTAGCTCAAGCTATTTCAAAGTTTCGCGTTAACAACCTGACTTGACCTTGAACAAACAAGCCCAATGTGTATCGCACAACTGGTAACTACCACTAGCATATACACAAACAGGAGCACAATTTTGGATTTATCTCGAGCTAGTGCAGCACTGCGAAAAATAGCGCGGTATTTAGTGCTTTATCAAAAAATCCTAAGATGACTCGGGCTAGGATTTCCTCCAAATTAGCGCGCTATTTGACCACAAAGTCGGATCTGCTCTGATCGAGCTTATTCATCGGATCACAAATAGTGCGCTATTTAAAATAGCTTGAGCTAGTGCGGGACCACCCAAACAGGCACACTCATACATGGGTCAATCACATTCATTTCTTCACAAATCAACAGCTTCCACTTTTGAGTAATTTACTTCACTTCTTGTAAATCATTCAAATGCATGGTTTAGACTGACCACCACCTAATATGACGTCTTTTAGGATAAAAAAGCAGCTTTATTAAAGGAAAGTCACACAGGATTTTATTTATTTTTTTTTAGCTGAAAAATTAAAGAACATTATCAGTAGACCTTAAAAAATTTGAAGACAATTTATCAAAGAACAACAAAGTTGTCTCAAAACTTCAATTATCTTTAACTTTATTGTCCTTTACTGTATTTTCTCCAAACCTTCATCAATAATTTACTTCCATTTTATATTTTTGCTTTAAACCATTTAAATCCAGGGTGAACTTCCCCTTTAAGCATTCAGCACAGAATAAACAATTGATTGACATAGTCAATCAATGTCTTAATTGAACTTTTTTTTAAGAGCCAAATTTAGGATTTCTTACAAAAGTAAGGGTGTTTTTTTTTTCGGGGGGGGGGGGGGGTTGTCAGTATATCCCAAAAATAAGGAAATCTATTTAAAAAAAAAAAAGATTTTTCTACTATGAATAGCAATGTGGATTACAATTCTGCTTAAAGTGCAATATCTAAATCCTATATGGATTTTTTGCTCATTCAATCAACATCACATATTTTCTGAAAACCATCAAATTAATGTGACTTTCGCCAAATCATGACAGACAGAAGAGAAAAAAGATCCTTTTCAAAAGCTTTCCATGTGTTTACATTCTGACTTTAGTTAAAGCACCCATGTCTATGACTTGAGGGCATGAACATGTATTGAATGTGTTTTATTCTAGTTATATCCATAATTCCCCAAACGTCTTAAAGCCACTTTCATCATATGAACCCTCCTTGTCCTTGTTTTCAGGCCACAGGCTTGTAAGTTTTTTATTTTGTTTGCCCTTTCAGAGAATATTGTTTTTGCCCTATATTTATGGATTTTATAGGTTGAAAGGCAAAGGTACATGAACTGAAAGGACTTATAATTTAAACGCTAAGCATGCCTCACAACTACACAGGTTCAATTTGTCTTCTTGCTCACAATCACATTCCTTAAAATGGATCTACATTTTTCAACAAAAGAAAATAGCTAACATAACAGAAGGTTCATTCATTTTCACTATTAACATATAACATAGCATTTTTACTATACAAGGTTTTTGGTCTTTCTAAGCACTCAGGCCCGTATTTGTACCTGTTGAAGTTTGTGCAAAGTTATTGTGCAATCTTTTTGTCTGATGGATCAGTCAACATGAGACAAACGATCGCACAATAGCTTCGCACGAACTTCAACTCATACAAACTTGGTCTTCGGTTCAGAATATGAGCCTGAGTGTTTATTTGTTATTACTAGCTAGGCTATACCTGGGGGGCATTTCATCAAAGGACTTGTCGGACATTTTATCCGACAAATTTTCTCTCAGCCAATCAGATGCAAGCATTTTAGTAGCTTATAACAGTTTGTCGGATAAAATGTCCGACAAGTCCTTTCATGAAATGCTCCCCCGGGGTGCATTTCATCAAAGGACTTGTCAGACATTTTATCCGACAAATTTGCTCTCAGCCAATCAGATGCAAGCATTTCAGTAACTTATAACAGTTTGTCGGATAAAACGTCCGACAAGTCCTTTCATGAAATGCCCCCTGGTAAGGTGCACACAGCATTCAAATAATTTCTTCCTACTACATGTAGTAGTACCCATTCACCTCACTTTGGTTGAGTGAGCCTGTTTCTCAAATAGAGTTTAAAATATAAAATAAGCAAAATATATAACTTTTCTCTTTTTGAAGACCTGTTATTCTACATGATTTAAGAAGACATTCAACCATATTTGTTACCCTCCACCCAGGAGTGGTAAATGGGTTCCAGGTAGGCTGATATTCATTAAACCTGGTGTATAGTTTTGGTTAAAAAAAATGAATTGGCACAAAACCGATCAAATGTAGTTACATGTTGTCCACAAGAGATCTTGTGACATTCCTTTCATTATTTCCGATGAATTCCAAAGAAAATGTTTGAATGAAGCGTAATTTAACTGCCGTTTAGACCTCTGCTGAGAGCATGAATTAGTGAGAACGATCTGTGTGTAACACCCACACAAGAGAATCCCCATTGGTTTTCCACGTGAGCGCTAACATGAGTCGGGGCCCCGTCTTATCTTTTTTATACTTATATGATGAAATAAAGACACTAAAACGACATTTCGAGTACTATAATTTGCTTTATTACTGTTATTGGATTCAATCTTTCATAATTTATCTAAATGTGTATCCAAATTAATTTTTCTTTCTCCCGAAACTATACACCAGCTTTAAGTGCTTGTCTGCATATTCTTGTGGAAATACCAACATGTGTCCCGCAACATCATGCAATGTACAATACTTTCAGCATCTTTAAGATGCAGGCCTATCTACCGTCTACTAAAAATCTACAGTGTATCTCCAAAACCCTCCTGTCTTCCGTCCCTGACATATTGGAGAACTGAATTAAATGGATGTACAAATTTGATTACCGATGTCTAGACTATTTGATTCAGTCTAACAGCAAGGGGGATGTATGGAAGTGTGGTTTGTGAAGATGAGAGAAATGATATCATCCCGTGTAATCAACAGGAGATAACTTATAATAATCGGAGAAAGGGGTGCATGGGTGCTTGGGGGGGGGGGGGGTTCATGCTCCCCCCAAAAAAAAAAACCTTCTATCCTTCCAGGTTACACCAACTTGACCATTTAAAAAAGGGGACAATAAAAACGATTGTGCCTTTTCTGTTTATTCTCTGATTTATCACTAATTTTATGCAATGTTTATTCAAACATGTAGGCCTAAATCATTATACAAGGTCTCTAAAATTTAGATTTTTTGTTTCTTTTCTTACTAAAAAGTATTATCAAAATTGTACACGAATGGCTCTGAAGACAGCAAAATTGACAAACTATAAGAGTTCTTTTAATATTTCCTAGTAAATTTGATGATAGAGGACTAGTTACAGTCAGAGGGTTAACTCCCAAAGGGGTCCAACCACAAAGGCAACAATCAGTATCATGTTACCCTCAAAATGAAATCAAAACACATTCATGTCTTGCTCTAATATCTCTTAATTACAATTTGAATTCTCGGACAATGTTACTGCATCCCTTTAATATTTGCCTATTAAGTTATTTCTGAATTTTCTGAAAGTTGGAGGAGTTAAACATGTACAGTCAGAGGGTCAAATCCAAAAGGGGTCCAACCACAAAGGTTACAATCAGTATCATGTTACCCTCAAAATGAAATCAAAACACATTCATGTTGAACTCTATTATCTCCTGAGGCTAAATTTAATCCAAGCCAGTCCTATTAATCTAGATATTGTGTGAATACCCATGCCTATTAAACTTCCATATTGCATGCGGCGCAGACAGACAGCATGGGCCAAAGAGTTTAACTTAAAAATAACAAACTTTCCCTAGACTGGGAGAAAAGGGTCTGAATGCGACTTTGATAGAATTGCAGAAAGCAAATGATCAAATGTAGGGCTCAATAGATGGTCTTCATCAGACCAGTTTGAAATAGCCAATGTTTCTGATTCCATTATTAGCCAGATAAATTTTAGGCTTTTTCTTTTCCTTTAGATTCAATTTACGATAATAGTTTCACATCATAGGAAGATAGCACTAAAGATTTGTTTAGCAGATTTTTCTTTGACCTTTATCTGATAGGCCTAAATGTTTCTCTCACCGATATGCTTTTATTGAAACCAAACCAACCTCAGGGCGGACTTCCCCTTAAAGTGGTTTATATTCACTTGGTCTAATACCATATTGGCTAAACCCATCATAGTATCAATTTAGTGTAATTGCTGTTTGGTCCAATTATCACTTGGTCTAATGCTCACTAGGGCTATACTATAGTCATTTAATCTTTTTTGTGTCGGGGGGTCGGGAGGAGGGCGCCATGAAATGACTTGTCAGACGTTTTATCCGACAAATTTGCCCTTAGCCAATCAGATGCAAGCATTTCAGTAGCTTATAACAGTTGTCAGTGAGAATCAGTGAATAATATTTGTTTAATGAAATGCTCCCCAGATGTTCCATTTTCTCCTTTGTCTATTTGGCAAATGAAAAGTAAATTACCAATTCACCCGAAAAAATGGTATTAAACCAAGTCAGTATAAGATAAAAATGATTAGTCCTATAATCACACTCTGCTCATTATAAAGAAGGACCACGCAGCAGAGTTCAACAAAAGTCAGAATCCGAAGTCAATGACAGGGATAAGATATCGGATGATGTCATCTGTGGATACCAATATACCATCAATCCTCCAAGGCATGTTTTAATAGGGTATCCCATTCATGCTCATCTTCCCCAAAGATGTCTTTCTACCGGTAGGTGACAGGGAAACAGAGGATATTGACATACATGGTTTGTTGCTACACAGAGTGGTGGTGACACTTGTTCCCGTTTTATTTTAAAGCTGGTGTATAGTGTTGGGAGAAGGAAACATTTAATTTGTATTCACAGTTAGATAGTATGCAAGACTGAATCCTATAACTATAATAATAAAAGTTATATTTTTAATACATGAAATCTCGTTTTAGTGTCATTTCACGATATTAGTATAAAAAAAGATAAGTCGGGGACCCGTCTCATCTCCGTGTGCACTAGGCGTTCACATGGAAAACCAATGGGGATTCTCTTATGTGGGTGATACACACAGATTGCTACGCTCCAATCATGCGGGAAGTTCAGGGACTGGACACCCAAGCAAAGGTCTCAAAAACCGTTACAAGTATGTTTCGGTTCACACATTTCATTGAAATTCACAGAAAATCGTGAAAGGAATATCACAAAATCTCTCACACATATCTTTTAGTGCAATGTAAACAACATGAGACTATATTTAATCGGTTTTATGCCGATTCCTTTTTTGTTACCAAAACTATACACCAGGTTTAATGATAAAAGGAATAAGATGGAAAATAGAAGAGTATATGTTACTCTCGATTACCCACAGAGCAGCATCCTCCTTTAATTCTCCCTTTGATATACATGTACATACACCAGCGATCTTTCTTCTAAAAGAACCCTGGTGCCCCCCCCCCCCTGGACAACTACCCCAACCAGAAATCTACCCCATCACTTTTACCCTAATTGGGGAGACACTGGTAGTTGTATTGGGGGTAGTTGTCGAGGGGGTCGTTGTTCTAACACCTCCCCCCCCCCCCAACATGGCTACGCCACTGGCGGACTGCATGGTAATATTTGGATGAGATGACAACGATCCGTCCCGTGGAATGTACCTAGCGTATAATGCTGCATGCCATACCAGCTGGGCAGGCCCAGGACCTACCACTGATCTTCCCCTCAGCGTGCCACTCGTAATGGATTAGGAGCCGGGGTGACCCATAATTAGGACAATGGTGTATTCACATTGCAGTTTGACTTCTGTAAAAATCAGGAATAAGCACAATTTTTAGTTTGTTTCATATTTCTGTGTATTCAATATTGTTCCATTAGCTTTGATGGGTGCAAGTTCAAAATGCATTAGCCAGCAATCTGTCTTTATTCCAGGCATTAAAGATAAACTGTGAAAGGTTTATCATCTAGGAGTTTTTTTCAGAGAAGAAATTTATAATGGTGCAATGTTGTCATCAATTTTTATCATGTCTCAGAAAACTTTGTGCAGCTAGACTTCTTGCTAAATTTTCCAGTTTTGATGTTTGTTTACATCATGTAATTTTAGTATTTTAAAGTTGAACTTCAAAGTACTAATTTTGGAAAATTAAATTGTGCAAAACAAAGATAAGAGAGATATTGCATATTACAGTCTTGCCAAAGGACGTCACCTGGTGCAGAGACTGTGACTTGAACTACAGACCTTCAATTCTTGTACCTGAACCACTAAACCAATCCATCTCTTCAACTCCATGTGAACAGAGACAGCTGTCAAGTAAAGAACTTGACATTTCATGATCGTTAAACATGAACAGATGCAGCATGTGTATCAATAGCTACAATGTAGTATACATGTACATGTAGATGTTCATCCATCTGATAGAAAAAAGCATATACTGTATAAAGTGGTTAGCTTCACGAATTTCGCGAGTCCATTTTCAACATAAGGCTATTTTTATATGAAAAAATCATAAAAATCGAGAAATTATTCACTCCCGAACTTCCCAAATTAGTACAAAATCGTGAAAATATCTGTAAGTAAAAATACTGGATTATACAGTAATATCAAGCAGCAACTTGTCTCAAAGGATCAAATCAAAGCGTGTGTCTTGACAATATGATTTTATCAATTAGAACAATTTGTGAAAAGGTATAAGATTAATATAAAGTAGAAAAGTATGTTACCTCACCCATAAGAAAAACAAAATATTCTTCAATTTATCTGACTCTCCAAAATAAGATGTTATAAAAAAAAATTAAAAATAATAACAAAGTCACGATCCCTTTAATAACAAAAACACATTAATTAAAATGGTAGCTTCTTATAACACGCGCAGGTGCGTCAAGAATGACGCTCATTGCACTTGACACATTATTACCCCTGTCCTAGCTTAACGGCCAAATATGTAGCGCTTTTTGTTTTAAACTTGTCCAAATATCTTCTTTTAAAGCATAGGCCTATTTTATCAATCATATACATGTATGGAAATTGCTCACCGATGATGATTCTGCATAAAATTTGGCTGCTAAAACAGAGGCCCTTTTAATTGAATCCTGCTGGAATATAATCAAATTTCCATTTCTTTGACTGATCTAATTAGGTAAAACTAATTATAGTCTATTCAAACTATACATGGAGCCAAAGACAATGTCATAAGGATCTTATAAAAGCAATGAACAGGGAAGACATGCAAATATTCATTAACAAAAATGAAAGATTAAAACGTAATATTGGCCGTCAAAAACGCCAAAAGGGCATTTATTTTTTGGCCTTGCAGCCGAAGGTTATTTGTAGATTATACTAATTATCTAATAGAGACACCCTTAATTGTTATCATGTAAAGTGATAAAGATTGTTCTAAATAAATGCTTGTAGCACTTTTTATCAAGTGCTTTCGCTGGTCAAATTATCCTCACAATTCACAATCGACAGTGAGAAAATATTTCTGCACATAATATGACCATTTCTGCAGTGTTACCACTTGGTATTTGGCATCCGGAATCAAAATAATGAAATAAAACATTAAATTCTTAAATTAACTATCACCTGGAAATATCAAAACCAGTGTTTTTCCACGGAAATTGACATTTGCTTCATGTTTCATTTAAGCTCAGAAGTAGGATCAGTGTTGGGATCATTGCAGTTACATGTACAGGTAAAACCCGGGCTGAAGATACTGCCTTTAACCAGAAACCTTTGCAACATGAAACTTTCTAGAATTGGAGCCAACAACAATTTTCAC
The DNA here is from genome assembly GCA_940671915.1 of Paracentrotus lividus. Lineage (NCBI taxonomy): Eukaryota > Metazoa > Echinodermata > Echinoidea > Camarodonta > Echinidae > Paracentrotus > Paracentrotus lividus. The sequence continues at coordinate 15,798,211 of CALNVZ010003429.1, forward strand.
GGAATGAAACTTTTGCGAATTGCCGACCATCAACTTTCTCGTACAGTGTAGAGTATTGTTCTACCATTCGATGCATTGTGTACACTTTAACATTTTACTTTTGCGAATCTTCTTTCCTTGCAAAATTTGCGAAGGTATCATGCAGGGAAAACTATCCAGATAAGTCATTTGATTATTGTTGAGAATTGACCGCTTGTCGCTGGAGCGATTGTCCTAAACCAAATATGACTGCTCAGCAGACGAAATATAAATCAAATATGTACTTCCTAATAATCCTCCATTACAACTCTCATGAGTCAATACAACAGTGTCTGGATGTCAACAAAAATGTGATTCATAGAATTAACTGTAAATAAATCTACTTAGGCCAAAAAAAAAAATTGTTGGGTTGTCCTCCGACGACGACCCTCTGAAAAACGGCCCGACCCGAGCCAAACCTCTTTTTTTTTTTTTTTTTTTTTTTCACCCAAACGCCGAAAATACACAGCTCATATTTATTTGTATATATTTTTCATAAACAGTATTATAACATGTGTTATTTTTCCATGCAGTCCCATTTTACATAACTCAATAAAACGTAAAGTGATCTCATAAATGGAAGTCATTCGTTTCTTTGTTTTCTTTGTTTTTCAATGGGAGGAAAAAAAAAAAAAAAAAAAAAAAAAAAAAAAAAAAACCCGACCGACCGACCATTTTGAAAAAAGGCATTCATTGGACAACCAACATTTTTTTTTTTTGGCCTTAGTATGAGAAAAACGGTGTGTACAAGGTAAACGTGAGTGATATTTTGCGGCCAACAAGAAAGATTGGTTTTACAGCCCAATAGTCTGCAGGGCCAATAAGTCCACAAGGCCAATGTCGGGTCACGATGACATTGTCCTAGGGTTGCATTTTGCTCTATGCCCTAACCCTAACCCTATCCCTAGGACACCGGGTCACAATGACCCTAATCCAAGGTGTGGATGTCTATAAGCACTGCAGACTATCAGCCCCGCAGACTTTCGGGATGTCCCCGAATCATGAAGATCCTTGCATTCTTCTCCATGAAAAATTACCAAAGTAAAAATTAAGTTGATTAACAATTACATTAAAAACTTGGATTTACTTCCAGGTTTACCATGTAGGCTACTAGGTGCTCTCTATAGGGTACTACTCAGTGTTCACCTTTCGAGTCCCACCTACACAGTTTGTGCACACTTTCCAACCAAGCAGCAAAGCAATTATTTATGAATATTAGCAATAATATCTAGACCGTCATTACAGCATTTAATATTCATCCATCATTACTTATTTTTATGCATTGTTAGGCCAATATTTCATCTCTTCATACATTCCTTGTTTGATCAATTCACTTTATTTTGTCGAATAGAAATCACTACAAAAATATATATATTTATTATATAATTTTATAAAAAATAAAAATTGAATTTTATTATGAATTCTTTATAGGGGCCTACATGGTAGTCCAACCCATCAGTAAATATACTGAACTTGTATTGCATTTTGGGGCCCTGTATAACAAAACAATTACGAATCAATTTCCACAAATATGGGGATAAAGTTGCTGACATATCTTCCTCCGACAAGAAAACAACTAAAATAGAAAACCACAACCTTCTTGAATGATAAAAACCTCCAAAATCAAGAACATATGTTTGATGGAACTGAATGGAGAGAAAATCATAAGGAAAGAAAGAGAACTTGAGAAGCAATAACAAAAGATTGCATACGCACAAATCTATACACCATTCTTTAGATTACTGAAATAATAAATATTGTGAAAACTCCCAGCGGGATACATGGTGACCTCTCTTTGAGAGAAATCAAAAGAATGAACTAAAGTGATGATTGAAAGAGAGAAGTTACAATGATTGACGGTGAAAATCATTTTTTTCCCCTTCTTTCCGTAAAGCTGTCAAAACTTGGATGTGTTAGGCCCACGCAGAGCTTTTGCTCGGAGGGAGGCGGGTATCTTAAAATTCTTGCAACCACAAATAAGTTCCTGTCCAACAAATTTTGTTACAGGCCAACTATTTATATATTTATTCCCTTCGGATACAATATAACTTCATTCATGGACTTGAAATTTCAGAGCTTTGCTGAGCTGTTAACATTTTTTCTTTGATATTTTCTATCCATAAGGAGCACGCTTGAAATTTGCTTTATACTTCATTGATTGTTCGTTTGTACAAATGTTTGTGTTAATTTTCCCCCCAAAAAAAGGTTACGTTTCTGTTGATTTTTAAAACTTAAAAATAAAATAATGGCAGGGGCAGGAAGCCAGTGGGCCCCCAAAACCTGTTTAAAGTAGATGCATACAAAACATAAATTGCCATCTAATTGTGATAATTTTTTGCATGTTCAGCCCTGCACCCCCAAAATTGTACCACTATAGAGTAATGTAATCTTCTTTGTAAACACACCATACGTCTTGCGACTACCCAACTTTGGATCTGATCTTAAGTGCGTTTATTTTCAACGCGCTTTGTTATTTCAGATCCAGGGTAAGTCAGTTGTGGGTCATGAGTCGTATGGTGTGCGATGGCCGATGTATTTCATCAAAATCGTTTTCATTTTTCAATCTTCACTATTGAAATCAATTAAGATCTTCTTTTTCATCACCTCTCCATCTTCTCTCCCCTCGTTCTTTCTGCCTTCCAATCCCCTGTGATATATTTGTTCCTTTCTATTCTCTCTCTCACTATATTTCTTTTGCAGTTGTCACTAAACTGATTAAATCAGGTACTTGAATAGGTATCATGTATATCTAAGTCCAAGTGCAAGGTATTTAATCACTAATCACTATACCAATGATACACAGTATCATTTTGAACCTCTCAGATCTATAAATACAATTAACTATACACATGCTTCATTTTGACACATGGGTAAGCGATCAGCACTCGGCGGTCGGACATGCTCAAAATTCTTCACCGCTTCAATCACTTTAAAGCGAACAAATCTTAAAGCTGTTCCGGTTTAGTTTTAGTTTATCTAACAAGATAAACCGTCAAACTTTCAATCTATGGTGATATGAAATGAAATATTAAACATGTACACTTAATACATTGCTTAAAGGGATGCAGTAACATTGAATGATATTCAAATCACATTTTATTCGATGTAGCTTATTTTGCCAACATAAGTATGAACACTAAGGTCAGTCTGGTATCTCTTCAATATTGCAAGCTAATTGCTTGCTTTACCTTTGAGATATCAATAATTTTATACTCAAATTTTATAAACCAACCCCGGATGGTTTATAGAACCATGTGCTTTTCCATCATACACCCATTTCCTGTTGTATAGTCCCCGTCCCTAGCGGCCTGCTGAGCTAGCAGCAGAGGATACTGGTGTTCGGCGGTATGCTTGGCATTGTTTGTTACACTGTTTTAAGGTAGTAAATGACTTCTATTTGATCTGAAACTTTCAGTAGTTTGTTTTTACTGTTGGAACAATATAATTTTATTAATCTTGATCTACATGTGTAATTGCTCTTGTTTTTGAAAGTTACTCAATCCCTTTAATAAATGAGATCTACAATGCAAAAATGATTACAAACGTGTATAATATTGCAAAATAAGTCAAACACAAAAGTCAGAGTCCAGGTAAAAGGGTGTTGTTTTCTCCCTTTTATAACATAACTTTCAAAGGCATAGAAATAGAGGCAGAGATGTTAGTCTGGGCAGCGTCATATATCTCTCATTTTCAGATGATATTTGGAGATTTAATCTGACAAATCTTGTTTACTGACCACAGGCTATATCACCATGTGTGGGGCTAGTTTTGATTCCCCGCATCAAAAATGAGATGGAAGTCAAAAGCCTACATTATAAATCACTGATAAATCCTTCTTTTGACCCAAATCTTGACTTATTTCAAGAAAAATTCTGACTTGCAGTTCCGTCGCTGGGTGGTCTATAATGTAAATGTAATATCATATATCCTACCTGTACATGCCAATCATGGAATCTTGTTAGCTTTCCTGACGATTTGCGTTCGGGAAGTCACGTTCATTTAAACTCATCTGAACGGTTTATATCCATTTGGTCTACTATCCGATGGTCTAATTCTTTGATTGTCCAATACCTGTACATTTACCACATTGCTTTAACCCATTTGGTCTACTATATATTTTTGTTTCATTGCTGTTTGACCCAAATACCACTCAGTCTAATACTCAATTGGGCTACCGTAATGGTCTGATTGTCACTTTGTCTAAGTTACTTTTTTTTCTCATTTCATGAAATGACAATACATCAAGACGAAATGGGTGTAGCCTTTGGGGAAATTAAAGGCAAAATTTGAAAATGGCAATTAAACCAAATCAAATAGATAAACTGGTTGTAAACAGAACGGATGAGATCACACACTCATTAGACCAATTGGTTGAAGACTTAGTGGCAATTAGCCATTTAAACGGGGAAACATGTGATATGACGTATTCCGTGTCTTTCTTTGCTCATTTGTAATCAGCTAATTACAATTCTAATAAATTCCTTAGGTATTTTTCAATAAAGTTTTGTTTGGTTCTGTCAGATTCTATTTTCTATTTTTAGCTGAACCGATTATCTTTAAATGACAATAAAAACCAATTATCCTTGCTTGAATGTTTGCAAAAATGTGAAGGCAACAAGAAAAATCCTTGGCTGCTTTTCTTCAGCAAGAATATTAACATTCACGCAAGCTTGATTGAGGCCTTGAAGGTAAAGGCAAGAAAGCAACCTCTTAGCATTAAATTAAGCAACTGATGATAAAGAAAGAAAACGATTGGTAACTCTTTGCAAGGCAGTTTGATCAAAGAGTTATTTGGTCCTCGAGATTTAATTGAAGTTACGAAGGTTTGGCAAATATGTTTAAGTAGTTTGCAAATCTTTACATTATAGCCTACATCAGCGACCAGTAGTGATTTAACCTTCATTAAGATGGCCTAAATTCCATAAAGGGATGCAGAATTATCAGAGAAATATGAGTGACAATTTGGGTAAATTCAGAGATGAACTAAAAAGGGAGGATGACATTTATCAGTATATCAAGCCAAAATTATTGAGGGACAATTCTATTCACATGACATAAAATGAGTGTAGAAATAACGAGGAATTTAAAGCAAGTCCTCCTAAAGGCAATTATGATAATGATAATAAATTAATTAAATAAATTAATGGAATGACTTGAAACAAAAATTTCTCTCATTTCTAGTCTTTTATAAATAGGGTCAACTTTGTATGAAAATTAAAATGCGCTTTAAGGAGAATAAAGCCTTCATACCTGTTAAATCTCCTTGATCACAACCTTGTGACAATTGCTATCAAAGAAGATATACATGTACATACATGTATATACATATCTGGGACTACATTGTAATAACGACCTTGTAGCATTCAAGCAAGAAGATCCTTGGCTTGGAGTAACCTTGTGGCCATCAAGCACAAAGTCTGATGAAACGGTAAAGAGACGTGACATTAACAAAAGAAGCTAAATCGTTCCAATGACATTTGAAAAAAGAAAGACAGGTAATAATTTGTTTACACCTTGAAAGAAGAGAAGTCTCTAAAGACTTTTGAACTGCCACTTTGTCTACAGTTTGTCTGGACTGTCTGGTCCAAAATCAGATGCAGATTCAGCATTAGGTCTGACAAAATATTGTGCAGGCCCAACTGTCTGGGGACAATAGTGGGTCTATAATGTTTGGGCATGGGCAGTACAATCTTTTGAATTAGCTGAGGCTGGATCCACCACTGGTCTAATCTCTTTTTATCTACAACTAGTTCTTCTACTAACCATTTGGTCCATCATTAGGTCTGACAAAATATTGTGCAGGCCCAACTGTCTGGGGACAATAGTGGGTCTATTATGTTTGGGCATGGGCAGTACAATCTTTTGAATTAGCTGAGGCTGGATCAACCACTAGTCTTATCTCTTTTCATCTACAGCCAGTTCTTCTAATACCCATTTGGTCTAATTGCTACTTAGCCAATTACCATTTTGTCTAATTCAAATTAGGCTATACCCATCTCCCCTTCTTGCTCTTTAGGGGTTCTATAAACCTATTAAAGCAAGGTAAGCTCTTAAATTTAATATGCATGAAGGTTGATGAGAAAACTTTTTAGGTTTCTCAATTACTAATCCAACAAATGATATGATTTGTGACCATTTTCTTCTTGAATGCATCAGTACACGAATAACCCTGATAAATGAAATTAAAAAGATCTTCAGAGTCCATTTAAATTATTGTTTTTCCTCATTGTGGTATAAATGATACATGCATGTTACTCTAAACAAATCATTTGTGGAATGAATTAAAGCCATACAGTTGAAAAGTGAATGCACCATGGATACTTATTCCAGTTTTATGATCTGGAGCTTTAAAAAAAATAATAACATCAAAAAGACAAAACAAACTCACGACTCCTGCTCAAAAACATTTATACTCAACATAGCATTAGTGACTTCATTCTCTTAAGAAGTGATTCCTCACCTATAAATCACCTATGAATCTACATTTGTCAGGGGGAATTACAAACATGCCCTTTCTTCCAAAGGATTCATCAAAAAACTTTTGGATTTTCCTCTTGTGTCAAAGGAGAAACCTTGATGAGATCTTAAAATTGTGACAAGGACTTAAAATTGTGACAAGAAGATAGATTACTTTGAGGGTGATAATGATAAGTAGGTCATTAGTTACTGACACCAAGATACTGGATTAGCAATGTGAAAGTGTCATTCATACATCTTGTAGAAATGGGCAAAGAAAATTGGATTCCAATCAAAAGGATTCTCTAGGACAGACATCGACATAAGGGCTTGCCATAGCTCAGACGGTCAAGCACCTGTCTAGCAATCAGGAGGTCTCGAATTCGAATCCTGATGGAATTCCATTCTCTTGGCTCATTTTTTGTCAAATTCATATTTCTGGTCAGTTTTGCTCTAAATTCATACATCTTGTTAGCAATGAGTATAAAGTCGCCATTTGCTCCACACACACTTGGTCTAATTGCCAACTACTGTAATCATGGAAATATTCGCGGTACATTAATTTTCGCGGATTTCGCGCAAAGATCGGCAGGAGCGAATTTAAAAACGTGCGATTATATGAGCATGCTTTTTCAATGCATGTATTGGGTGCATTCAATTGCGTGCTTACTTAAATGCAGCGCGAATTCAAGAACCTGTGAACATTCTTTGAGGCCGCTCAGCGCGAAAAATTAATCGCGCGAAAATAACAGCGAATACAGTAGTCTGTAAATTCCAATTGATCTGCTAACCTTATCATTAAATGATGACTTAGACCATGGACCTATAACTTCTAGGTCCATGCTTATACCAAATGATAAACAGGCCAGTGATAGGATTATTGGTCAAATTCACATTTGGTCTAATGATAACATGGATGTTAGCCTTCATGGTAATTAGACCAAATGGGAGTTAGACCAAATGGCTGTCAGCCTAAATGGTCAGTGTTCAAAATGGTAAATAGATCAAACTGTGTCATAGGGGAAAATTGATAATCAATTGGAAACCAACAAGGTTTCACTATTAATCTGATGAAGCCATTCAAATCACAGTCCATGTGGATTAGGATAAGTATCAATTATCAGCGGTAAATGAAGGTGACTTCACCAACATAACACTTTCTTATTCATTAGACCCCCGTTTATTAGGGCATTGACATTTGTACAAGCAGCATTCGATCCAGTGACAGTTGTTCCAAGCTTTAATTCGTCAAACATATACAATGTAGGCCTCGGCAGACAGTTCTGAAAAAATACACTGTTGAGCCCTCAGAGATGTTAATAGAAATGGTTTGTGTCTGGAGCATAGACTAAATGTAAGTTGTCCTCCTTTGACCCCGATCTGTTTGTTATAATCACCACACAGACATTATTATGACATAACATTTAATACCACTCAAATTAATATCTCCTTATCTCATTTGTTTGTTTGTAATAATTGATTGCATTACTGATGACTAATATGGATGGTTTCCTAAAGGAAAATAGATTGCTTTCTGAGATTTCAATCCCAGCAGAATCTTTGTTAGAGACAAAATTACAAACATGTACAGTAAACTAACAATAATAAACACAATAAAAGCACTTTCTTGTGCTTTCCTTCGTGCTTTTCTTGTCTTCATTAGTGTTAGTTTACTGTACATGTTTGTTATGTTGTCTCTGACAAAGATTTTTTTTTTTTTTTTTTTTAACAAATCACTTTTCTTTGTTAAATTATCAGTTAAATCCAGACATGTACTAATGCAGCTGTCATTTGTAAGACCCACGTCTTGACCCCCGGGAGTAGTCCGTCAAAGTTGCGTCAAAGTCCCCATAATCAGTGACTCACAGTACCGTCATGGACGTCAAAAGTCCGTCATAATACTGACTCGTATGTGCGTCTCAGTAAGTCACTTTACCAATTTGCATCACTTGGTGTGTCAAATGAAACCGTCATGGTTTGGGTGATATATCGCTACGATCGTTGTTCATGGTCAGTCACTATGGTCAGTCACTATCACCAAAAGGTGCGTCAGAAATGTTCATTACGAGTGTGTCATTGGTAAGTCACTTTCGTGAAATGGTGTGTCACTTTCTGTGACATAGGGTGCGTCATGGTATCTCAATGTATGACTCTCTTTGGTAAAGTGACGCACCTATCCCGGGGGTCAAGAAGTGGGTCTTACAAATGACAGCTGCATAATTGAAACAGAGTTTAATAGTGTAATTCTGTTTCTCAAATAATATATACATTGTACATCTGTGAGCCAAAAGGATATTTCGGCAGAGACATCTTTTCTAGTTTTCAATAAACATTTTATTCTCTTTTTTTTCCTTGAACAATGGAAACTAAATATGAAGAGTTCTGATATACAGTGTATACCAAACTATTTCTTGGTCAAAATGAAATCAAGTTGTTTTATATTGTTTTGTTTATTTAATGACGGATAGCAAGATACCTTATATTGCAACAAGCAAACAAATCTTCTGGTCCATAGGAAATAGAGAGTTTTCATTTTAGGCCTATATTTTTGTGACTTTGCCAAAGGTAGACCTCTTTGCTTAGAAATCATGCTCTCAAAAAAACAAGATTTCATTTCCCAGACTGTATACATCTATGCTTATGTTATATTAACTTTGAAGAACTGTTAAAATTGTGGAAAAGGTATATATGGAGCATTATTGTTTTCTGCCAATAAAATAATACAATACAACAATTGCTAAAAATATACACAGGTTCGGAACAAGGAGCTCCTGTAGTGTAGCCTTCTATGTCTCCAAGAAGTCCTTCATTTTCTCCTTGATTACATGTAAGCAAACTTTCTTTCTCTTTTATAGACCTCGTTTTTATCTTGAAAATTTAAAAATAGTCCACATAGAATTAGAAATATTTTGAGGGTTACATGAGTCTTTCATTTTCTCCTTGATTATGCAAATTTTCTTTCTCTTAAGACCTTGTTTCCATCCCGAAAATCTGAAAGTAGTCCACATCAAAATATAAATATTTTGAGGGTTGAATACAAATGTGAACATCTATTTTGCATAGAATGCTTCAGGGTTAGACCATAATAAGATCAGAGTATGAAACAACACGTTTGTAAAGGTCAACAAACTTTACATTCCGTTCTTTAGAATCCTTAAAATACAATGGTATCCCTCCATTCCAAAGAGATTTAAAAACACAAACTTTGGGGACTTGAATAAAAGGTTCACCTTGTCACAGGATGCTGGTGGAACAGAGATTGACAATTATTGATAATGCTCACGTTCCGAATCTGATTTGATTCATCAATATTCAAATCATAACAAAGATGACCTGTGACCTCCTTACAGCTGTGACCCTATCTACCTGGGCTATATGTGTCACTCAGAAGTGTCTCGTCTTTCAAAACAAAGGGTGTTTACAACAAGAAGGAGAGCTGTCTGAACACAGGGGGTTGTAAACAAAATACCTGTGGTTTTCACAAGAGACAGAAGTTTTGAAGAAGTAATAAGATTGCCACAAATCCAGGCAATTTCTTGTGGTTTTGGGCAAATAATGGAACAGAAACTGGATTTTATTGGCTGTTTTCGAAAGGAGACATAAGTATCGTTCACACGACCAGCCTTAACTCCCCAGTTAACTCCAAGTTATCCTCGAGAATTTAGTCCTCGAGGATAACTTGGAGTTAACTTAGATTTAAGGCTTGTGTGAACGAACTCTGTGTTTACATTCTCGAGGACAAGTCGGGGTTTATGTTCTCGACAGATCTTAGGGTTAAGGCTCGAAACTCCAAGCTGCGGGTGGTCTCCAATCGCGCGTTGGACCATGTGGACACGATTTTAACTTGGAGTTTCATGTTCTCGAGGATGAGAGTGACCTCTTGTAACGGTTAAACTTCCCGTTCAGTCAAGCAACATATAGCCGAATAGTATGGGGGAAATAAATAGCTCACGCTACATACAACTTGTACTTCCAGTCATCGAGCCTCTCGCTTATCCTCGAGGATAAGCACTCCGTGAGAACCCGACTCGAGAACAAGTCGTCAGGGTTTAAATTCTTACAGATACAATCCTCGAGGACTAAAAGCCTAATGGTCCCGTGTGAACATAGCTATTATTGGTGGGGTGCTAAAAGCAGAAAAAATCACTCACAAAATTTGGTCCTGCTGTTTTCAATTGTAGATGAGAATTGGTTTGAACTACATCTCTGGAGAAAATTTGTTCAAACCATATAATGACCCCCAACACCGTGACCACTGTTTACACTTTCACAAAGTATTAAATCCTTACTCTTTCTGAGAAACATAAATTTGGCAACACAATAGAATTATATGTTACATGCATAGCTGATGAGGGCAAAAAGACACTAAATCTATTTAGCTAGGCTATATGTTAAACTAAACGACCATAACAATTATCAGCTCCTGAAGATAATACTATTTACAAGGGTAAGCAAAAACATTTACCGGTAACCCAAAGTTCCTAACAAAGTAAATACTTTACAAAGCATAGCAAACTGTGTCATCATTCAAACGCAATATGATTGATGAAGTCGAACTATGGGGCATTTACAACAACAATTTTTTCCTCTTTGTAAGAGGATTATAACATCTGATGAGACAATTTTCTGTCATTTATATGGATCAAGTTTCTCCAAAGACCCATCATTCATATTTAATTGCAAAAGGGATTTTGAAAGGTGACACAAAAGTCTGTTTAATACATTTGTTATTGTTTTGTCAGACAACAAGTGAGGCCTGTGTTTATTACCATAACACTGTAAACCTAGCTCTACATCAACTACATGTACATCATTGACAAAAACATAAAATTTATGGTTTACCGTTTATCAAAATATGAATTCATGCTTGACATTGTCCTTGCACTACAAAACATATCATCATTACTTATCAACGCCATCTTTCTAATATTTAACATATTTTTGTCCCACAGATTTTCATATGAATTTATGATATTGTCATCTTCACCCATTTTCTCCTCCTTCTCATCACCATATCATCACCATCACCACCATCACCACCACCATCACCATCACCATCACCTCCACCATAACCATTACCATCATCATCACCACCACCACCACTACCACCACCACCACCACCATCACCACCACCACCACCAACACTAAATAGATTTTGATGAGCATGATAATAAAATTTAATATTGTAAATCATTGTCTTTCTACTCCTCTTTCATCACCACCGTTGTCGTCAACGAAACTGCAACTCCAGTCACTACTGACAATGGAGCAGGTCAAAACCATCACCTTTATACTAATTTTTACACAATTATAATTTTCTGACAATCAAACAAAGTTGAGCACTTACCTATTTCAGAGAGAATGATGGTGGAGGGCGATGATATTGGAGAGTGATGAACCAGGAGGGTGAATATGAAAGAGAAGAGAGAAAAAAAACAAACAGAACATTTAGTTACATGTAGATTATATATTGATGCATATTTAAACACAGGTTTCTTTTAAAAAACACAAAGATTAATGGAAGACAAAGTAAGTCCAACAGTAAAATTGAGGAAAACAAATTCATTGATTTCTTAAATAAAGTACACCAGTTTTCTTAATTAGCCCGAGCCTGAAGCTTGTCCAACATAGCAACAACTAATGTATGCAAACTGGATTTCAAATATTGTAAAGTTCATTCTTTAATTACAGGTTGGTTGAATAACTTGTTACGATTTTCTCCAGGAAAGAAACAATTATAACAAGTGGATTAGTAAATTACGCGATGCGTAATATATGTCCCCGCCGATAATGTAAAATTCCCATTATATCACGATCAGTGCTATCACATAAGGCAAACAGAATCGAAATCGGGTAAAAAATGGCGAAGAAGTAGCATTTTGTAGCCAATGTACAATATAGGTCAAAGTCAAGGTCAAAGGTCAAAGGGGTCAAAAGTCAAAATTATGTGAAGAAGTTTTGTAGTCCTCACCTAGTGCTATCACATAAAGCAAACGGAATCGAAATCGGATGAAAAATGGCGAAGGAGTAGCATTTTGTAGCCAATTAACAATATAGGTAAAAAATCAAGGTCAAAGGTCAAAGGTCAAAATTCTGTGAAGAAGTTTTGTAGTCCTCACCTAGTGCTATCACATAAAGCAAGCGGAATTGAAATCGGATGAAAATTGGTGAAGGAGTAGCATTTTGTAGCCAATTAACAATATAGGTAAAAAATGAAGGTCAAAGGTCAAAGGGGTCAAAAGTCAAAATTCCGTGAGGAAATTTTGTAGCCCTCACCTAGTGCTATCATATAAATCAAACGGATTCGAAATCAGATGAAAAATGGCGAAGGAGTAGCATTTTGTAGCCAATGTACAATATAAGTATAAATCAAGGTCAAAGGTCAAAGGGGTCAAAAGTCAAAATTCCGTGAGGAAGTTTTGTAGCCCTCACCTAGTGCTATCATATAAAGCAAACAGAATCGAAATCGGATGAAAAATGGCGAAGAAGTAGCATTTTGTAGCCAATTAACAATATAGGTCAAAAATCAGGGTCAAAGGTCAAAGGTCAAAATTCTGTGAAGAAGTTTGGTAGCCATCACCTACTGCTATCATATAAAGCAAACGGAATCGAAATCGGATGAAAAATGGCGAAGGAGTAGCAAATTGAAGATTTTGGTCACATACGGACGCACGGACGGACGGATGGACGGACACACACACACACATACATACACACGTACGGAGCCCGTTTCATAGTCCCCTGCTCGAACTCGTTCGGCGGGGACAATAACTTTGGAAACCCGGTCTCTTCTTAAAATAGGTCTCTCAGATTTAACTTGCATGCATCCATTTCAATTAAAAACTTTTGAAAATTCACAAATTTGTCTATGTCATTTATAACTTCAAAACTTGATAGAAAATATCTAAGTTCTAATTAATCTCTTATCTTCAAAGTTATCATCCTCTCCATCAAAACTTTGACTGACACTTTTTTTTATTTGAGCCAACTTTATGCTCTTCCCTTTAAAGGAACCGCAACTGGATAACATTTCCTTTGTTGATCCATAGAGGAAGGAAAATAGACAAATCAGCTTATTCCTGGACTAAATGCACTACCTGACCCAGACAGTAGTACTTTAAGGGTGTGTTCAATGTCCACTTTCAAATTTATACGCCAACATGAACCATGATACAAAACGCAATTACAAAACACAAACGCGATCAGCGGTGCACCGTTCAGTGTCAAAAATTTAAAGCTGATTAAATTTCCATCGTCTTTAAATTCCCCACTCTCAAAATACAAACATCTTCTCCTTTTTTCACTTACACCGGAAGCTTCCACTGCGAGAGCACATTTAAACACGTTTGAAAACTCAATCCTGTTCAGTGTCGCATTTCGTTGCTCAAGGTCGTAAAATTGAAGCTGATTGTGTTTCAAAACGCATCTTTTTCGGCGTTTAAATTTCCTCTGAATCGAGATTTGAAACACGTTTACTTTTACGACTGGGGATGGGGGACAATGAACACACACTTTGTTTCTCTTTATATCACCGTTTTGTACATGTAATTGCATTTTGTATCATGATTCATGTTGGCGTATAAATCTGAAACTGGACATTGAACACACCCTAAAAGCACCACACTCCAATGTTCAGATTGAAAATATACATGTAGATAACCCCTGTTACATCTATTTGAACCTGTCTTTTTTCAGACAGGTTGGACAGAATGTTTGAACTTGGTTGAACTTGACTTTAATGTGATTGTTTATTTCCACTCAGGATCTTAAAACTAAATCAATCATCAAGTTTATACTGTCATCATAATTGCAAACCTTTAGGCAAGAATGGAATTGTCTCAAATTTTAAAGCCAAGCGACCATTTAATTGTCCAGTTATTGATGAATTAATATCACTATTTCATAAGCATACCACGCTCAAAATAGCACTGCAGTCTATGGATGAAAATAATATGGTTTTTCAGGTTTTTTTAGCATGTCATGAAGCTATGGAAATAAAATTTTCAGGATTTCATCTCAACTCATTATGACATGCACTGACAGTATGTAGGGCCCCATCTGGCTTAAAATTTTACAAGTCTCTAAAAATTCCCTTTAGGGCTAGCCATACACCAGCCTGGACAGGTTTGCTCAGAAACGGTACGATTGAAGAGTTTACATAGGTCTTCTGCCAAGTTTTATTTCATTTTTGGCATTAAACAGTATTGCAAATGCAATGCAACAGAAGGCAAATTAAGCAAAAATCCTCAAAGCCATCCCAGAAAATATCGCTTTAGTCCTGAATGGGTTATTAGGGTTCTGGGACAACTACCCCCTGGAAAATCACCCCCTAACAACTACATGTAACCCCCCAAAAAAATCTACCCCCTAACTCTACACCTACATGTAAACCTAACCCTATTTCTCAGGGGGAATTGTCCAGGGGTAATTGTCCTGGGGGTAGTTGTCCTGATACAGGTTATTGGAGACTACACCCTAAACTTCTAGATAGAGTCCAATGGCTGTCTAAACGGTCTTGTCTACTATTTCTTATGAATTCATCGCCCACCACTGCCAACGCCAACGCCAGGATACATGTAGGAAAGCATTAGACATGATATCTGACTGCGTAACTGAAATGAAGAGTATTTCAATTTATATCATATTCATGAGTAGGGAGGCTGGTCCAAGTGTTGGCCAGCTGTGCAGACAAAGACCAAGGGACAAGGTTTTAAAGATACAGTATCCACTGAGTCTGTAGCCCATATTTTGAAAGAGTTTGTATGAGTTGCAAGTTCCTGCAAAGCTATTGTGCGATCCTTTTGTCTGATGCATCAGTCAACAACAAAAGGATCACACAGTAGCTTCGCTCAACTTGGAAAGATGTGGACAGGGTTTCTTGAAGGATCGCTGATCGGGCTAGAGCGACTGCTCCCAGAGAGACAACTCCTAGAGAGAGTTCAATGGCTGTCTGTCTCCTCATGAATTCATCATCCGCCTACACTCGGATAGGAAAGCATTAGATATGATACCTGGCGGGGTAATTGAAATGAGAGTATTTCAATTTGAATTATATTCATGAGTAGGGAGGCTTGCTTGCTTGCCAAGTGTTGACCTAGAGACAAGGTCTTAAAGACACTGTACCAGCAGAGTCTGTGGGTTTGTATGCTGTCCTACTACGAACCAGTTTGGATCATCATCGTTCGAGTCCGGACAGTCAACTCAACCGCTTGTTGCAAACCGTGTAATTTAAAGCATAAAAATAAGAAAGGCCAAGTTTCATAATTTCCTGGAGCTAAATGTACTAGATATTAAATTGAAAAATGACCAGAAAAGATGGGATTCCATCGAGATTTTAACCCAAGAATTGATTGCTAACTACTGGCACTCTTTCTGACTGACAGTTAAATGGAGCGCTAATGCAGTACAATGTAGGCCTATTAAAAAGTGGTCAAAAACTTAATCAGCTATAAACCTTTAAACCAAACTTAAACCAAACCAAGTCAAACATTTTGATTCACATCAGAATCTTTAGTCCAAGTAAAAAAAAACCTCCAGAACAATAATATCCACAAAATTATAAAGCATGAATAAAAACTGTAAACCAAGTCAGAACATTTTTTTTTTAAATCAAAACCCACATATACAAATGAAAACCTATTAACTCAAACTTTTAACCACATTATAAACCTTGAATCCATATCATAAAACTTTAATCCATGTTTGAACCTTTAATCAAAGTTTAAACCTTTAATCCAATTCAAAATCTTTGGTGCATATATATAGTTCACCCATTCCAATAAAGGTCAATGGTGATTATAATTCAACTGGACATCAATGTCCATCCAGGTATGAGACCGGTCATGTATTCTTGTAGGTGCCTCTCCACCAGCCTGAAATCTTCAAATAGCCCGATTCACATGCGTCATGGAATATAAACCCTACATGTAGATTATGTACGTTGGCTGAATTGTTAAACTGGTTCTACATTAGACCAAACTCAAAGGTTTAGGCCCGATATGGTGCCCATGAACACTGCCAACTACAAACAGCCGGTTTCATGATTAACCAACACTGTGGTAAGACTTAAGCTTGAGCTAAAGAACTTCGCTCAATCCAGCGCAGTATATCGCAATTAACGAGCCCAAACTGCAAAACGGCAAGAGGAACAATGTCAGACACATAAGCCCTATATAATATGGGCTGACATTTCGCCCAATTTAGCGCACTACAGTATTTGAGAAAAAGTTATCTGAAAAAGTGCCTTATTTGCCAGTTTTGGGCCGATGAAGGCCCACCTAATCTTGCCACTCGAAACGTTTAGTATCATCTGCTATCATCATGTAGGCTGGACATGGCAATCTCATACACTCAATTTAATATTTATATTAAAGCACTCAGCGGAGGGCTGGGATAACATATGTACATGTATTGGTCACTAACCCATCTGGAAACTTTAAAGTTTACATATAACTTGTTGCATAGACGTAAGAGGGAATGCTTGTTGGGCGCAAGAACTATTGTACCATTTTACGTAGTCTAGTATTTCCATCCATTGCTTGTTACATTACAAAATTATTAATGTTGAACTGATAAGGACCCGGTCACAAGCTCAGCTTTTACAGGGGTCTTAAAACCAAACATTTTATGATGTGATCAAGTTTAAATTATGTTCATTAATTTGAAAATAGAGGGGGACCAAAACCGATAAGGATTTGACCTGCCAAAATTTTCTGATTTTAACATGTGTACAATAAATAAATGCTTTTCAAATTATAAAGGGGGCACGGTCCCCTGTGCCCCAGCCTGGATCTGTGACTGAGAATATAACTGACAGGGCCCATTTACTAACAAACTTCCCAAGTATGAATAGCATCATCTTCAAGTTGCTTCAGAATAAATATATCTCTATTTTTGAAGATAGAGCAAACATAGCTGCTTTCGTGGAGCAAATAATCAACTCTGATTGTCAGTACAGTAACTGTTGACACTAGAGATGGATTTATTTAGGATTAAGTCAGGAATCAGCCATGGTCTCCCAATTGAAAGAATAATATTGATATTTCATATGACCCTTGGACTGATCTGAGCACACAGTCTGCATTAAAATTGTGTTATGATATGCACTTGATCGACGTTTTATAAACCATGTCGGAGTTTTTAGTACATGTACAAAGTCTGAACACATTTTGTTAAGGATTCATTCATATACAGTCTGTGTCAAATAAAATGGTACAAGTGGAAACCATTTTTTTTATAGTATGAAGATTGATCACAACCTGGTATGTTTGGTATTTTCATAAAGCAGGAAAATCGGACTTTCTTCTGCAATTTTTGAGATATGACTAGTTTTCTACAATCAAGAAAAATCCATTTTTCGCACGCCGTCCTATGCCTTTGTGTAGTACCGTTTCGCATAATGGCCATGAATTCAGCGCTCCAGAACAATAGAAGTTCGTAATTTCGATTTGTTCCTCGTCGAACAAAGTTTAGGATAACTTTTGTTTTACGAAAGCAAATTATACAGAACAAAGCGCATCAGAAAGGAAAATCTTTTGGCTTTCTTTTGGTACCACATACAACACATCATTTGAAAAGATTTCACACCCAAATTTCCCCGACTGTACCCTTTTTTTCACAGACTGTACTTAGTGAATAAACTTGAACCATTACCAATATATCCATTTGCAAGGGATTGTGTCATAATATATCAGGACAACTACATGTACCCCCAGAAATAGTGGTATGGGTTAGGGTAGGGCTAGGTGTGTAGTTGTCCAGGGGGTAATTGTCCAGGGGGTAGTTTGTCGCGGGGTAGTTGGCTCCAGGAGGCCGGGGGGTAGTTGTGTCCAGGGGGGTAGTTGTCCAGGGGCGGTAGTTGTCCAGGGGGTAGTTGTCCAGGAGGTAGTTGTCCAGGGGGTTTTGTCCAGGAGGGGTTAGTTGTCCATGGGTGGTACAGAATTGTCTGTCCAGGGGGGTAGTTGTTCCAGGGGGTGCCAGGTTGTATCTCCAGGGGGGTAATTCCAGGGGACCGATCTGCGCTCAACCTTCTCGGCTCAGGGGGGTAATGGTCTAGCGAGTGTCTGTTCTGCTGGCTAGGTGATGATCCGATGGGGCTAGTCCTTCGCTCCATAGTAAACCCAAGACTGACTATTAACCACATCTCACACCGAGTATTCTAATTTGCAAGGGATTGTGTCATAATCCAGAAAAAAAAAATTATTTATATTTTAAGAACAATGTTCGAACTCTTCTGTCATCAAGCTATCAATTGCAGTAGCCAATCATAATCATTGTTGCATGCTTATTATGTTCAAAAGACTGACTAGTAACCAATTAGCATTGATCTTTTATATTTGCAATTGATCACAAACCTTTGTGTTACGGGGCTGGTCCGATATTCTCTGATCTAACTGATTTATAGGATCAAAAATATTGTGCAATTTTAAAACTTTGGTGTGATGAAAGACCATCTATTGGAACTGTTTAAATACAGATCCCTGGGAATGATGGAAGGAAATAATGACAGGATATCAAAAGGCATTTATTGTAGACATGTCAATCATATAGTTCAGGATCATTTAGAATAACAATATTATCCTTTCCAATCCAATGTATTTGGTGTGGTACCTTTTCCTTGCAGTTACATAGTGCTTCACACAATTTGCTCAGGCTTCATTTGGTCCAAGATGTAGGGTAACATTAAGTGGTGCAACAGGTTGTATGTTAAGGGGCTGTCCCACTGGAGGCGATCGGTGCTGCGACAACTGGCGATCTTGCTGTTGTGAGTGTGGTAGCAAGTTGTTGTTGTAGCCTAGCTTAGATAGAGTCGTATGTATGTATATAATCGCCTTTTTAAAGATTAACTCCTTATAATTATGAAATTATCAGGTTGTCGCCACAACAATCGCCGCCTGTGGGACAGGCCCTTTAGGTTTTAGCGTGAGGATAAGTACAGTAGGGGACGCAGACCGACATCATACAATGAAAGTACCGGGCCCATGCGTAAACATAGAAGAGCTGCTTTTGTCCCCAGGCAATTAGGCCAGAGAAATGCATTCAATTCGGTTTTCTTGGATCCACGCCTGGAGTGTTATTATGAGGAGTAGTGTGCACAATATATCATGGAATCATGAAATCATTAATACCCCACTTTAAATTGGCAATGCTGAAAATGAAATTAGACCTGTATCATAAAAAAAAGCGTGAATTTATGGTACTAAAGCAGAAATTTTCATTGTGATACATGAAATGCTTATATTCTATTTTAAGAATTCAACGAATTCAGAAGGTCATCCTCCAAATAATCTCCTTCAAACTTTCATGTCGATTCTTTGAGCGATTTATCCAAAAGCTCTTTACTCATTTTTTTTTGCATGAAAGAACAAGACCTTCTTCTCAATGTAAATTCATATAAATGCAGATATCAACAACCTTTCTTACATTCATGAGTCCACTAATCATACACAAAAACATTTATCCCAAATGTCAATTTAGATTATTAGGAAAACCACCTGCGATGTCATCTACTTGTTAAGTTTATTTCATGGCATAAATGGAGCGTGTAAATGACAGATGACATGGAGACAGATTGGTCACTTAAAGTGGAATAGTAAAGACTTATTATCATATATGAAACAAATCAGTGGGGTGTGTAGAACAACTTGCTTTTTATTTCGTGAAAAACGGACAACCTGAAGTGGAGTTAGAGGACGTTATCTGTCCCCTCCCTGAAATATTAAACATCAAGTAAAATTTGGAGGGGTTCTTGATGACGTCATAAGTGTGAGGGAAAGTTGCACAGCTTGAATGCTGCACTATGTATACAAGTCTTATACGTGTATTGTAATGCATTACTTTTTATCCCTTTCCCTATTTCATTCATTGTTTTCCTCACTTTCCTTATGTTATTTATTGTTTCTCTATTTCCTGATGTAATCCGTTGTATCTCCTTCCATACCCATGGTGTTGATATTTCTGCTTTCCTTATGCTATTTATTGTATTTCTCTCTTTCCTTATGTTATTCATTGTTTTTCTCAATTTCATTATGTTATCCATTATTTTTCTATCTTTGCTTATGTTATTCATTGTTTTTCTCACTTTCTTTATGTTACTCATTGTTTTTGTTTTTTTCGCTTTCCTTATGTTATTCATTGTTTTTCTCTCTTTCCTTATGTTATTCATTGTTTTTTCTCACTATCCTTATGTTATTCATTGTTTTTCTCAATTTCTTTATGTTATCCATTGTTTTTCTATCTTCTTATGTTATTTATTGTCTTTCTCACTTTCCTTATGTTACTCATTGGTTTTTTTTTAATACTTTCTTTATGTTATTCATTGTTTTTCTCACTTTCCTTATGTTACTCTTTGGTTTTTTTTTTAATACTTTCTTTATGTTATTCATTGTCTTTCTCACTTTCCTTATGTTACTCATTGTTTTTGTTTTTTTACTTTCCTTCTGTTATTCATTGTTTTTCTCACTTTCCTTATGTTATTCATTGTTTTTCTCACTTTCCTTATGTTATTTATTGTTTTTCTCACTTAGGCCTACTTTATGTTATTCATTGTTTTTCTCTCTTTCACTATGTTATTCATTGCTTTTCTCTCTTTCCTCATGTTATTCATTGTTTTTCTCACTTTCCTTATGTCATTCATTGTTTTCTCACTTCTTTATGTTATTCATTGTTTTTCTCGCTTTCCTTATGTTATTCATTTTTTTCTCTCTTTCCTCATGTTATTCATTGTTTTTCTCACCGTCTTATGTAATTCATTGTTTTTCTCTCTTTCCTTATGCTATTCATTGTTTTTCCTTACGTTATTTATTGTTTCTCTATTTCCTAAACATAATTATTTGTTGTTTCTATTTTCTTATTCATTTATTCTTTATTCCTAATTGTATTCATTGTTCTGTCTCGATTGTTTTATCTTTCTATAATCCATTATAGATAGTAATAGATATGCTTCATGCATTACTTTCGGGTTTGCTCCTCACACTTGTGACGTCATCAAATTGCCCTTAAAAATTTCCACGGATCTTCCAAATGAACCCGATTGTATATACAATGTTCAAAGTAGCATTTCTCGTGAACGCAATATGCTAAAGGGATCAACTAAACGGTGTTCTGTTTCTAATGTACTAAACTTGATAATGCAATTGAATTCAACAAAATTGGTCTCTTCTTTAATATTCCACTTTAACCCATATACAATGTACATGAAGATGTACAAGATTTCTGAATAGTCTAAATAAATCACTTTCTGATCCTCAAATTGGCACCAAATATATTCTTATGTCACTCCTACAACCTTTCAAAAAATTAAATTTATATTCAATCACACTTTTTTAATGGAAATTACAAAATTCATCAAAAGCAATGCCAATTTGTGCTTGAAAATATATGTAGTAATTACACATTTTTCTTTGCATTGTCAATTTTGAGTTTTCTAATGATTTTAATCAAACTGCTTTATTTCAAAATGATACCAAACCCTAGCTTCAAGATATCATTTCTCAATATTATTAGCATCCATGTTACAAGATTCAACATATAGGGCTACATATACATCATATAGTGGCATTATTTCTGAAGATATGACTAGGGTTGGGCGAATCTCAACTTTTTTTTTCAAACAAGTTGTTTCTATAGTAAAATTCGACGTAGAAACTGAAAATGACAATTATTTTTGCATACGATGACGTCTTACGTCGCTAAAGTGCAAAAAAACAAAATGGCCGCTAAAATAGCGTATTATGCCCAATTATCATACTTTTTATACGTATAAACCACTTTTATTGCGTTTTTATATGTCTTTTGGGTGTCAGGGAACCCAACATGATTAATCCAACATGATTAATCCTACCTAAGTTGACTGTTAGTGTAGTTTGGTAGTTAGTTTCAGTCAATATCGAGCAAAAATCACCTCATATCAAAATCACTAATTAACACCTATAACCCTACTAGGTACATTTGGTCATGATAAAATTGTCAGATTTGAGCTTTTAAACCATCAAAATCCATAAAGAAACAAAATAAAACCGGTTTATACCTATAAAGTGTGTGATGAATGGGCAAAATACACTATTTTGGTTTTTTGCACTTTAGCGACGTCAGACTTCATCGTACACAAAAATCATTGTCATTTTTGGATTCTACATCAAATTTGACTATAGAAATAACTTGTTTGACATAACTTTTCAGAAAAAAGTCATTATTTGCCCAACCCTAATATGACTTCAGAATAGCCTGGGTATGAACACAATGTGGGTTGCTTTAATATCTGTCAAATATCAATTGTTTTCATAATTTATTCCTTTTATTTCCATGTTAACTGACAGTAGCAGGAATTTAGGGTTAAAAATGTCAGAATTATGTCAATAATCGGAGAACAGGAAGGAAAGTACTTAAGCCGAACCAGACTTGTATTGATCTTATATCCGCCCTGTGGACAGCACGATACTTGAGTAAGAAATTTAGAGACTAGATTCACTAGTGTGTACTTTGTTTCTTCTTCTTCATTTTTCGTTATTGTATGGCAAGCATGGGAAGATGATTTTTTTTTTTTGGCCCCTTTTTTCTGAATTTTTTATTTTCTCTATGTTACACTTTATTTTTATTTTGTTATCTTTTTTTCTTTCTCAATTTACTTGACCATTCCACATTGCCGAATCTGTTTAAAGGGATGCAGTAACATTGAGTGAGAATTCAAATCGCAATTTATTGAAATAGCTCATTTTGCCTCCATGAGTATAATATAGGTCAGTATGGAATCCCTTGAAATTTACAAACCAAATGCTTGCTTTTCTTAGATATCCAGATATCTACCATTTCATACCCTGATTTTGAAACCCATTTCCGAAACAGTAGCCAAGAACGTATAGCGTATTCTGGGTAATGAAGTCCCCACACCCAGCCCACTGGGCAAGACGCCACTGATGCTCGCGACAGAGCGGTACGTGCACCGCGGTGGTGATTTGATTGCACAAGGCCGCATAGTCCTAGTCTCGTTGTTTCACTGTTTTAAGGTACTAAATGACTTCCATTTCATCTGAATTTTTCAGAAGATTGTTTTTACAGTCAGATCAATAGGATTTTACTTATTTTATTCCCTTTTGCACTTGTTTTGTGAAGTTACTGAATCCCTTTAAATACAAAATAAATGTTGACTATGATGACGTATCAAGTTCTTAATGAAATGTAAATTGTATTGTACTTGTATTCGCTCTAGATAAATTAAATGATATCATATCAAATAAAATAAAACCTAATTGAGACATATCGTTGATTTTCCTGATAATAATTATAAAGCTGCCACTGTCTGCAACTATTTTTTTAACACTGATCAAGTCTGCTAACTTTAGATGAGTTTGCAAGTTTTTTTTATTTTCAGCTGAGCATTAATGTTTTTGCAAATGTTTTCTGATTTCAAGTGGGTCAAAAGTTGAAATGAGTTAAATAAATACTGATACGGAACACACAAAAATATATAGTATGTTTTTGGAACAGAATTTTGCTTACACTATACTTTCATAAGTCTGAACAGATAACCTGTTTTCAGGCAAATCCCAATACCGAACAATTTTTAACAATTTCAAAGCCATTTCCCTTACAATCATCCACATAATCTGGTCAAATTGGAGCCAAATATTGAAACATTACACACAGGGGGCAGTTTCAGATACTATCAAAAGCCCTATCTATTTTAATATTAGATTTCAAAACAACCAAGTAAAGAAATCGTGCAACATTCTTGGATAAATTGGGGGCGTTCCCAATTTTTTTGGTTCATGAGGTATAGACATTGTGTAAATTAGGTTTGGCAAAGAGTGACCTTGAACGATAATATCAAAATCAAATTTGAAGGTTAGCTTGATAATTTTCTGAAAGTGCTGGCTATGAGCCATTGTACTTTGGTCAATGTTTACATGAATTTGTAATCCATTTGAACTTGAGAGAGTCAGAATAGGGTAAACTCCATGCTAAATGATTTTCAGATGAAAGATGCATTCATGAGGAGCCGAAAATTGAAGTTCCACTGTATCTTGATGTTTCATTGTGGTTTCAAATCTCTATGATAAATTGAGGTTTGGTACCGTGTAAACGTACATGTAGCTGAATTCCCTTTGATTAAGGGTTAATACATTTTCACAAGCAGTCATGATCTGTTAAATTCCTTGTGATTGATTGCATTTAATCACAATAATTGTTTGCTAGAAGAAGCTTCTGTCAAATTAACATAATAAACAACGTTTTGGAGACTGTAACTATACTGCTCATAAAAATAAATGAATTATAATTTGAAATACATTAAAATTTTTAAGTTATGATAAATGTGATGGCAGCCAGATAGGTATGAACTTTGCATTATTTTAAAGGTGATATGAGTCAGTAAAATACAAACAATGACAGGTAGGCCTACATGTAGAGACATTCCTTCGTAGTTTAACTTTATTGACTCTTTAACTTGTGAAAAGTAAACCCTTATCATGATAGCAATGTTAAAAGCAAATAATTTTCTAACATATTCCACTTGACTTTGAGAAAATACATTTTTACAAAAAAACGTCATGGTCTGTTAAATTTCTGTGGATGATTAATTGCTTTTAATTACAAGCCATGTTTGCTTACAGAAGCTTGTGTCAAATTAATTTAACAAACCACCTTCTTTACTGTAATCACAGCTTTGACATAATAAATTAGGATTGAAATGAATGCTATACTTCCTTGTAAATTCTTTCTTTAGCAAAACAGTTCAAGGAAACCTGACAAATTAGCCACACACGAGATAAGAAATCCCTTGAACTAACATCAACACAACTGATAAATTGATAATCAAATTTGTTGTTTACAAGTACATTTCAATGAGTGGTGGATCCAGAAGAAGGCATAATAGTTGTACAACCCCTCTATTTCTATTATTTTTTTTAAGAATCATAAAATTGAACATAAATATTTCTATGAAAATTGCCACACCTTGACCCACCGCTGTTAACTATTGCATATAATTGTAATGTTTTTATTTTAAACAATGAAATGCGTGACAAAGTTCAAGTTAAAAAGTGAGGGAAATATCTATCACAAGGCCTTTTTTCTAGATACTTACAAATATTACTCTGGTACATGGAGATTTGCAGTGATCTTGAACTTGTAAGGTATGCATGTGTATATTCAAGACTGAATATAATCAAATTACCCAGACGGAAGTTTTGAAAAGTTTTGAGTGTCAAGAAGGTGATAAATCAGGACGAGTTTTCTTCAAGACTCTAACCATCTCAAGAGCCGGAATGACCCACCACAGGAAGTACTACATACGTTTGACCTCATCAACAGCGGCTATAACTTCTGCTTTAGAAAATCAAACGTATCCTGTTATTCTGACGCAAGTCTTTCAAGCGTGCCTTCCAGACGTCAAAAACACTTTAAACTGGATGCTATCATTTCCATGGATCCGCGTCTTGAAAGCAGTGAAATTATTTTCCCATGGGTGCTGTTTTTAATGTGGCACAATTTAAATTTCCTGTCATCAACTATTTTTTTTTTTGTTCGTTTTTTTTCACCATAAGTCTTTCAAAGATTTTCATATCAAACCTAAACCTAATTTGGGACTTTTCTTTTCCCTCAGATAATTTCTGATCTCAACTTAAAATATTCAGAAAATAATTGTATTAGAGTGTGTTCAATGTCCAGTTTCAAATTTACACGCCAACATGAATCATGAAACAAACTCAATCCTGTTCAGTGTCGCATTTCTTTGCAATCGTGATGCTCAAGGTCGTAAAATTGAAGCTGATTGTGTTCCAAAACGCATCTTTTTCGGCGTTTAAATGTTTCTCCGAATCGAGATTTGAAACACGTTTACTTTTCCGACCGGGAATGGAGGACCATGAACAAACACTTTGTTTCTCTTTATATCAGCGTTTTGTAATTGCGTTTTGTATCATGATTCATGTTGGCGTATAAATTTGAAACTGGACATTGCTGGATGCTGGATCCGCTAAACATGTTAAATATATTCGATGCAAAGCAGAATTTTTTTTTGTTTTTTTTTTTGGGGGGGGGGGTCTAAATGAGCTAAACATAAAAAAAGATGTTCTTGTTCTTTAACACCTGAAAAATTAGAGCCTTCAGAAAAACAGCTATATGTAATACTTGAGGGTGAGGTAAAACTTGTAAGACTTCCTAAAGATCCAAGATTCGCATTTAATATTTCCTTATGGGCTCAAATGGGTGCTCAAAGTCTTGATATTCTCCTATCTCGGCAAATGTCAGCCAATATGGACTGATCTGAAGATTATGGTAATGTAAATGGGAAGGCACATAGTCTTCCGCTTGCTTGACAGGGTCTACTCACATTGCTAATGTTGTTGGGTGAGGAAATTGGGAAAAAGAAAGTCTGAAAGTGACAATGAAGAAAAATAGGTCGATATAGTTTTGTATTTCAAAATACTGCCATTCAAAATTTGAGGCCCATGTGAGGCCCATGCTGAAATCCGAAATTCACACTTTGAGGCCCATGTGTACTAACTGTTGATGTTCATTCAGTTGAGGTGATGATAAAAGAAGATGAAACAAGTAGATTAGTAAATTACGCGATGCGCAATATATGTCCCCGCCGATAATGTAAAATTCCCATTATATCACGATTAGTGCTATCACATAAGGCAAACGGAATCGAAATCGGTAAAAAATGGCGAAGGAAGTAGCATTGTAGCCAATGTTACATTATAGGTCAAAGTCAAGGTCAAAGGTCAAAGGGTCAAAAGTCAAAATTCTGTGAAGAAAATTTGTAGTCCTCAGCTAGTGCTATCACATAAGCAAACGGAATCGAAATCGGATGAAAAATGGCGAAGGAGTAGGATTTGGTAGCCAATTAACAATATAGGTCAAAAATCCAGGTCAAAGGTCAAAGGTCAAAATTCTGTGAGAAGTTTTGTAGCCATCACCTAGTGCTATCACATAAAGCAAGCGGAATCAAAATTGGATGAAAAATGTGAAGGAGTAGCATTTTGTAGCGAATGTACAATATAAGTAAAAATCAAGGTCAAAGGTCAAAGGGGTCAAAAGTCAAATTCCGTGAAGAAGTTTTGTAGTCCTCACATAGTGCTATTACATAAAAGCAAACGGAATCGAAATCGGATGAAAAATGGGTGAAGGAGTAGCATTTTGTAGCCAATGTACAATATAAGTAAAATTAAGTCAAAGTCAAAGGGTCAAAAGTCAAAATTCCGCGAAGAAGTTTTGTAGTCCTCACCTAGTGCTATTACATAATGCAAACGGAATCGAAATCGGATGAAAAATGGCGAAGGAGTAGCATTTTTTAGCCAATTAACAATATAGGTCAAAAATCAAGGTCAAAGGTCAAAGGGGTCAAAAGTCAAACTTCCGTGAAGAAGTTTTGTAGTTCTCACCTAGTGCTATCACATAAAGCAAACAGAATCGAAATCGGATGAAAAATGGCGAAGGAGTAGCATTTTGTAGCCAATTAACATTATAGGTCAAAAATCAGGGTCAAAGGTCAAAGGTCAAAATTCTGTGAAGAAGTTTTGTAGCTATCACCTAGTGCTATCATATAAAGCAAACGGAATCGAAATCGGATGAAAAATGGCGAAGGAGTAGCAAATTGAAGATTTTGATCACATACGGACGCACGGACGACGGACGGATGGACGGACGGACGGACACACATACGTACGGAGCCCGTTTCATAGTCCCCTGCTCGAACTCGTTCGGCGGGGACAAAAAGTTGTGGTTCTTATGCAATCGAATTTGATTGACTTCCCATGTTAATAAATAATATCATCAAGTATAAAGCTCATATGAAATGCTCATGATTTTTTTTTCATTTGAATTGAATATATTTAGGTATCTTAATAACGAGGGGGGGGGGCTAATTAAGGCATGGAATTGACCTCTTTCACCCTTGACCTTTAACATACTATTAAACTAGACATTATATAGGCCTAATACCTACATGTACGTAAAATCTAATAGATATCAGGCAATCACGTAACAGCCAAGAGCGAAGTGAGCAACCAACATACATATCAACTTTTTAGAGTTCTAACAATAATAAAAAAATTTTAAAAGACACGACTCCTTCAAGGCCTTTGTTTTCAGAAGGAAATGTAACCAAGGTGCGGGCAAGTCTGGCAGGAAAATTACCAGACTTTGAAGAAAAAAACTACTCATATTAAGCCCCATACGACAAAATGACCCTCTCCAAGAGCCTCTACCTCAGAAAAAAAACCTCATCTACACCTCCCCCCCCCCCAACATATTATAAAAACACACAGGCAATATGGCTTTATAAAAGATGAAAACCCAAAGTGAATGCTACTTGACGATAACATTAACATATATGCAGGGCCTATACATGTCATTATCTGATAGAAAACAATCAAGGACCCAAATATAAAATTTCAGGACAAAATCAAATCTTCCTCTGTGATTCTCCTCCTTGTTCAAGTCTATAAGGGTGCTATCTCACTTCGCAGCGACGTCTCCGCGACAGAATAGAAATTTCGTCTCCGCGACGGATAAATAGTATTAGAGACGTCTCCTGAATTTCGGAGACAGAATTTTTTTCTTAAATTGTTGCGGAGATGTTTTCAGAGATGTCTCGGAGACGTCTCTAATACTGTTTATTCGTCGCGGATACGAAATTTCAATTCTGTCGCGGAGACGTCTCCGCCCAGTGAGATAGCACCCTAACCAAAAGGGGGATATTGGCAATTAATTGGTCCCATTTAAGTGTGATCACACAGCCTAAACAGCTTTACAAGAAAACCATTATCAAGAGCTGCTCATCCACAATAACCCCCTTTCAAAACCCTTGAAGAGCTAGATGTCCATAATGACCCCCTTTCTAAACCCTTAAGAGCTGGTTTCCAAAATAGCCCTCTCTCAAAACTGCTTGTCCAGAATGACCCCCTTTCCAACCTTTTGAATAGCAATCAATAAAAGTCAACTCCAGGTAAAATCAAGTACCCACTTGGCAATGAAAGAAAGGAACCCCTTTGTAAAGGTAAAAGGGGTTAAGGTTAATCCTCTTTACCTCTTATAATCCCCTTTACCTCTTATAATCCCCTTGAAAAGTTAAAAGGGCAAAGTAGGTCTATTGAAAATATAGGCTATGTATAGCGCTACATATTGCCCCACCAGTGACTGGTCACTGATAAGTAGGCTGAAATTAGGCTGAAATTGTTTAACTTTTACTTGGTATTCTCTGAAAGCAGAGCCAGTATGATTTGACCCATTATATTTTAGATAAAAATTTTGTTGACAGCCCGGGCAAAGGTTCAGGTTTAGGGTTTAGGTGTAGTGTTTAGTTTAGGGCTGAATTTAGTTATTTGATTTACCACGAAAAGCTGTCGCAGGAGCAAATGTCAAAGACCCCTTGATAATATGAAGCTAAAGATCTCTTTGAAAGAGAACGGAAAGACTTTGTTTTTGTTTGTTTTGAGATGGGGATTGTACGCCGGAAATCAAAGGAATCGTATACGAAAAAATACTCAGAATACACAATTGTTAAAGATTGATTTAAATTTTAATGCACATCTTGATAAATCCTTCCCACAATATTTTGTTCCAGCCTCAAGGCAAGCCAGACAACACTGCTGCACTCTCTAATAACTATATTAGGTTGTAGCAGGAAATTGTTCTGATTGGCCCCCTGGGCTGTTCCAATTAGCTTGACTGCTGCGTATTTCCTTACCAAGATTTACAGTAAAAATATATATGGGGTAATACATTGAAATGGTTTGCTACAAATGTACAAATTCATAAATACACGCTGGACAGCTGTCAACGTAGCTTTTTTAGGTGCAACGTATTCAAGATTCAAGACACCACCTCCATAATAGGTTGTACCACATGTGCTCTGGTGACATAAGATCAGTTTACGATGTTATTAAAATTTACAGGCCTAGATTCTTTTCCTCAGGACCTACATGTACATGTAGTTACAAGGTAGTCAATTAATCTGTTATCAAAGAGTGAATTCAATATTTGGAATCACATTTGCATATTATTTGTTGATATGTCAGGCAAGCTTCTAACCTTTTGGGTTGTCAAGAAGAACAGGTCTCTTGCTGGGTAGGACATATCAAACACAAATTAAAATACTAATCCTAAGTCTAAAACTCAACCCTACCCATACAGACAAATGGCAGCCTGATGCGAATGTCACCGGACCAAATGTAGGCCCTTGGTGCACCCCATATTGTGATACACTTTGGTAACTGCAAATATATCAATCTGCCTAAATGGTTTTTCATTAATCCGACTGACCATTATATGCTACTACCAGTGGTCAATTACATACCAGGCTATGGCCACTTGATATTCAAGAGCTTGGTCAACACTTCAACGCCATTGGAAGGTGGTTTGAAGTGCCCAGACTTTAATTTGTAAAAAAGCAAAGAGACTGAGCACTTTGAAAGTGCTTAATGGCTTATGGTGCAGGTGTATAAAGCATGAAAGAAATGAATTTAAAGTGAGAGCAAGCCACCAGAAGAGTTGACAAGCTAAGAGTGTGTAGTACCATTTGACACAATGATTGACTATACCGTACGCCAATATTTTATTTTGGTAAAATTGAAACTATAAAGGGATTTTTATCGCAAGTGACGAATGCTTGAAAGTAAAAGGCAGTACATAATAATCCTTTTGTTAATTTGTATGTTAACATATTTGACATATGAATGTTTTATAGTTGCTGGGATAAATTTTACATCATTCAAGTGGGGATCTAAAACTACAGACAGAGGTGCTACCATGGTTGTTGGGTTGTACTGCCTATTATGGAAAGGTAAATTGGGATAAAATCTATAGGCCCTACACGGTTGGCCTATATAAAATGACATGAAACATCTCGCCAAAGGACATTAGAGAATTTCTAGGGATTTGAACCCTATCTGCCTACTTCCAGATCGACAGACAGGCGGCGGTGTGGCATTTCCAAGTGGATCTTCAAAACATCCCCAACCAGACAAGGAATAAATAGATTGAGTCAAACCAAACTGGCAATAAATTTTCTGACTAACGGAACCAAAATACAGAAAAGACAACAGCTAAACCAAATAAAGACATTAAAATAATAAGCACTTGAAAGAATGCTGCCCCAGCCCATGTGATGAACAAGTAAAAAATCCCTTTTGGCTGTTTATATTATGAAGTAAATGGGCAGTGGCGTATCCAGGCAGGGGACTTGCCCCCCCCCCCCCACTCCCAGCCCCGACCCATAATTTGGAAACCATGCATTGACTGTAGGCCTCCATGATGAAATCAGAAAATTATGGCAGCGCCTGCCCCCCCCCTCCTTATTCCAAAATCCTGGATACGCCACTGATGGGGGAAAGACAGAATTCAAGAGTCAACAGACAAATAATTCAAAACACCCAACCTTACCAGGAGCATAAATTTTCACAATGGAATGACAGTCAAAACAGCAAATAAATTTCCCTCTACGAGTCAAACAACAATGCAAGACAATCAGACAACCCAAATAGAGACATTCAAATACAGTCAGCACTTGACAGAATTCCAAGGACAATTGTTGATACTGTTGCCTAGCAACATGCAAAGTACTTGAACTGATCTGAGGAAGACACTAAAGGTCAAGAGGTCACGACGAGGAATGTTGCAGTATGGTTAGGTGGGGTAAATAGAAGGAATCATGACAATCAAGGGGAAAAAAGCTCAAAAGTGGAATCTTTGAAAAATAACTTTAAGGAACTCAAATTTATGACTACTGACAATGCTGTTATTTTTATATCTTTATTTCGTGCTGCACACTCCACGATCAAAACGTGAACTTGAAGCAGTTCAAAACATGCATACAAAAGCATGCTCGTATATTTGCGTGTGTTAAAAGTAGCATCTGCCAATCTTCGCACAAAATCTGTGAAAATTAATAAACTTTTAACAGAGTGAAACTGATCACTCTAGCATTGTAAGCTAAGGGTTTCTCAGGGAAGAACATTGACATAAGGGCTTGCCATAGCTCCGTTGATAAAGCACCTATCTAGTAATCTGGAGGTCTTGAGTTCGAATCGCGAGGGAATCCCATTTTCTTTGCTTAATTTTTCATATCTTAAAATTAATAAACTGCAGATATTCCTGAGGTTGCAGTATCAAAATTAAAAGCCAAAATATAAGTAGGGCCTATAGGTTCATTATACTATGAAGAACTTGAGTTGTGGTAAAATGATGGTCACTTACCTGTGATAATCAACATTCATGGTGAAAGCACATCGAGGCACAACATGATAGTCCAAGGTCCACAGAAGATAAAGGGGAAAAGGAAACAAAGAAAAAAGAAACAACAAATTAAAATCAAAATAAAATGATGCAAAAGAAAAATACATATTTTGACATTATAATGATGATTCTAATTTCGAGCCACATAATCTGTATCTTGAGATCTGGGAGCTGGGTACGGGGGCTTCATCCCCCCCCCCACACTTTTTCCATGTACGAAAACATGAAAATTACCATCTAATTGTGATTTTATGCATGGTCAAATCTGAACCCCAACTTTCAAATACGTTCTACGGCTTTTTTATAGATGCTATAAAGATAAATAAATAATACGTCTTCATGAGAAAAAAGAAGACCCATAATGGCCATAGACACGTCCTACACATTCCTCCTACATTATATGTCCTTTGTGTGAACTGTAGATTCATCACTGACTTAACACAATGCACTTGTTCAGAAAATTGAATGTCACATCTCTGGAAATAAACTCATTTACATGTAAATTATTGTTCCATATCACTGATTACGTTCTAACAATAACACCAAAGCCATAACCAATAAAGAATTCATGTGGATTTTAACAGTTCATAAAGTTCTGAATGCCATACAAATATCAATCACATTTTATTTCTTGTTCATCTTTCAAATGATATTGTCCAGGTTTTACTTCAAATAAAAGTAAGCCCTAGAAAACATTATGACACAAAAGAGGTACGAAGTTTTCCTCAAAAGGTACAAATTCACTTGTAATTGGCAGAACTATGGAATAACAACTCTGTAAGCTGTCGGTATTGATGATGTAATTGTTATTTTTCATGCTTCACAAGGAAACTTAGAAATGCAAGAAGAATGTTTATAAATGCAAATATATTGAATAAACTAGAGTTTCAAATGTGAAGGTTAAAGCTGGTGTATAGTGTTGGGAGAAGGAGACATTCAATTTGGATTCACAGTTAGATAATATGAAAGACCCAATCCTATAACTGTAACAAAGAAAGTTATATTACGTGAAATCTCGTTTTAGTGTCTTTATTTCACGATATAAGTACAGAAAAAGATAAGTCGGGGATCCGACTCATCTCAGTGTGCACTAGTCGTTCATATGGAAAACCAATGGGGATTCTCTTGTGTTGGTGATACACACAGATCGCTACGCTCCATTCATGCGGGAAGTTCGGGGGACTGGACACCCAAGCAAAGGTCTCAAAAACCGTTACATTATGTTTGGGTTGAAACATTTCACTGAAATTCACCGGAAATCGTGAAAGGAATATCACAAAATCTCTCATCACACATATCTTTTAGTGCAATGTGAACAACATGAGACTATATTTAATCGGTTTTATGCTGATTCCTTTTTTGTTACCAAAACTACATGTATACACCCGGTTTAAACATTTTCAAGGGAACGTTGATGGCATTTGGATTTGGGAATGATAATTGAGTCTATGGTATCCTAAATTTTTTTTTTTTTTCAAAATTTCCACTGATCGGTTTCTCAGATTCCCTTCTCAGGAACTTGCCATGAGACTCGAGTCTATCGTATCCTAAAATTTTCATTTCTTTTTGTTCAAATTTCCACTGATCTGTTTCACTGATTCCCTTCTAAGGAACGTGCCATCAAACTTAAAACATGTTTTTGATGTTGTTTTAGTTTTTACAGTTTTTATCATTAATGATATAAATATATTTATGCTCAGAAATATGCCTTGTATTACCATTCAAGTATGTATACATATAGATCTACACACCATACATGTACGAACACAACATTTAAATGCTATGAATAGTCTGATTACAAATGTACAAGGACCAATCTAAAGTAAAGGACGAAAATGGTGATACCGGAATTGTTGTTTTAGTCAAACACCTTTTTACAGGCTCATCATCGATGATAAAACATCCTTTTCACAGGTCATTACGAATCAGACAGGCATGGATTGGATACACAGGAAGGTCATCCGGCCAGGCGGGTCACTAAAGGGGGGAGCAGGGGCGTGACAATGCCCCTCCCATTCAAAACTTTGGTAGAATGCCATAAATCAAGGACCTTTTAAATGTATGTTTGCCTATAAAAATACTGAATATGTGTTCGTTCTTCTTTTTTTTGGGGGATGAAATGTCCAGTCTATGTGTCTATCCTGTTTATCTCAAAATGTAGGAGATAATAATCATACTCTGCACCTCTCCCTTTCTGTCTCTCGTCTGGGGGGGGGGGGCATTTCATCAAAGGACTTGTCAGACATTTTATCCAACAAATTTGCCCTCAGCCAATTAGATGCCAGCATTTCAGTAGCTTTTAACAGTTTGTTGGATAAAACGTCCGACAAGTCCTTTCATGAAACGCCCTCCTGATCCCTCCACTATTTTGGAGATTCATATAGTCAGGAAAATGAATAGGGCCTATAGGTCCAGGCTATGGCACCATTTCACCTTCTTGTACTTTTGTTCTAGAGATGCCTTTGACAACAACGTGTCTTGCATTGGGTGTACACCTCTCTGTCTGGTCTCAGAAAGATTTATCTAACACAGCCCTGGAGATGCACTTTATTTTGCAGGTACACAGAGTTTTAAAGCCATGTTCAAATGCATGGAATCGCAGGGGTTGGCCAGGAGGGCGTTTCATGAAAGGACTTGTCAGACGTTTTATCCGACAAACTGTTATAAGCTACTGAAATGCTTGCATCTGATTGGCTGAGAGCAAATTTGTCGGATAAAATGTCCGACAAGTCCTTTGATGAAATGGTCCCCTGAAGCCCAATGCAAGCTGCGGGACATCCACACACAAAGAAAACATGCATGATTAGTTGTGACCATGTCTTATATAAAAAAGGTGGTCTAGCTCTCATAGGCCCTATATCAAAGGACACTCGATGACCTC
The DNA here is from genome assembly GCA_940671915.1 of Paracentrotus lividus. NCBI lineage: Eukaryota > Metazoa > Echinodermata > Echinoidea > Camarodonta > Echinidae > Paracentrotus > Paracentrotus lividus. Next base: position 15,833,804 of record CALNVZ010003429.1, read on the forward strand.
TTCATTTCCATGCAAAAAAATCTTATGTATAATTACCAAAAAGAAGGTTATATGCGAGGAAATAGTTGGCCTACACCTCTGCATGCATAGAAAATGTGAAAAGAACAAGAGAATAGAGTGACATTAAAATATTAAGAGAAGAGAAAAAGGCGGGGAAAGAAGAGAGAGAGAAAGATAGAGATAAGAGAGACGAGAATGGGGAGAAGAGAAGAGAAGAAAAGAAATAAAGAGAGAATAAGAAAGAGAAAAGAAATGTAAGCAGCGACAAAACAATCTGTGGCAATCTATGTCAAATTAATACAGCAAGCAAAATAACATTTCCTTGTATAAATAAGTTAATTGCTACTTTCTGGACAAATTGTGTGTGTTCAGTCTTCAGTTTTTGTTGTTGTTGTACAATAAATAGTCCTCCATGTACATTGTGTGCATTTTGTATTGTTGATTAGCCTTCAACACAGGTCCAGTCTGCAGTCAAATAAAACACCCACCTTCAAAATATTAGAAATGCCAATGGTCATAGTTTTTTCTTCCATTATTGCATATTGATTGATAAGTTTATTTTACCTGAGTGATAAAGAAGCAATTAAATGCCTTAAAGTACCATAAACGATCATGGGGACCTACTGCTTGCAGTTCAAATGCCCATGCGAGAGACTTGGTATTGAGGATTGATACATGTATTAGGCCTACCAAAGGGCACCAGTGCATCGACTTGCCTTCAAACCGGGCATCTCCTACACATGTACATGTACTAATACAAGACCACCACTCTATCATTCCTTCTTATATTGCCAATCTATGTTTAAAAAGTTTGGTGGCCGCATCACTGATATATTAAAGCCAAGCTTGAGTTCTTTACAGCCAAAATAATTTGAGACAAATCTCTAAGATATGTCCTCACATTGTTCCATTAACATATACATGTACATATGCCTACACAAGATTATTTTCATGTTTCGATAATGATTTCAGAAGAAATGTTGAAAAAATATTGAAACAGTCCGTCAAATTGAGACTTGGAGTAGACCGCTCTATCGCCACAAGTCACGGCACAACATACACACACAGATCCGGTGCGAATCGCGTGCACATGATATACATGTACCCGTAGACTTTCCACGAGGCCGTGTTAATCACGCATGTGCTTGGACGGGCCGTCCAGATACAGAAATTATGCTTATTTTGCTCTTTTCACAGCAAATATGCAATTTTCTGCAAATTCCTTTGGTGTGTAGTATTTATTTCCTATGCTTGAGATTCTGGTATGAACAAGAATGTTTTGATTTATTACATCATGACTACGGTACTCTAAATTATCTTTAAAACCCTGAAACTTTTCACTAAGGGTGGTATCTCACTTCGCGGAGACGTCTCCACAATGGATAAGAAGTATTAGAGCCATCTCCATTGCGGAGACATCTCCGAGACAATTTTCAAAAACTGTCTCAAAGTATTTTCTGTAACTCATGAAACGTCGCATTGACTGAGGAGACGTCTCAGAGATGTCTCCGCAACGTCTCCACGACAAGTTTCAAAACCGTCCCCAACTAGATCAAAACTGTCTCAAAGTAGTCCCAAATCCATCTCAAAGTAGTTTCAAAGCAGTTTCCGCGAAGTGAGATACCATCCCGAGCCACAACTGATTCATCAGAGTCTACACCTGAGCATACAGGGATTGCTTTGTTAAAATAAAGCTAATTAGTTCGGAAGCGGAAGCGGAACACCTGTAAGTGATTGTGTGGAGAATCTTTGAGGATAAAGTGCAATAATCAGGATAATTGTTCTTGAGATTGACACACCTGCAATTTTCAAGAGGTTTTTGTTTTGTTTGTTCACTTGACACAGTATCACAGGGACCTGTTGTGGAGAAAGACTCTGAATTTGGGGCTTTCTTTAAACCCATGCCGCGAAAAAGAGCTATAGACTGTAAAGTCAACGGGGGGGGGGGGGGGGGGGGGGGGGTAAAACAACAAAGATCACTGCTACATGTATTATCCACATACCATGACAACTCCAAGATCAAAACAAAACTCCAAGGCCCAAATTCACAAACACAGTAAAATTACCTTTATACTAGCCTGGGCTATTTTGTCAAATGTTTTCCATAGAGCCCCCATGCTTAATGGTGGACAATCTTTGTCCATGGATTGTTGAAATTAGGAGCCCAGGACAAAAAAATGTCTGCTATAAAACACAGTGGTCTATGGAAACAGTGTGGACAAAGAGAGACTGTCTAGAATTGTAAATTTGGGCCAAAGTATATTTCGCTATACTCCTCATATAGTTTTTTTTTCTGAACAATAAATTTAATAATATCCTTTTGCCCGATGAAATCTGATTCACATCAAGGTAATATGTTTTGACTGAAATAACCATCAGCGTCTCACCCCCTAGTGTTTGTTATGTGCCAACTTGGTCGGTCAGCCTTACGGCTACATGTGACCCTTCTCTGACTTGGTGCCGGTCAATTTCTGAAAAAGCACTAAAACTTTTGGCACAAAAAGAATATTGTATACAGAGATTTAAAGTGCGTTTCTTCTTTACACAATAGCTTTCATTAAATAACGATCAAGAAATTTGCTTTTTGTGAACCAAATTTCTCGGTTTGGTATGTATCCACAGAGCGAAATGAGCATATTTGGTGACCTAGGAGCACCTATCATCATTTGGAGACAAAAGGAGCACCTAGTATGATCAATTGGAGACAAATGAGCACCAATTATGATCATTTATAGACAAAATAGCAGCTAGTATGATCATTTGGAGACAAAGGAGCACCTTTTTCGATCATTTGGAGGCAAAGAAGCACCTCATATTGATGATCAATTGGAGTACCTAGTAATAGTATGATTGTCCAGAGACCTTTTCCATTCTTATGAAAGACCTTGAAATGCCCAAACAGGTTTCTATTTCCTTCCAGAGGATACAACCATCAGCTAAATAAACTGCTATCAGACCTTGTAGTCTCCTTACTTTATTCTACTTTTAACCTTTTGATCTATTTTGCTTTTTTTTTCATGTACATGTAACTGTTTAACTCTGTTGGTTCTAATAAAGATAATGATGAATACTTTGCATATGATTTTAAACTACAGACTGTCACCTTTCATTATAACCAGAAGAAATATTTCTCCTTAAAAGTACATCTACACCAACCAAGATACACTATGGGTGAACTTGTCAAGAGCAATCGCATGAACCTTAAAGCGCTTTGACATTTTTAAAATCCATAATTCATACAGTCGAAAAGCTGACACTGTTCTCACAAAACAAGTAAAAGAAATATTGAAAGGTACAAAAGAAGAACTAACATGATCGATTTCGCTACCATTCAAGGAGTGTCACTAAGTCAACACCTTTTATTCAAAGACTACAAAGAAATCTAGAAAAGGGGTGGTTTTAATCGTGAAGCTATTTCATAGACAGACACATGTTTCTTCTTTTCGATTTCGACAAAATGGTAAAACACAAAGCATTTTTTTCTGTAAATTATAGGGAGATCAAGAAATAAAAGATACTCACAAACTGTGAAAGATCAGAACAGTCAAAAGAAGAAAGATTGATATGAAAGCGTCATTTCAATCATCATAATACAACTTTCATAAAGGACATGACTGAGTCAACACCAAAGACCCTTTGAGAAGCAAGTGGGTGTTTTGTGGAAGAAATCTGTTTTCATATATTTTTGCAGATCAAGGGATGAAAAGTAAAGAAGGGTTGAATACGTGACACAGTGTTTGCAACTTGGTCTCCGATTATTTCATGTAATCTAAAGAAAATTCAAAAGAAGTTTAAGCAGTCATCATCAAATCATCTTTCATCAAAGGACACGACTGAGTCAACATATCTGAGCTCAAAGACTACAAAGAACTCTTTGGAAAGCAAGTGGGTGTATAATTGTGAACAAATGGCTGATATATTTGACTATTTTCAATATCATACAAGAATTCTATTATTTTTTCTGTGAAAGGTTCATGGAATGACAGAGAACCTGCATGGAAGAGATTGCTTTTTAATATTTGAAGAACAAGAAATAATATGTTCCTGCATACATTGACGTTGTTGATATAAATTTCGAGCGAATTTTGTGAATTTGGAGTGAAACACATTTTTGCTCCATTTTCACTCATTTCCATTCATGGAGTGACAAGATGGATCACTCAAAGATCTCCTCTGGTCACTCCAAAATGAGTAAAAATGGTAATGAGAGTAAAAATTGAGTGAAAATGTGTGTACGTACAGACTCCATGCTTTTGCTTTCCTGAAAAAATGTGCACAGTCTCCCTGGGTCTGATGCAAGTATTCAGACCAGACGCAGAAAGGTGCACAACCGACATATGAGGTCTTTCATATGACCGTATCATAACAAGCACAAAGAGATCCACATGTGACACTCCAGTCACATTGACAAACCACATTCAAAGTGAGATAGTTTTCACCATTGTAGGGTAATTATAACTGTTTTGTTTGTGTACCTTCTGTATATGACTGAGGCCCGATACTTATTGAAAACAGATAAAAACCACAAATCTATTTGTTATATCAGGTGATTCATTGTTTCTTCTTTTTGTTACTCAGTAAGTCAAAAGTTCAGGAAATATTGCCACCTACGGTGTATACTAGATTTTATCAAACAAAGAAACTATTGTAAAATTGTGTTTTGAATTGTACACTTATCACTTGGATAATTTTATTGCACTAAATCAATAAAAGGATTTCCACTTGTGATCACGACTTTAAACCAGTTCTACTCCCACCCTATGATTTGTTAATTGGCTGACCCAGGAGACAACAAAATAAAAAGAACACATTTACAAACAAAAAAATGTAAAAGTTCAATCACTGTTTTTCATGGTTAGAAACTTTCAGCAAGTGGTAAATGTTGGATTGAGTCAATCTCATGAAATATTGATGATTTGTAGACCTCATAATGCACATCTTCAACCATTCTGATAAACCTCAAATAAATTTTGTCTAAGATTACATGGCAAATAGCAGACATCCTCACAATAAATAAAAAACCAAAAACCATAAATCTTTGTTCACTATAACTTTCAGCAGGAGACGTTGTGTTGAGTCTAATCCATTAAATCCTGATGATTTGTAAACCTCACAATGCACAATTGTTCCTGTTTACTACATTTTCAACCACTTCAGATAAACCTCTGAACAATCTCTTTCAAGATTGCATGGCAAATAATAGTCATCCTCACCATAAATAACAAACAAACAAAAAATACATCTGTCTTCACAACTTTTAACCATTATTAGTCATTAATGGCAAGGTATCTAATACCGGTAGTCAATTGAATTGATTAAATTTTGATGATTAACAGATCTCACAATACACAAAGCTCGTCTCTTCCATCCAGAAAATCATATGAACAGTTTCAATCACAATTGCATGAGGTACTATAAACTAACCATCATTATCATCATAAAAGACGACTTGAAGGATAAATCTTGTGACACATTCTGTGACACTACAGCCAAACAAACGACAACAAAGTTCGAAAACCACCTCCTTAGAAGTCAGACCAATTTAGAATCGGTTTATTTTGAGGTACAAACAAGTTTGGTGGATTTGAGGTTAACCAGACGGGGGATATTGTTGTCTGAATTCTCTCCTATTTTTTGTCCAGAGTGAGTCACTTTAGCTGAACCCTTTGTCCATTGTCCCGTTTTTACCAGGCCTATGCATATGTTAAAGGGAAAACACCTTTACAAAATTAAGTTGTTTTTCAGAAACATTCACGCTACATTTGTAAGTGGTAATTTTCATGTATTTCTTGAGTCACTCCTCGCGAATATTTCCAATCGATGGCTTTTTTTAGTACTTGCACGCATCACATAAATCGTGACAGCAAATTTCCCCAGCTCCTGTATTCACTGTTATTTTCGCGTGATTAATTTTTTCGCGCTGAGCGGCCTAAAAAAATGTTCACATGTTCTTGAATTCACGCTGCATGTTCGGAAGCACGCAATTGAACACTCCCAATACATGCATAAAAAAGCATGCTCATATATCAATGGGTTTTTTAATTCGGACCTGCCAATCTTTGCGCGAAATCCGCGAAAATTAATGCACCGCAAATATTTCCCCGATTACAGTAGTCCAATATCGCAGAATATATCTGTACATGAAAATACTGGCTTTGACATAATGTTATTTCGATTGCTTCGACCAATGTGAATGCCCCTCCCCCCCCCCTTAGGAACATTCAAGCTTGACAAGGACAGCATTTCATCACCGATAGACATGAAGGTGACCCATGTAGAAGTCAATGTTCATGATGTATGATGAATAAACAAATATGAGAGGGTGCTTCCTCAATGTACAATGCATGCATTATCTCTTTGGAATCTCCCAAGAAGTTTCACTTGTACTGGAGCACAATTCAAGCTAATAATCATGAGTCCATGGCCATTTCTCATAAAATTCTTGAAGATTCAACATGACTCCAAGAAAGATTTATTAGTATCGGGTATTATGGATTGCTTCCTTTCTAATATTTTCTTTCAAATGACCTCCATGGAATGATAGCACTGTCGCTGGTATGTTTCACTAGGGATATCTCCCTGGTTTCACTCTTCAATTCGGCAACCTACATGTACATGAAAGATGGATGAGGAGGATGATGTTGATGAGGAGGAGGAGGAGGAGGAGGAGGAGGATGAGGGTGATGATGATGATGATAGGCATGAAGTTGTCTAACAATCTTCTTAACCTCCCTGGGCCAACTTGTCAAGAGTTGGGGGCAGGCAAAGGGGCAGGCAAGGGGGTGACAAAGGGGCATGGGGTAAATGGGCAGCGAAAAACGACGAAACATGCTTGTATCAGAACTCTATTGTCCTTTTGTTTGGTTTTAAAGACCCTGCATGTTCATCTTTCAAAACTCAGAATCAGCTAGAGAAATATAAAGACGTTAAACTTCAACAACTACCCTTCTAGCTCTAACCCTGGGCAATAGTCTAAACAGATGAGATGATCTTTGCCATGTGTCTGTGTTTGACAGCTGGTATATTGAAACTACTCAATGAATAAAAATATTATCCATAACCTTTTACCTGGATGATTATGGTGAGAAAGTAAGAGGTTTTGGTTGGTCAAACTGCAGAAAAATGACCCCCCCCCCTTTTTTTTTTTTTTTGCTACATATACCGGTATCCTTTTCTCACCTCTCACAGCCTCCCTGTCAAGGTACACAAGTGTTTACAATACTCTATTCCTCTCATGTACCATAGCCCCCCCCCCCCTCGTCTTTCCATCCACTCCCCAGGACATACAAATCAAATCAATACTTTTTTTTTTTAATCAAAGATTCAGATTTTTAAAATCAATACCCATCTGCAATTCAGTCATTTCACAGCATAAAACAATGAATGAAACTTTTCTTGATTGATGAAAGTTTGATAAAAGATTTTTAAAATAATTTCCCAAGATTTGCAGAGACAACTCCAGGGGTTTTATGGCTGGGGGTAGTTGTCCAGGGGAAGGGGGGTATAAATGGACGTACATGTACATGTGTAGTTGTCCAGGGGAAGGTTTTGTAAATAAGGCTAAATGTACAGATATTTTCACGATTTTGGAATATGTGAGAAAACTCATGAGAACTTAATTTCTTGATTTTTTTAGATGTTTTCTTATGAATATTCATACATAGAAGTTAAAAAGTTGGCGATGAGTGACTCGTGAACTTATCAAAAATAACCACTTATAAGTATTTCAAGTGAAACCAGGATGCCATTAGAGCTTTGCTTACCGAATTTAGGTGGTCAGTCTACAGTCTAGACTGAGATATGGTCTTGTTTTGTAGCTGTCTACTTTCGCACACAGTTTGGCCAGACATGGACTTATTTTTGGTCAACCTTTCGAGATATTTATACCCACTTTCCGGCAGGGTGTGAAAATACAAGTGGATGACATATCTTGGTTATTGGTGAACTCACTTTCATACAGCAGACGTTTCTTCCTCTCCTTGGGCTTCCAAATATATATTATGCATCAAATGAAATATCCCTCGCTCATACTTTTGAGACTACACTACAGTTCAAACTTCATTCATAATTATGTTGCAGGAACCCTAAGAAATACATTCATGTCTAATTCAGATTATACTCCAGATAATCTCTGAAATAACTGCATAAAAATGTGTTTTTGAGAGTTAAAATTCATACATGGAGGTTTTTAAGTTTTTCTTATTTAGCATGGTTTGCAGCACATTTGCATGAACTTTACTAAATTTGCCATTCTGCACACAAATCCTTTCTTTAAAAGTGCAGTTTTTTAGAAAGGCAGATGATTATTTCTTTCTAAAGGGACTCTACATTTGATGAATAAACAGTTATTTCTGTTCTTCCATCAAATAAGAATGCAATTGAAAAGGAATTGAACTTCTAAATCTTGAATTTGCTCATTTGACCTTTACCCTTGAAGCAAAACAGAGTGTCCACAGTTCCTGAGTGAAATTGAATTTCAGGAACTTTCAGTATCAATTTTATACAAGTGCAAAATGCTCCAAACAGTGCTGATATTCATCACCGAACTACTGGTAAGAGCAAACTGTCTCCTTGTCACACTCAGATGTTTTTATACAGTATATTTTGTCCGGAAAGAGTGATAACTCCAGCTGCCACTGATTGTATGACTGATTCCTTGTTTACACTGTGACTCGGGTCGCGGGTTCGACACGGTAATCGTGCTTGACACGGCAATTTTATGCCATGTAAACGGGATCAGTGTGATCCGTGACCCGGGTTCGACACGCCTTTTCTGCTCCGCCAAAATCGTAGGTTTCGATCCGGGAGGCGGGTTCGACATGGCAATTTTTATGTGTGTAAACAGAAAGCCGTGTCGAAGTCGATGACCTTGAGGTCAGATATGGAATTTGGCTATACATCGCAACACACATAAATGACATCCCTTACTTCCGGTCATGATCTGGGAGCCGTGTTGAACTCACCTTTTTTGTTGTACATGTATATAAACACGATCACAGGTTCACTCTTTGCAGTGTCGAACCCTTCCCGTGGATTCGACACGAGAGCCGAGTCTCAATGTAAACGCGGTATATGCTGTGATTCAAAAAAGCCTTGCAGGGTAGGCCTTCAAGTAAAACAAGAAGTGAAATGGACAAATCTACTTTCAATGGCATCAACTTTATCAATCAGATTAACCTCTCAAATTATCTTGCAACATTCGTCACTTTCCAGCATCAGTCATAGATTACACTTGCAAGAAAAAAAGGCTGTCAATTCCCCTCCTGTGAAAGTTTGTCACTCAAAGAGATTGTTCGACTTCAGGTAGCCCTTACAAATTCAATTTTTACCCTCTACCACAATTTCCCTTCTATACATGTAGTCATAATGTATGGCAAGACAGGGATCATTCCAAATTTAACAATATAGTGAGGGGTCATAGCTCCGAACATTTAACAAAAGAGTAGCAAACAAGCGGTTAACTAATATCTCAGTCTTTTGTCCGAATCCATTCTTTTAGACTTCCTGTGGCTAGTGAAAGAAAGGCACCCATTCACTTCTAAACTATCAAAATGGTCCTACTTCAATCCCACCTTGTGGATTGAGGGCCAGAAAGAAGTTACAAAATTAATGTAATAGATAGAAATTATGCTTTCCAATCTCTCAGCTTAGTCTTCAAGCACACTCTTATTTGACACTGTAACATATTGATGTAGTTCTGCTACATGTACATGTATGACAGCGAAAATTGTAATCTGATGATGTAGACTGTGCATCAACATTTGTTCAAGTTCACTAGTGACAATTGCTACATTGGGATTTTATGTGTAGTTTGTCTGAGATGTCAGGTTAGGTCTTTTTAATAAATTTAGGGCTAGGATAGGGTTTATTGTTAAGTTCTAGACTGACCAAATGTCATACATGGACATGGGTACAATGTATGCATGAACCTGCCAATCAGCCAGTATACAACCTTGTCTAGACGGACTTTTCTTTTATGCGATACTTACAGCACAGGTTTTGGGCCTATTTTTGATCTCTTTGTTTGGAAAGTTCTACAATCTTAAAGGCCTTCTTCTAGGGCCTCCTCTCAGCCTGCACTAAGTCCCAGATTAAAAAGTATTAAAGCCAGGTATTACACCAAGATGTGGACAAACAAGTTGTTTTTGGAATAACAATATGTACACAAGGTGAACGCCCTTGTGTACGTGTAAAAACCAGTTTTGCAAGTTTGAGTCCAGCGGCCCGAGTCAATTAAAACTTTTCTTATAGAGGTTTAAGAGCCATTTAAAGGTGGGTTGTAGGCCTACTAGTTATGGCAGCAAAAGAGAATTGGTATGAATTTAATCAAATAAAGTCTCTCATTGACAGCATTGTGTACGAGATTGCACAATATTCCTAATTTAATGATTTCCAGTGAATACCGGTGAAATTATGTGAAAGGTGCATAATATTTAGGCCTATCGGTTAAACCAATGCACATCACCCGCATGAGAATGTTGATTTGTGTGACGCTTCTTTCACACTTTGGCATGGCCCGATCCCAATCATCTATCTTTCAGTTTCAATGATTTTATTGTAAAATACACACACGAAAATTGGTACTTTGCCTGAATAAGCCAAGACTTTCAGCATCACTTAGCTTCAAGACATACATGTAGGCTAACCAATAGATACACTTTAATGTCATTCTTAATTCTTTTGAGTTCAAAAGAGGGGGAAAGCACAATCAATATTGATTAAATAAATTTGTAAGCCAACAACTACTTTATCATATAGGATACACTGGACAACAATATAGCTTTCACAGGCAGATAGTTCACTCCAATGCTCAATTATACAGACAATGCATTAAATCTAGTCGAACAACAATTTCTTTTCACAATGTGTCTAGATACATTTCAATCCAAGACAAGACACAGGAGGGGATCCATAAAGATTGAGCAAGCGAATCACCCTGTAGTTTGGCACGCATAGACCCTTTGTCATTTATATTGCAAAAACAGAAACTACATGTAACATGTAGGCCTATCTTCAGCAGTGAAGGAGGCAGATTATCATGAAGAAGAAGAAGAAGCATAAAGGCAATTTTGCATCTCACAAGCCTTGAATATGTTTATGTGGGCACATCCAGAGGAATTAACTTTGGTACATACATGTAGGACTGAATCGAGGAACAATGAATGTTGATGTTTCTATGTTCAGTCTGACTTGGTAGGCATAATCCCTTGTTAACTATAATCCACAAACCAGAGTCTAAATTTTTAGACTATATAGGGCCTACATGTACATACACAAAGCCATAATTGTATACTTGACAATCTTATCGGACACTGATCACATGTACATTGTAGCTCACGACTTCCAGGAGAATTCTACAAAGTGTCAAAAGAGTCTGTGCTTGCAGACTAGTCTGACTCTTGTAGCAGGAGGTCCATTCACATCAAGGTGATATTTTTATTGTAATACCTCTGATCAAATATGAATGACCCCTATTTAACCTCCTTGATTGTATTTCAAACATTTGATAGTTACCTTACTTGCACGCACATGTAACTTCATTATTGAACTTCTAGACATATACATGCTTGAAGGCATTGCATAACGCCGAACAAATGCATTTCATATCACTATTACCTGTAAGATAATCATCTTTAAAGGGGAAGTTCACCCTGGAAATTTATTGGTTCTAAAAAATACAGAAAAATGAAATAAAAATATGAGTGAAAGTTTGAAGAAAATCGACCAAAAAATAGTGAAGTTATGAATATTCAAAGTTTTGATTATGTGACGTCACGTGCGAGCAGCTCTCCCATTATGTTGTGTATGTAAATTCCATAAATTTGTCTTTTTTCATGGTTCTTGATAAAGGAATTGTTGAATTGATAGAGGCATGTATATGAACATATTTTTGATGATATATCAACCCCCCAGGTGAAATAATTTTTTTTTTTTGGAGAAAATGACACTTTATGGAATTTACATTACATAACACATAGGAGAGCAGCCCACATATGACGTCACAGAACCAAAACTTTAAACATCCATAACTTTGTTGCATTTTGGTCGATTTTCTTCAAACCTTCACTCATATTTTTCTTTTATTTTTCTGCATTTTTAGAATCCAATTTAAACCCAGGGTGAACTTCCCCTTTAATTCTTCAAGAGATTTAGAATGGGCCAATGAACAAAGAAAACACAAAATTAAATTCTGATGTTGTCTCTTCTAGATTCTTTATGAGGAAGAACAAAGTCTTGTTTCTGTTTATACTTATCATTTAGAAGGTCTATTTCTGGGTTCATTTGATATTGTGTTATCGAGGTTAACGCTCTCATTACCATGGTCGCCTTTTGGCACCATAGAACACTGGTGACAAGGGAAACTGATTTTACTGCCTTTTTGCAAGAAAGCGCCCTCTCTTGTTGAGTTATGTACTGTTGGAAAGCTGGAAACGGTAGTTTTAACATGGATGCAAACACTAGGGGTATTGATTGAGTTATCTTTTTGAAAATTTTAAATGAAGTGAGAGAATTCAATTTTTTTTGGAAAAAGTGCCTGGTAACGAAAGGGTTAACTGACAACCACCAGGAAGCTGAAGAAATACATGTAGCCCTGACAGAATTTTCTAAAAGAACGCTGGAAAACTTAAGTTTGTCTCCTTGAAATTGAAACTAAATCTGACAAATAATGTGAAGAGTACAATAATGTACTGAGCTGACAAGAAGATAGACCTGGAAGCTCGACTGCTATCCTGCATTCTTCCAGTATTTGCGGTAAAGGTAAAGGTAAAGAGAACATTTTGCTTGGAGGAAATTTCACTTTACTAGCATTCAAGGTTTAGCCTCCTTCATTAGACCGATTCATCACCATCATTTCCACAACCACCACCATCATGGTCATCACCACCACCACCATTATCATCATCATCTTCATAATCATCTTCCGCATCATCACCATCATCTTTTTTTCATCTACATCACCATCATCATCATCATCATCTTCATCATCATCATCATCTTCATCACCACCACCACCACCACCACCACCACTATCATCTTCTTTATCATCACCATCATCATCATCATCTTCATCATCATCATCACCACCACCACCACCACCACAATCATCACCACCACCACCATCTTCATCATTATGTCTGTAATCTGTAGATTATGTGGGTAGGCCTACAGTAGACTGAAGGATTCAGTCGCTATTTTGGGATTGCATTGGTTAAACACTGAATGCTTACATGTAATCCAAAAAAAAATTATAAAATATTTAAATATATCCCGAGAACGGTGGAATATTTCTGCCTAGGCCTACAGTAGTACTAATGCAACATAACTTTTTCTTCTTCTTCTTTTAAATTTTAAAACTTTTTTTCTTCTTCTGTTTCATTTCCTAAACCACAGACCATGAGAATTCACGGCTTTATTGCATGAGACGTAATAGTTGCAATACATATAATACAATATATCTTTCTGCATGCTCTGGAAAGAATTAAAAGCTGATCAACTTACAAGATTTGAGTGTTGGTCGGGACTGTGGTGGGGATCCGTCGCATATCCAAGTGCATACAGCGAACAGTGGTCCGAAAACACAGGCAGCGGCTGGGGCAAGTCGCAGACACAAGCAGGGGTAGCGAAACTGCGACGATGCCAAGCAGCAGAAACGAAGCTAAGAATTTAGAATCCATCATGATCCAAATTTTGTCAGGATGACAGCGGAATAATCAGGCCAAATCCTTCGGAGTAAAGCCAAGATGTGGATGAATTGGTTGAAGGGGTTCCTTAAAATTCAACGAGCTCCTGAATGTGCAGTGTCAGAAAGCTCGGAAGCAAAAGCCAACACACGACCGTCCACGTTCAGCGGCGCGGGTCGACTGAAAAACTTCTGAAAAGTTTTGTTTTGTTGAAGATCGGCGCATGCAGTTCTTCACGTACAGCGCTTCCAAGCGGCGTGCTAGTCTAGGCTAGAGACCATGAACCTTGTTTTGGATTATACAATGTTTTTTGATGGTTCTTTGTCAATTCGAGGGTGCTGATTCCAAATCCGATGGGTGCCAGACGCGAAACTTTGAGCATTTTTCACAAATCGCGAAAATTCAAAATGGCCGCCAAAATGGCCGCCAAATATGAAAATGGTATTTCTGAGGTTGTTTTAGTGGTTCTTATCAATTCGAGGGTGCTGATTCAAATCCGATGAGTGCCACGCGAAACCTCGCGGATTTTACGACATCGCTAAAATTCAAAATGGCTGCCAAAATGGCCGCCAAAACTGGAAATCAGTATTCAAGGGTATTTCTGAGGTTGTTTTTGGTGGTTTCTTATCAATTCGAGGGTGCATATTCCAAATTCGATGAGTGCCAGCCGCGAAACCCAACATATTTTACGCAAATCGCTAAAATTCAAAATGGCTGCCAAAATGGCCGCCAAAACTGGAAATCAGTATTCCAAGGGTATTTTGGGGGTTGTTTGGTAGTTTCTTATCAATTCGAGGGTGCTGGTTCCAAATTCAATGAGTTCCAACCGTGAAACCCAACAGATTTTATTGAAAATCGCTAAAATTCCAAATGGCCGCCCAATTGGAAATGGGTGTTCTATGGGTACATTTCAGGGTATTTTGGTGTGTCTTGCCAATTCGAAGGCGCTAATTCCAAATCTAATAAGTACCAGCCACAAAAATACACAGGACAGAGAAGAAAGAAGAGAAAAAAGAGAAAAAGAGTGGAAAGAAATGGCAAAATCATGTAAAATCTATTTTATGGCCATACATTGCAAAAAAATAAGTTATGAGACTCCTTTGGCCGTTTACTGTTAGAGGTCCCAAGCTAACGTGCTACCAGTATTGAACCATTGAGCTCCCCACCAACACGCGAAAATGCTTTCCAAACATTATTCTCTTCCTTATCAAAATCATTCCCTCAGTTGTTAATTCTTTTTTTTTTTTTTTTTTTTTTGCCTTCTGCCTTCAAGAAAGTCACCATTACCTATGCCCCCCCCTGGGTCCGCCCCATGACATGTAAAAGATGTACTCCTATATCGTGCATCTAATCAGAACAATTATTTTTTATTTAGTCGTGTTCGATATTTAGTTTCATGTAAATGTCTCCTGTTGTTCAATAAACCTAGAAGGGTTAATAAGGAAAACCAGTATTTCATTTACAGCCTCTATTCTGTCTGTTATGGGGGGGGGAGAATCCAAGAATTTTCATGATGTCAGGATCACTCACAAACCCAGTTTTTAAATTATATAAAAAATGTATTATGTCTGTAATAGTGCAGTAAGACATGAATATACTTTGGATGTCTTACGAAACATGCGGTATACAATACGAAAAAAAAAAAAAAAAATCCAAAACTGAATTATATATGACTCATTTTGCTATCAGTAAAATGTTAATGACAAGAACCGCTAGATATTAACGTAAGAAATAGCGATGAAATAGGCATTTCTCGCAGATTTGCTTTCATTTGGAATTAATAAGCCTTTTTCATGACTGTCGGCCGTTTTCACCCGCTTATTTATTTGCTTTAATAAAAAATCTAGGTTTCCCTGAAGTATCCATCGAATTTGGATCAGAGCCATGACTTGACTAATAGCTATAAAAATAACTCCGATATCCATGTAGAAACATTTTTTTTAACGTGGCTGATGGCAGCGAATATTGACGATTTGCGCAAAATGCTTAGGGTTTCGTGCCTCTAATCATCATATTTTTGAAAGAGCGTTCTCAATTGAAATAAATTATTAAAAAAAAAAACTTGGATATCAACAAAATGCGCGTTTCCATTTCACTTTGCGGCCGTTTGAATAGCGGGGTTTCACGGTTGACACTCATCGGATTTGAAATCGGCACCCTCAAATTACAACCAACCAAAACAACCTCTGAAATAATACAACATTTTCATTTTAGGCAGACGATTTAAGCGGTTTACATAAATCCTGTATGTTTGTGGCTGGTACTCATCGGATTTGGAATCAGCGCATTCAAATTAGCAAGAAACCACCAAAAACCTGAAATATACCCATAGAACACCCATTTCAATTCGCGGCCATTTTGGCAGTCATTTGGAATTTAGCGATTTGCATAAAATCTGTTGAGTTTCGAGGCTGGCACTCATTGAATTTGGAATCAGCACCCTCGAAATTATGAAACCACCGAAACAACCCCCAAATACCCTTGGAATACTGATGCAGTTTTGGCGGCCATTTGGCAGCATTTTGAATTTTAGCGATTTGTGTAAATCTGTTGGGTCCGCGGCTGGCACTCATCGAATTTGGAATCAGCACCTTTGAATTAATAAGAAACCACCAAAACAACCCCAAAATACCCTTGGAATACTGATTTCCAGTTTTGGCGGCCATTTTGGCAGCCATTTTGAATTTTAGCGATTTGCGTAAAATCCGCGAGGTTTCGCGTTGGCACTCATCGGATTCGGAATCACACCCTCGAATGACAAGAAACCACTAAAACAACCTCAGAAAAACCATTTTTCATTTTGGCGGCCATTTTGGCGGCCATTTGAATTCCGCGATTTGTGAAAAATGCTCAAGGTTTCGCGTCTGGCACCCATCGGATTGGAATCAGCACCCTCGAATTGACAAAGAACCATCAAAAACATTGATATATCAA
Organism: Paracentrotus lividus; assembly: GCA_940671915.1. NCBI lineage: Eukaryota > Metazoa > Echinodermata > Echinoidea > Camarodonta > Echinidae > Paracentrotus > Paracentrotus lividus. The sequence continues at coordinate 15,850,420 of CALNVZ010003429.1, forward strand.
AAAGCAAGGTTCGGACCTTTTCCTATGGGGCCTAGCCTGGACTATGCTGTGTATTAGGGGTCATTCCATGGGCACACAAGTAGATCGAGCCTTCGGAATCCTGTGTAGTGGTGTGGTGGTGGTGGTGGTGGTGGTGGGGGGGGGGGGCATGTTAGGGGTAGAGGGCCCGTACTGGGGTAGTATATTCTTTCTTTTTTTTTCTTTGCTTCTCGCCCTCCCATGGAGTAAGTTTTTTTAATTTATTTTTAATATTCAAAGATATATGTGGTGGTGCACGCTGTGGTGCAGGTGGTGGTGGAAATGATAAGGGTGATGGTGGTGGTGTAGGGGTGTGGTGGCGATGGTGGTGGTGGTGAGGTGGTGGTATCTGTTAGTGGTGTGTTTTAGATGGTATAAAGACCGTTTGCCCCTTCCCAAAATCCACACTAGAATTGTAGTAGGAGTTGGAGATCATGAGGAGGTTTAGGGGAAGGTGGGGCATAACGGACCACGTAACTTCAAGTGGCTTCTGTGACGTCACAGATAAGGCAGCAGACATATAAAATGATATTTCCTTGACGAGTTCTTATTGAATTTGATAAACAATCGATCAATATTCTCATCTCTTTCATACTTCCGGCAAAATGAAGCTGAAAAAATATCGGAAAAGCGTTTTGCCCCACTAGTGGGGCAAAATTGACTCCGTGCATATTTTGTTTGGGCAAAATGGTACCCTATTATGGGGTACGTTTTGCCCCGTAGAAATAATCAACTCCTGGGGACTGATTTGTCAAAATTTGTTCAAGTTGGCAAAATAAATGTACTTTTGGAAGTCTCCAGAAGGGATGCGAGCACACCAAATTCTCCCCAGGGTCAGCCAAATTATGGTCCTTTTTGCCCCACACCATTGGTTCCTTTTGCCCCAAGCAGAAATACCCTACATCAGAGGGGTACAAAATTTTTGAATGGCACCCCCCTCTGTAAGTATTGATTTTTTTCGATGAAACTTCAGTGGTAAATTGGTGCAGCAATGCCTCATTTACTGCAATACATTTTATAGAAAGAAATGCTTTTGATGTCAACGTATGAGAAAGTTCCGTTTGCCCCTAGGGTCCGTTATGCCCACCTTCCCCTATACACCTATCCAGGAGGGGTTCATCGCGGTTAGGACTCCCATCCACACACACTATTTTGAGGTGGAGACACAATATCAAACACCCCCCATCCCCCTTGGGGAGCTTTTAACTTACCAAAGTAACCTATACCCCCTCCCCATTGATGATATTGTTATGTATATTTTTGTGTTGCAAGAAAAAAATTATATCTTCCTCTCCCTAACCCCTCCCCCCCCCCTCCCTCACAACTGGACAGGCGATTAGATATTGATGATGAAAAGAACAGATTACCCCCCCCCACACACACCAACACCACACACACCACACACACAACACACACTCTGCTTCACATCCCCTCTCCTAACATTCTCTTCATCTTAGAATTCTAGAACGACTGCCTCTTTCTTGTAAAAAAACCAAGTGGTTTTGGATTATTATATGCCATTCATATACTCAGCACAGGACATTTTGTTCCACAATACACAATTGAGTTTAGATGAATATAAAAAAAGGCAAAATCCAATTTTTGTGAAATTGTTCCTTATACATACTCATCTTGTGTATAAATGATAAACCTGAAATCATCTCACCCAACCTGAGCTTTTGCCCTCTGTATTTCTTGTTTTTTTATTTCATTTTTTTTTTTAATAAAGGGGAGGGACCATACCCACCCCTCCCCCCCCCCCCATTCTTAGAACTGTTGTTTGTGTGCTTAAGACTTCTTGGTGTCATGGATGGAGGAGGAGGAACTGTAAAACATGAATAATATGTCATTTTGCAAACTCTGTTTTTTTTTTTTTTTTTTTTTTTTTTTTTTTTTTTTTTACTATTTGCAACACATACACATGTCCTCACATTTAACACCACACCACACAACCACACCCGCACCCGCTCGTTCATCCCAAAACAAATCAGCTATGATAAAACCTAAAATACAAAAAGATAAGGGGCACTTTTTGTCTGATAATATAAACAAATCTCTTGATGATTTTAGGGTTGTCAATCAAGTTGGTTTTTATTCCCATACAATCCATTATTTTTCCAAATAAAGTACTCAAAATTTCTGATTTATATGCATTTCAAGTTGATATTCATGTTTCAACTTTCAAAAGACGAATTGCCTGATATTTTTGCTTCTATGTTTCAAAGGAACAATCTAATCCACACACTATCCCACGCGGCTAAGTGATTCCTATCACCTTCCACGTACTCGCACTCTCCTTGCTCAGAGAACAATTGTTTTGAAGGGCCCAGGTTTTGGAACGATCTTCCCCATGATATGGTACATAGTGCCTCACTTATATTCAAACGTAAATTGAAAGCAATGCTGATCAATCTTATAATTTCCCTGCATAAACTTATTTCCATGTACTTTGTTAATACGCTCTGGCTGAGTAGTGAGTAGTAAATAATGATCAATAGAGTAATGTGGCAAACTTCTTTTAATTTTTTTCCTATTCTTACGTATTCACAATTGTTGTACTTTGGCATTACCGTTATAATCAATTTATTTACGTGTCCTCTCCTACACATTAAGACTGTTTTTTTTTCTGGATCCTGCAGACTTAACAAGCTTTGCTTTTTTATGCAGGTTCCTCATATTTCACTTTTTTAAATTGTCTTTAAATCCAAATCCTGCTGTCTTTAATTTAGATTAATGATTATGCCATGGTCTGATTTGTATTATCTCGAGTCTTTTGATATTGTTGTTTGTACCTGTGAAATATGTTAAATAAAGTCAAATCAAAAATCAAATCAATTTTTATACATCAGTACTCCAGAAGTCTACCATGTAATTTTATTATTATTATTATTATTATTTATTCGGTAAAGAAAATTACAACGAACTATACATTTCAGTATAAACAATACAAGATAAGAAATATCAACCATTGGAACAGCCAGGGACAGAAAAGTTACTGTGGCATAAAGCCCTTGGCCCAATTCCAATGGTTGATTTACAAATGAATGTAAGAACGACCTAAGTCCATATGATTCTAAACACGACCCAAGTCCACCAGACACAAGGCCCCGCCACACAGTACCATGAATATTAATGTTAATACAAAATTTACATCTAAAATATTGTTTTATGATGTTCTCTTATGTCTTTTGGCCAAATAATTTTATACTTTAATTGCTCAAATTTTTTTTTTTGTTTTTTTTTTGATTTTCTCGAAATGACCTCCTATGGACTTGGGCTTTTTCATATTCATATACTCAATTATATATCTTTGATATATAAGCATGAAAGTAAAAAAGATGGTAATCATTTTTAAAGAGATTCAAATTGTATAGAATTATGAACGAATCTGTTTTTAGAAGGGGGAAAAAAGATGATTATTTTGTAATGGGAAAGATGCTTCTCTGTATATCGTTTGTTGTGCTCAAATCACTTTTTTTTTAATTTACAGTTGGACTTTGCTCAAATCATCATCGATTTGCTTCTCTCTAATTTTCCCCAAACTTTATTTTTAAATCTAGAAGTCAATCAGATATTATTATAATGGGCATTGAGTCTTTATACAAGCCTCCCACCTGTCAAACAAAAACTCTTTACAATATCAACGCGAGATGGCGGTATAACAAAATTCGTCTTGTACACAGTCTCACAGAGAATCGGGTCTGGATCAGACAAGACTATTCAATAAATCATTTGATGGCTCTAAATCGGGGATGAGATAAACTTATATTCTAATTATATTAATCATTATGCATTTAAAAAATAGCCATAAAAACAAACCATTAAACAACCATATTGTTGTATTATTTATATGTCTGTAACTTGTTGAAAAAGTCATTGGAAGTCACATTTCTATGTATTTGTATGGACCAATGAAGAATCTTGTATTACATGTATTAGGTTCAACAGGCCACCATAATGATGGCGGATCTAGCCCCCACCCCCCCCCCCCCCCTCCCCTCCCCTTGGGCTGTCTAGGGAAATTTGTAAGAAGAGTAAATGAGGAAGAAACGAGAAGGGAGAGGCGAGGGACAGAAAAAACGGCAAATGCAAAACTATCAGGGCACTGGCATGATGGGTTGTTAATATCATCTTTAAAAAAAAAAAAAAAAAAAAAACGTCCTAGATCTCACCGCTCTCCCCTGCCTGCATGACAACCAACAACTTACCCTTCTTTTTCCAAATATATATATATTTTTTGCCTTTAGCTCAACTTTTGTTGTTGTTTGTATGTTTGTATGTTTGTTTGTTTATTTGATTGTTTGTTGTTGTTGTTGTTGTTATTGCAAAATTTGCGGTGTTGTTTATCATTTTCCATTATCTTCGAAGATTCGTTTGTTTGTTTGTTTGTTTGTTTGTTTTTGTTTTTTTTTCATTTGCAGGTTCCTTCATATTTCATTGTCTTGTCATTATTTTTTTTTTTACTCTTTTGAATTTCTAACATAATATAGGCATTCTGTTACATAATGTTGCATTTATACCATTGTTTTTTATGCTTTTATAATATTTGTGTAATCATGTGGAATAAATTCAAATCAAATCAAAATCGAAAGCGTGTATATTTCTAAGTACATGAACTATTTTTTTTCAGTTTATTATTTTTATACCCTGTTCGTCAGGAATGTGTAATATTTTAGGGTCTCTATATAGCAACATCATTTTGCTCCGGCTTTAATTTCTTGAATGTGTTTGTCCATGTTTTCATTTTCGGAATCCTGATTATTTCCCAAATTCCTCCAACTCTTCCTGGAGTAATTTGTTTTGAAAGTTTGTCATCCCCAAAGTGCTCATCTATCCCCTTTATTTTGGTCCCTTAATAACGTTTAACCGAGGGGCTAAGGCCCCCTAAGTCCTACCCCAGAGCATGTGGCTGAGGTGTAGACCTGTTATTGTTCTTCAAGTTAACAGCACGTTTATACGTCTATTGAGGAGGGGTATATAGGTTTAAGTAAAAAAGCGTGGACATTTTATTCTGCGTTTACTGTTCGTGAAAACCTTTATTAGTTTTCCCCAATTTTGTTTGTCCAATAAGAACCTGGGTGCAACGGGTAATTTTTTAAATATAGTTTGAATTTATTATGGTTTATATTTGGTTATTGTTTTTAGGAAGATATAAAATTGCCATTGTATAACAATTTATAAAAAATTAATCTGAAACCCTATCAGAATAATTTTAACACTTCCTCTAGACAATAGACCTGAAAATGTAACCATAAAGTAACCTACATTTAACTTAGAGAACAATAATCAACCCAATTAAACCTCTAACACGCTTCCTGGATAGGACTGAAGATGAGGGGTATTTGACTGAGTCGGGAAAAAATGGCCTTCGCAAAATGAGAAAAAAATTAAAGAAGCAAAAATGCGTCGCTATGGAGGAAGGCAACGGGGCATTTTGGAGCACTTTGACCAAATTCGTTTATGTTTTTATTAATTTTCTGGATCTGAAAGACCGAGACCCAACCCCCACCCCCCCCAAAAAAAAAAGGGGGGGAGAAGGAAAGAACAAGTAGGGCAATGAAGTTTTGGTTTTAACTTTTCAATAAGAATATTGAAAAAACAAGATAGTTGGGCAAAACATCACCGATCATATTTCACATAATAGAAAACAAAATATTGGAATGCCGTATCTGTAAACAGTGACAAATAAATTGAATTGTCATTCGGTTATACGTCAAATATATTTTTATGTACAACAAAATTTGCATAACCTGCGAGAAACAAGCTGTTGATAGCTTCTGTAGATCATGGGGGGGGGGGGGAGGGGGGGGAGGGGGTTTAATTAATATTACTGAGAGATTGGAACATAATATAACCAGGGAAGGTGTCCGACCTTTGAAGTCTCAATGAGGCACTTTGTGGTAAAATGACTTGCGCCCTCTATAATGTACTGAACTACTGTATCTCATGTGTGTATGTTTTTTTTTTTTTTTTTTTTTCATTTTGATTTATTTTATTTTGTTTTGTTTTGTTTTGTTTTTTAAATTTCATTTTGATTTATTTTATTTTTTTGTTTTGTTTTGCTTTGTTTTTGCTTTGTTTTTGTTTTTTTGTTTGTTTTTGTTTTTTGTTTTTTGTTTTGTTTTGTTTTGTTTTGTTTTGTTTTGTTTTGTTTTGTTTTGTTTTTTTTTTTTT
>CALNVZ010003429.1:15856636-15884995 GCA_940671915.1 Paracentrotus lividus
TGACGTGAGGTGCAGGCGTGAACAAGAAGGTGGCATCCCCCTCCCCCCCCTAAAAAAAAAAAAAACAAACAAAACAAAACAAAACAAACAAACAAAACAAACAAACAAAAAACAAAAACAAAAACAAAACAAAAAACAAAACAAAAGCAAAAACAAAGCAAAACAAAACAAAAAAATAAAATAATCAAAATGAAATTTAAAAAAAAAACAAAACAACAAAATAAAATAAATCAAAATGAAAAAAAAAAAAAAAAAAAAACATACACACATGAGATACAGTAGTTCAGTACATTATAGAGGGCGCAAGTCATTTTACCACAAAGTGCTCATTGAGACTTCAAAGGTCGACACCTTCCCTGGTTATATAATGTTCCAATCTCTCAGTAATATTAATTAAACGCCCCTCCCCCCCCTCCCCCCCCCCCCCATGTTATCTACAGAAGCTATCAACCAGCTTGTTTCTCGCAGGTTATGCAAATTTTGTTGTACATAAAATATATTTGACGTATAACGAATGACAATTTCAATTTATTTGTCACTGTTTACAGATACGGCATTCCAATATTTTGTTTTCTATTATGTGAAATATGATCGGTGGATGTTTTTGCCCAACTATCTTGTTTTTTCAATATTCTTATTGAAAAGTTAAAACCAAAACTTCATTGCCTACTTGTTCTTTCCTTCTCCCCCCTTTTTTTTTTGGGGGGGGGGGGTGGGGGTTGGGTCTCGTCTTTCAGATCCAGAAATTAATAAAACATAAACGAATTTGGTCAAAGTGCTCCAAAATGCCCCGTTGCCTTCCTCCATAGCGACGCATTTTTTGCTTCTTTAATTTTTTCTCATTTTGCGAAGGCCATTTTTTTCCCGACTCAGTCAAATACCCCTCATCTTCAGTCCTATCCAGGAAGCGTGTTAGAGGTTTAATTGGGTTGATTATTGTTCTCTAAGTTAAATGTAGGTTACTTTATGGTTACATTTTCAGGTCTATTGTCTAGAGGAAGTGTTAAATTATTCTGATAGGTTTTTCAGATTAATTTTTTATAATTGTTATACAATGGCAATTTTATATCTTCCTAAAAACAATAACAAATATAAACCATAATAAATTCAAACTATATTTAAAAAATTACCCGTTGCACCCAGGTTCTTATTGGACAAACAAAATTGGGGAAAACTAATAAAGGTTTTCACGAACAGTAAACGAGAATAAAATGTCCACGCTTTTTTACTTAAACCTATATACCCTCCTCAATAGACGTATAAACGTGCTGTTAACTTGAAGAACAATAACAGGTCTACACCTCAGCCACATGCTCTGGGGTAGGACTTAGGGGGCCTTAGCCCCTCGGTTAAACGTTATTAAGGGACCAAAATAAAGGGGATAGATGAGCACTTTGGGGATGACAAACTTTCAAAAAAATTACTCCAGGAAGAGTTGGAGGAATTTTGGAAATAATCAGGATTCCGAAAATGAAAAACATGGACAAACACATTCAAGAAATTAAAGCCGGAGCAAATGATGTTGCTATATAGAGACCCTAAAATATTACACATTCCGTGACGAACAGGGTATAAAAATATATACTGAAAAAATAGTTCATGTACTTAGAAATATACACGCTTTCGATTTTGATTTGATTTGAATTTATTCCACATGATTACACAATATTATAAAAGCATAAAAAACAATGGTATAAATGCAACATTATGTAACAGAATGCCTATATTATGTTAGAAATTCAAAAAGAGTAAAAAAAAAATAATGACAAGACAATGAAATATGAGGAACCTGCAAATGAAAAAAACAACAAAAAACAAACAAACAAAACAACAAACAAACGAATCTTCGAAGATAATGGAAAATGATAAACAACACCGCAAATTTTGCAAATACAACAACAACAACAACAAACAATCAAATAAACAAACAAACATACAACATACAAACAACAACAAAAGTTGAGCTAAAGGCAAAAAATATATATATATTTGGAAAAGAAGGGAACGTTGTTGGTTGTCATGCAGGCAGGGGAGAGCGGTGAGATCTAGGACGTTTTTTTTTTTTTTTTTTTTTTTTTTAAAGATGATATTAACAACCCAGTCATGCCAGTGTCCTGATAGTTTTGCATTTGCCGTTTTTTCTGTCCCTCGCCTCTCCCCTTCTCGTTTCTTCCTCATCTTACTCTTCTTACAAATTTCCCTAGACAGCCCAAGGGGAGGGGGGGGGGGGGGGGGGTGGGGGCTAGATCCCGCATCATTATGGTGGCCCTGTTGAACCTAATACATGTAATACAAGATTCTTCATTGGTCCAATACAAAATACATAGAAATGTGACTTCCATGACTTTTTCAACAAGTTACAGACATATAAATAAATACAACATATGGTTGTTTAATGGTTGTTTTTTATGGCTATTTTTTAAATGCATCAATGATTAACATTAATTAGAAATATAGTTTACTCTCATCCCCGATTTGAGCCATCAAATGATTTATTGAATAGCTCTGTCCTGATCCAGACCCGATTCTCTGTGAGACTGTGTGTACAAGACGAATTTTTGTATACCGCCATCTCGCGTTGATATTGTAAAGAGTTTTTGTTGGACAGGTGGGAGGCTTGTATAAAGACTCAATGCCCATTAAATAATAATTCTGATTGACTTCTAGATTTAAAAATAAAGTTTGGGGAAAATTAGAGAGAAGCAAATCGATGAATAATTTGAGCAAAGTCCAACTGTAAATTAAAAAAAAAGTGATTTGAGCACAACACACGATATACAGAGAAGCATCTTTCCCATTACAAAATAATCATCTTTTTTCCCCTTCTAAAAACAGATTCGTTCATAATTCTATACAATTTGAATCTCTTTAAAATGATTACCATCTTTTTTTACTTTCATGCTTATATATCAAAGATATATAATTGAGTATATGAATATGAAAAAGGCCCAAGTCCATAGGAGGTCATTTCGAGAAAATCAAAAAAAAAACAAAAAAAAAATTTGAGCAATTAAAGTATAAAAATTATTTGGCCAAAAGACATAAGAGAACATCATAAAACAAATTTTTAGATGTAAATTTTGTATTAACATTAATATTCATAGGTACTTGTGGGCGGGGCCTTGTGTCTGGTGGACTTGGGTCGTGTTGAAATCATATGGACTTAGGTCGTTCTTACATTCATTGTAAATCAACCATTGGAATTGGGCCAGGAGGCTTTATGCCACAGTAACTTTTCTGTCCCTGGCTGTTCCAATGGTTGATATTCTTATCTTGTATTGTTTATACTGAATGTATAGTTCGTTGTAATTTTCTTTACCGAATAAATAATAATAATAATAATAATAAATATATACATGGTAGACTTCTGGAGTACTGAATGTATAAAAATTGATTTGATTTTTGATTTGACTTTATTTTACATATTTCACAGTACAACAACAAATATCAAAGACTCGAGATAATACAAATCAGACATGGCATAATCATTAATCTAAATTAAAGAAAACAGCGATTTGGATTTAAAGACAATTTAAAAAAGTGAAATATGAGGGAACCTGCATAAAAAAGCAAAGCTTGTTAAGTCTGCAGGATCCAGAAAAAAAAACAGTCTTAATGTGTAGGAGAGGACACGTAAATAAATTGATTATAACGGTAATGCCAAATACAACAATTGTGAATACGTAAGAATAGGAAAAAAATTAAAAGAAGTTTGCCACCATTACTCTATTGACTATTATTTACTACTCACTACTCAGCCAGAGCGTATTAACAAAGTAATGGAAAAAAGTTTATGCAGGGAAATTATAAGAATTGATCAGCATTGTTTCAATTTACGTTTGAAAAATATTAAGTGAGGACTATGTACCATATCATGGGGAAGATCGTTCCAAACCTGGGCCTTCAAAGCAATTGTTCTCTGAGCAAGGAGAGTGCGAGTACGTGGAAGGTGATAGGAATCACTTAGCCGCGTGGGATATGTGTGGATTAGATTGTTCCTTTGAAACATAGAAGCAAAAATATCGCAATTCGTCTTTTGAAAGTTGAAACATGAAATATACAACTTGAAAGCATAATAAATCAGAAATTTTGAGTACTTTATTTTGGAAAAATAATGGATTTGTATGGGAATAAAAACCAACTTGATTGACAACCCTAAATGATACACAGAGATTTGTTTTATATATCAGACAAAAAGTGCCCCCTTATCTTTTTTGTATTTTAGGTTTTATTCATAGCTGATTTGTTTTGGGATGAACGAGCGGTGGGGGTGGGTTGTGTGGGTGTGGGTGTTAAATGTGAGGACATGTGTATGTGTTGCAAATAGTAAAAAAAAAAAAAAAAAAAAAAAAAAAAAAAAAAAAAAAAAAAACAGAGTTTGCAAAATGACATATTATTCATGTTTTACAGTTCCTCCTCCTCATCCATGACACCAAGAAGTCTTAAGCACACAAACAACAGTTCAAGAATGGGGGGGGGGGGGGGTGGGTATGGTCCTCCCCTTTATTAAAAAAAAAAAATGAAATAGAAAAACAAGAAATACAGAGGGCAAAAGCTCAGGTTGGGTGAGATGATTTCAGGTTTATCATTTATACACAAGATGAGTTATGTATAGGAACAATTTCACCAAAAATTGGATTTTGCCTTTTTTTTTATTCATCTAAACTCAATTGTGTATTGTGGAACAAAATGTTCCTGTGCTGAGTATATGATATGGCATATAATAATCCAAACCACTGGTTTTTTTTACAAGAAAGAGGCAGTCGTTCTAGAATTCTAAGATAAGAGAATGTTAGAGAGGGGATGTGAAGCAGAGTGTGTGTGTGTGTGTGTGGTGTGTGTGTGTGTGTGTGTGTGTGGGGGGGGGTAATCTGTTCTTTTTTCATCTCAATATCTAATCGCCTGTCCAGTTTGTGAGGGGAGGGGGGGGAGGGGTTAGGGAGAGGAAGATATAATTTTTTTCTTGCAAACAAAATATACAATAACAATATCATCAATGGGGGAGGGGGTATAGGTTACTTTGGTAAGTTAAGCTCCCCAAGGGGGATGGGGGTGTTTTGATATTGTGTCTCCACCTCAAAAATAGTGTGTGTGGATGGGATGTCCTAACCCGATGAACCCCTCCTGGATAGGTGTATAGGGGAAGGTGGGCATAACGGACCCTAGGGGCAAAACGGAACTTTCTCATAGCTTGACATCAAAAGCATTTCTTTCTATAAAATGTATTGCAGTAAATGAGCATTGCTGCACCAATTTACCACTGAAGTTTCATCGAAAAAAATCAATACCTACAGAGGGGGGTGCCATTCAAAATTTGTACCCCTCTGATGTAGGGTATTCTGCTTGGGGCAAATGGAACCCAATGGTGTGGGCAAAAAGGACCATAAATTTGGCTGACCCTGGGGGAATTTGGTGTGCTCGCATCCCTTCTGGAGACTTCCAAAGTACATTTATTTTGCCAACTTGAACAAATTTTGACAAATCAGTCCCCAGGAGTTGATTATTTCTAACGGGGCAAAACGTACCCCATAATAGGGTACCATTTTGCCCCAACAAAAATATGCACGGAGTCATTTTGCCCCACTAGTGGGCAAAACGGACCTTTTCCGATATTTTTCAGCTTCATTTTGCCGGAAGTATGAAAGAGATGAGAATTTATTGATCGATTGTTTATCAAACTTCAATAAGAACTCGTCAAGGAAATATCATTTTATAGTCTTGCTCCTATCTGTGACGTCACAGAAAGCCACTTGAAGTTACGTGGTCCGTTATGCCCCACCTTCCCCTAAACCTCCTCATGATCATCCAACTCCTACTACAATTCTAGTGTGGATTTTGGGAAGGGGCAAGCAGGTCTTTAATCCATCTAAAACACACCACTAACAATACCACACCTCCACCACCACCACCATCGCCACCACACCCCTACCACCACCACCATCACCCTTATCATTTACCACCACCACCTGCACCACAGCGTGCACCACCACCATAATCTTTGAATAATTAAAAAAAAAAAAAAAATTTTACCTTTACTCCATGGGAGGGGCGAGAGCAAGAAAAAAAAAGAAAGATATACTACCCAGTACGGGCCCTCTACCCCTAACATGCCCCCCCCCCCCCACCACCACCACCACACCACCACCTACACAGATTTCCGAAGCCTCGATCTACTTGTGTGCCCATGGAATGACCCCTAATAACACAGCATAGTCCAGGCTAGGCCCCATAGGAAAAGGTCCGAACCTTGCTTTTTGATATATACAATGTTTTTGATGGTTCTTTGTCAATTCGAGGGTGCTGATTCCAATCCGATGGGTGCCAGACCGAAACCTTGAGCATTTTTCACAAATCGCGGAATTCAAAATGGCCGCCAAAATGGCCGCCAAAATATGAAAATGGTTTTCTGAGGTTGTTTTAGTGGTTTCTTGTCAATTCGAGGGTGCTGATTCCGAATCCGATGAGTGCCAACGGAAACCTCGCGGATTTTACGCAAATCCGCTAAAATTCAAATGGCTGCCAAATGGCCGCCAAAACTGGAAAAGTATCCAAGGGTATTTTGGGGTTGTTTTGGTGGTTCTTATTAATTCAAAGTGCTGATTCCAAATTCGATGAGTGCCAGCCGCGGAACCCAACAGATTTAACACAAATCGCTAAAATTCAAAATGGCTGCCAAAATGGCCGCCAAACTGGACTCAGTATTCCAAGGTATTTGGGGGTTGTTTCGGTGGTTTCATAATTATTTCGAGGGTGCTGATTCCAAATCAGAGTGCCAGCCTCGAAACTCAACAGATTTTATGCAAATCGCTAAATCCCAATGACTTGCCAAAATGGCCGCCGAATTGAAATGGTGTGTTCTATGGGTATATTTCAGTTATTTGGTGGTTTCTTGCTAATTTGAATGCGCTGATTCCAATCCGATGAGTACCAGCCACAAACATACAGGATTTATGTAAACGCTTAAATCGTCTGCCTAAAAATGAAAATGTGTATTATTTCAGAGTTGTTTTGGTTGGTTTTGTAATTTGAGGGTGCCGATTTCAAATCCGATGAGTGTCAACGTGAAACCCCGCTAAAATTCAAAACGGCCGCCAAAGTGAAATGGAAACGCGCGTTTTGTTGATATCCAAGTTTTTTTTTTTAATAATTTATTTCAATTGAGAACGCTCTTTCAAATATGAATGAGTTAGAGGCACGAAACCCTAAGCATTTTGCGCAAATCGTCAATATTCGCTGCCATCAGCCACGTTAAAAAAATGTTTCTACATGGATATCCGAGTTATTTTTATAGCTATTAGTCAAGTTCATGGCTCTGATTCCAAATTCGATGGATACCTTCAGGGAACCTAGATTTTTATTAAAGCAAATAACATAAGCGGGTGAAAACGGCCGACAGTCATGAAAAGGCTTATTAATTCCAAATGAAAGCAATTTCGCGAAAATGCCTATTTCATCGCTATTTCTTACGTTAATATCTAGCGGTTCTTGTCATTAACATTTTACTGATAGCAAAATGAGTCATATATAATTCAGTCTTGGATTTTTTTTTTTTTTTTTCGTATTGTATACCGCATGTTTCGTAAGACATCCAAAGTATATTCATGTCTTACTGCACTATTACAGACATAATAATTTTTATATAATTTAAAAACTGGGTTGTGAGTGATCTGACATCATGAAAATAATTCTTGGATTTCCCCCCCCCCCATAACAGACAGAATAGGCTGTAAATGAAATACTGGGTTTTTCCTTATTTAACTTTCATGGTTATATTCCCATTTATGTTTCATCTTGACGTCTAAGACCTATCCAAGGTCCAATAAAAGTCCAACAGGATATTTCCATTGGTTTCTAATGGTTTCTAATAGGAAATGAGAATTTTCGGTCACTCCAATGGCAATAAAGACCAACAAAATGAAAAACAACATACCCCATTTCCATTAGAATCTTGTTGCATGGACCAATCTTTTCAACCAACAGGACCCATAAACCGGAACTTTCATGCACCTGTTAGTCTCTTTTTGCCATCAAGCTTTGTTGGTCCTGTAAAACCACCCGTGAAACAAAAGTAACTGTAATGATTCTATAAAAAAATATACATGATGCATTTTCTCTAATCTACAAAAAGTTTAAAACTGTTGAACTGCTGGCATCCATAACAACAACTTGCCTAATAGATTTAACCATACTTTTGCAACTAGTGTTTGATTTAATTTGTAAAATCTAACCTTTTACCCATAATAGGTTCTCTGGACTAAAGTTACAAGGGTTTTTATGATAATGATAGATTAATAAAAGGAAAACATTAAAGGTTGTTTTTGTTCTCATGATGACTTGGCCGATTATTCTCAAACTTATAATAGCCTATTATATTCCTACCGGGTTTTTCCTTTATAGTGTCTATCCTTTCTTGGTAAAAAAACAAAACAAAAACAAAACAAACAAACAAACAACGAAACTATGACCCAGGAGAATACCTTTTGATTTTATTGGCCTACAGACCAATTTTGTAATACCAGAACATAATGCTTGCCAGACATAGCATGACATGTAGCCTATCAAACTAATTCTGAATATTGTAGTTAATTCTGTAACAAGAGGTTGTTTGAATGTGAATACTAAATAAACTGGTTAATTAATAATATTGGGTGTATTAAATTTTACAGAAACATATTCCCTGAGAGTACATACCACTGAACTTTCATAGAGTTCAGTGGTACATACCAAAATATCCCAGTCGTATTTTGTTATTTAAATATTTCAAAATCAATCATCTTTCATTCAACTGTTGCAACCGGTGATTAATATGAGTTAATTCGTGCATATAAGTAATAGCAAATGAAGGTTGTTTATGATACGAACTCTGCGACGTTATTTTATTCATACAAATCATTAGCCCATATCCTAGTAAGTCTGGAATAAAACTAGAATTGACCCCACGGGGCCGCTAGCAATGCATGCGTGCACTATGTGTGTGGGTTGAACGTTATTTGTGTAGTACTAGGTAGGGCAATTTACGTGCAATTTCTATGTGAATTGAGCCGCTCCCAGATTACTTAGTAACGGGTTAGACTTCCAGATGTCTTTTACGATATCCAGCTGATATACGGAGAAACACGTAATTTGTGAGTATCCTTCTATAGATAATATTATCGTATGTATTTGTGGGATACCCGAGAGTGAAATTACTTGAAAGACAGTTTGAAATTCGTTGTTTAATGATCGTTTCAATTCAATCAATTATGAATTTGCAGACCGTATTATTTTTTGCCCGCCTCGAACCCATGTTGTGTTGATTGTATGGTGAATGTGTCGCCGACCCTCACCGGTGTGTGAACTGCGAGCGGAGTGAATGTACGTACGGGTCGCGAGGAAGGCGTGTCTAAAACTAAAACTTAAAAGTAAAACTGAAGGCCAATCTAGCTAACTTACACCATTATACACATGTATTATTGTAAGTCCAGCTGTTCTGGTCCGTTTTAACACATTGATTGCCATTCTAGAAAATTAGATCTCTTAGAGGTTAGTCTTACAAGACAAAGTCAAAGTGTTAAAGTAGACACACGGAGAAAATAGATCTACACAATATTTGCTAATAATGGCTAAATTACATGTTAGTGAATAGATTTTCCTTCGTTTATACGATTGACATGCTGAAAATGACTTGAATCTCTAAGAAATAGCTGTAAATGGTTTTTAGCGTTTTTGTTTAATCCGCCCCCAAATGGGCCGCTCGGCTTGCGGAGGAGCTCCTGGTTTGTGACGTCGCACCTTGGACAGCTCGAACAACAGCCAGCTGATCTGAGCTTGCGCGTGCAGCTTGATGCATATTATGTGCATGCAATGCATGCGTACGTATACACGTTAACACATTCCTCGCACTGTACTAGCTTGCTATATAGCTGCTGTGTCTCGGATTAATATGGCTCTTTTATCACAACTGATTACACCATTGAACAAATCATACAGGGTTGTATATTCTTAAAATATAGAATATCTTGTTTTGAGATATTGTTAACGATTGTGATTATTTTGTAGATTTGAACTTGCTGCGATAGATTTTTGAAGAGTTTGCAATCATGATAAAAGCACGAATTGCCTTGCTCATCTCTCACCGAGGGCCGGAAACGATGCGGCCCGTTGGTTGTTGGTGAAGCGTTTAATTTGCCGATTGACATTGGGAGATATAATGCTTAAAATTCCACGTAAATTTATAGTGACTTCATTCTTAAGAAGAGTTATTCTGTGTTGAATCTATATTGATTTTAATATGATTTTTTTTTATATGAATCCCTCCAAATAAGGTTTTAAAGCAAAATGTAATCATGCCACCGTCACGACTTTCCCAACTAACTTACACGGATTAACACTACCATCATTAGTTTGACATGGTGGTCATGTCTCAATGAACAGAAACGTCCTTAAATAAAATCAATATATATTGAAGAGACAGAATATTTAAGAATCAATGATGTAAGCATTGAATCGTTTGCAATATTTACAGTCTGCTAATTTAGTTTGGCTTAATTCTTACACACGTAACGGAATGGGGTAGAGTATATCAGTCCGGCAGGAGCGGATGGAATATGCAGTCGTCTCTCGTAAGACTGCTGCTTTTATCACAAATGCAAAATCTGTCAAATTCATTGCAACAAGGTCGAATCTACAAAATAATGTTATTTGATTCTGAACAATATCTAAAACCATGAAAAAAAAAGTTCACATATACTGTAACTGAAGAACTAAGGAGCTACATGTATTCCATCCGAAAGTTTGGACGAATTATTGTTATAGCTAACGGATAAAATTATCTCGGGATCTGCACAATAATATAAAGACGTACAAAACCAAATGAACAATTTCAAGATTATGATAGCCTTACAATATAATTATATAGTATTATTGGTTATAATAATTTGTCATGACAACAAAAATAAAAGTGTGATTTGAACAGTCCACAATGAAAACAATGTCACTTTGTTTTATTATCTCTTTTTTTTCCCACTCACTCTCGTGCTGAGGATAGGCCTATTTTAATTATATGTTAATATAATGAAAAAGACTACATTATTGGAACGGATTAACTTAAATATAAAGACAGATGATAGAGGAACAGTCGGCAAAATATATTACTTTTGACCAGTTAGTCAGGGCCTGGGGTGAAGCATGAGATGAGAAGAGAGAAAGAAAGTTTTCAAGAATCAGAATGTGCAATGTACGCGATATAGCACAGCACAGAATACGTGCATACAGTGAACACGGTACGGGTGCCCACGGTGTGACGTCATAATCTCGACGCCCTTGCGGGGTACCGCTGAAGCCTGAAAATGGGGGCCCTTCTTTGAAAGGTAATAACTCCCGATCTAAAACAGATATTGACAAGAGGTTTAGATATTCTGAATCAGTAAAGATCTTTCGTTGCAGTGGTATGAGTTTTGTTGCAATTAAAAGCAGTTTTGACTCTCCAGTTGTCTACTTTAAAAGAGTTGATGTTGACTGACATTAATTGATCACAATTGCAGAGACGAGTTAACTTGTAGAGGGTCTACAGATTTTTTGTTTGAATTTTATTGAGTAGACTTAGACTGGTCGAACATTAGACTAGATATACATGGACATGATGTAGACCTATGTTTTGTAGTTCAACACTTTCATCTTGTTTTACAATGGCATGCGCCTCGGAATAGTTTAACTAGACAGATGACGCTATACAAATGGCGTTATTATTATTATTGTTATTATTATATAGATCTAGAGTCTAGTCCAGATCTAATCTTCTGGGACTGGGGCCCGCGTCTCGAAATCGTCATAAGTCTAAGTTCATGGACAACCCATAGTTAGGGACATGTGTTGTAGAATTAGCACGTGTTTCAATGAGATGTCCACGAACCCTGGAAACCATTTTTATTAAATACCCCTCATAAAGATAATTTTCATCTTCAAGGAAGGTAAAGAGATAGACTGAAGAGCCCTTTGAGGATTATAAAAGAAGGATAAGAAATTTCACCACCGCACCTTTCCAGAGGGCAACAAGACATGTTCGATTCCAAGGCTCCACATGACCAGCTGCCACTCTCCAGAACTGAACAGCATAGGCAGTCTTTCTTTCCTCGCACTCTAAGACATGAAATACCCTACCACCTGATGTCCTTTCTGCCCAATCAGTCAAGATTTTCTAGCAGAGACTAATGTTGAAGCAGGCACCTTGAAATGCCACTTCATTTTACTTGCAAACACCCTTCAGTGGTGGATCCAGCATCATCTAGAACAATGGATTGTTGGGATAATTATATAATGTTGACTGGCCTTGAGGGAGATACCGCAGATATTTCCCCAAAAAGTCTCATATTGCCTCGAGTCGAAGATGAGGGGAATATGGGTCTTGTGAGGGAAATATAGGAGGTATCTCCCGAAGGTAAAGCCAGTCAATATTATTATTATTACCTGTTAACCTCAATTAGCCACATTTTAAAGAAAATAAAATAATTTGCTTTATTTAAACTGGGTATTGTCGTGGGATGTTTTTTTTTCTTCTTTGTGTCTTCAGCATTCTGAGTTGAACCATTTTGACGTAGTTATTCAGGCGCTTAATTTTTTTTTTGACATGATGCTATTAAAGCCATAGTGACACAATAATGTTTCTGTGCGTATCCATTGTCTTAATTTTTGTAGTTTAACGCGCATCATCTTCTTACAATTACGCGTATTACCCCTGACCAGTGAATATGGATATTACGGACCGGCAATTTTTTACACAAACCCAATAGGGAATCGCGGAGGAGGGGTGTATGAATATTACAGCCTGTTATCGTACAACTGAGCCATTGTGACGTAATTTTTTTATCCAAATCAATTAGGCAGACAAAATACGCGCTTATATCTTGTCTGCAAAATGCCTCATGCAGGTAATAATAGCTGATATTATCCCACTACAATAAGACGGATAAAATCCTTTGTTAGTGTCGATCCGGGATCTGCCACTGCCCGTGATACTATTTTTGTTCAACTTCACCATTGAGCACAATCTTCATTAAATTAATCTTCAAAACTGAAGTACACAGGACTACCCTGAAGATGAAAAAAAAAAAGTTGCAGTTAACCTACATTGAAGTGTACATGTAGGAACTAATTTTTAATGCGTAGATACACCCGTTTGGTATTAAATACAATTGCTGCCTTAAAATGATAAGAAGAAAAATGGCGTGAGAGCCATAGCTCACACATTTGTCAAAATGACATTGCACACAGTTTTATTGTTTGCTCCTTCGTTTTGTGTGTAACCGCAAAAATGTTGTGATATTGTCTACTCTCAAATTTCCCTAACTAGTCCAAAATCAAGAAAATATGTGTATGTGATGATGTTGCCTTAATACTAACTCTTCTAGCCATGGAACATACTTCTCAATAAATTATTTTATTTTTGCAATTTATCCTAAATATTTTTTTTTTTGCATAATAATTTATTCATCCGTATGGTTTCATCAGCCATATATTTCTTACACATCTAGAACTGTAAGCTTTAGTCAGAAATGAATATCAATATGTTTATGTTCATAATGGAGGTGGAAAACATACCGCCATGTCGTTCAAAGTGAATTTTTATCTCAATAAACCATTATTACTGGTACTACAGTTAGATTTTAATGAGCAAAGATATATTTGGCCTATCCCCACTCCTCACCTCTGAATTACTCAAATACCTAAAGATAAACATTGATGAATGCCCTTGGAGATCTGCTATGTTTATAGTTTGCTCTACCTTCAAAAATCAGTCATGTGTTGCAGACACAATGGCGTCTGTAACCCAAACCTTGGCATAGTTGCCTAGACTCAGGGTTTGTGTTGTCTCTTTATTGACGAAAACTTTTTATAAGTTGGCAAGGCTTTATTGGAGTTCATTCATGGGTTGAGGCTGTATTGATGCGCATTTGAATACATATTGATTTAATCTTTCTCTGAATCTGCAGGGGTATATTGCAGTTGTGAAGGCATTTATATTGAATTTATTGGCTTCTAAATGAATCGAATGCTAGTGATCATGATTTCAGTTCATGTACACGTATGACTCTGAATGAAAAACTTTGATAAGTGCCAGTATGTGTTTCTAGTACTAGGAGTGGGCTATAAATGAATAATTTTTAGTTTTGCTTTGAGGACAGTGTTTTTCTACTCCATATTACTTATCTCAACATAAAATTAAACAATTTTTGGTTTTGCATCAAACAAAAAAGTGTGCAGGGAAAAATCCAAGATGGCCGCCATTTCCCTGAAAAATCACATTTTTTGGTCTTTCTATTAAACTGGTTTAGGTGTCAAATCATACACTGTCCGTCATAAAGGTGGAATATTTTTTTGCCGCTATAGCAACATGATTTTGCTCTGACTTTAATTTCTTGAATATGTTTGTCCCTGCTTTTACTTTTGGGAACCCTTGCTATATCTTGGACATTCTCCAAGCCCTTCACGTGGACCTTTTTCTTAAAAAAATTTGTCAACCCCCGTTATGCCCATTTTTGTCATTTTTTCTCATTTTGGGACCCCTTTTTGTTTTCCCGGCCGATCAAGCCCCCCTCAGTCCTACCCCCAGGAAACTCGACTGAGGTGAACTGCTTATATTGTTCTTTAAGTTAAATCTATATTTCTGGGGACAGGCTAAGGCCTCTTGTCTAGGGGAGGGGTTGAAGTAAAAAACGAGATTGGTGAAAATTCGGAATATTTTATTCCATCTTTATGCTGAAAACAAAAGAAATGAAAAACCACATTTAACCCTTAAATATCATCATTTTCCCCTCAAATTTTGTTTAGCCTTGATGACAAGGCTGTAAATAGTCATTATTGAAAACAGTTTATTTTGATTTATGTTTGATTGAGATTTTACAATACAAATAGGGAAGATAGAAAATTCCATGGTGTAAAAATGAATAAAATGAATGTTGAACCCCAATCAAAATAAATTTTGACCCCTCCCCTAGACAAAAGAGTCGAGCCTGTAACCATAAATCTAGATTTAATTTAAAGAACAATAACAAATCTCCACCTCAGACGTGTTTCCTTGGGGTAGGACTGAGGGGGCCTTGGTGGGTCGCGTGAACAAAAAAGGGCCCCAAAAATAAGAAAAAATGACGAAAATTGCCATCTTTTGGGGGTGACAAACTTTTTTGAAGAAAGATCCCCGGGAAGGGTTGAGGGAACGCCCAAGATATACCCAGGATCCCAGAAAGTGAAAGCGGTGACAAACACATTCAAGAAATTAATAACGGAGCAACATAATGTCGCTTGAGCCATAAAAAATATTCCACCTTTATGACGAACAGTGTATATTTTGGGGGTCAGGGAATCTGTCTATGCAACAAGAAGAAGTGTCAGACCTTGTCCTATAGAGTTAACCTTCAATAACCCATGGGTAGGGGCTAAATTGAACCTGGCCCCCCTCAATATTTTTCACATTAATTTTAAAACTAAAAAAGATCTTCCCTGCAAATTTCATGACCTTTTTTACCGACATCTCACACTCATTTTAAAATCCTACAAGTTTGTGAAAATCTGGGTTACGGTTGCTGAGATATAGCATATTTTTATGACCAAAGGCACCCAAATATTACAGGTTTCCTATGCTTTTGTGTGTATAATGTAAATAATAAGGAATGTCAAAAGAACTTTCTTTTTTGTTGAGAATGATGAAAGGGTATCATAAATAAATTAGACATGTTCACAGCAAATTTAGTAATGGTCAAGACCCGGGGGGGGGGGGGGGGGGGGGGGGTATAGGTTTCACAAGAAATATCAAAAATATGTAGAATAACAAAAGTTTTCATAAATTTTACCATTTATTGTACACAGACACACCAATCTTGGTCACAATTTAGCCCCCACCCATGGGTTATTGGAGGTTAACTTTACAGGAGAAGGTCTGGCACTTCTTTTTGTTGCATAATCAGATTCCCTGACCCCTAAAACATAGGAATGGACACCAAAACCAGATAAAAAGACCTTAAAATGGCAAAGTTATTGCAAAAAATATGATATTTCAGGAAAACGGTGGCCATCTTGGATTTTTGCCCTGCACATTTTTTTGTGGGATGCAAGACTAAAATTGTTTTTATTTTATGTTGAGATAAGATATACATGTATGGAATATGAAAAAACTGTCCTCAGAGCAAAATAACAAAAAAAAAGTGTTTTTGATCGTATAGCCCACTCCTACTAGTACTGCTGATTTATGAAATTTTGATCAGCGTATCATAGAGTGCAGAGGGAGAGAGTCAGAGGGAGAGAAAGAGAGAGAGAGAGATTAATATGATATATATGTGCTGAGAGCAATATCTCCCTAGAATATACAGTATACATCGCCGTTGATGTAGCAAATGTAACACTATAGAACAAATTCCTCTGGTGAATAATTGTGTCGATAGGAAAATGAAAATTATCTTATCGTAAGTGGGCTCTTCAAATAACAGACATTTAGTTTAATATGAAGACATGTCTATGTCAACTTGTAGAAATGAAATACATGTACAGTATTGACCTGTACATGTATGTAGATAAGATGCTCGTAGACGATTTGAATTGCACACCAAACCTTGAGTACTGTACGTGTACGTGTAGTTAATCATTTACACACATTGTTGATCTTAGATGATCATGAGCACACCCGATCAAATACTCTTCAGAAATATTTTTGTTAAACATGACATTGTCCTCAACTACATATGTATAACTTTTATGATGTACATGGAGGTGGTGCTTTATCACTTGAAGTTTAGAAATAGCAAATTTCAAAATGGATTCAGAGGGTGTAGTCAGCGGAAGTGTACATTTGTGGCTTCGTCAAATCAATCTATTACAGACTTTATAGCCTACAATGTACTTCTGCTTAAGTGTAATATTAAGCACATGCAGCAATGGCTTGTATAAACACATGCACTTCAATGCATGATGAAGCCACTACCTGTACTAGCTATGAGCAAGTATGCATTTTGTGGTGTAACAAGCTGAATTGAAAAAAAAAGAAGAAGTATTTCCTGCAATTTGTAGTGGGCTGATTTTTTCGAGAAAAATAACAGGGCTAATTCAGAGTCTTCTTTCGTGTCCACCATATACACAAAATATACAGTTTGGCAAAAAGCAAAGCCCTCTCACTTGCAACCACCAGGTCATCCTGGTTGCAATTCTCCCAAAGATTTTAATTCAAAGTTAATGACATTAATATTTTTTGATTGGGATAATCCATGGCATAGGGCCAGTGCAGAGTTACTAAGCAGCTATCTTCTAGTTTGGCTAATAATGGGATCAGAAATAGCAGGCTAATTCTGAGTTCATGACACAAATTCTGAGCAGGCTATTCCTCAAGTCCTGACTAATGAAGTAACCCCTATCAAGAATTGAAAGCAAAAAATTTAATCTTTCAATAATTATAACAAATATTTGTAAAATGGGTTCCTTTTTATTGGAGTAATAGAGTCTGGGGATTTTGGTGATACACTATCATTGACGTCAATTGAAAAGAGACTTTGGACTTTGTGGTTTTTCATTCATGACTTTGTCTGCTATTAAGAGCGAAAGGAAGTAATTACATGTATGCATATAGAGGTGCAACAAAGTCCAATGATTTCAAATTTTTCAATTAAAATTTAAAGATTAAAAAAAAAATATGAACATTTATTGGAAAATTATTAAACAATCAAGACATAAAAATTTTAAAGACTAAATTTTTTTTATGAGCTGGAGCCCCCGACTTTTTTTCAGCAAAAAAGTAAGAAAAACCATAGATTTGTGATTTTTAGACTGTTCAGCTCAGCCCTGCCACTTTCAAAAACACTCTGCGGCTCTTGCTTTTAAATGGGGAAAATAAAAAGATTGAACAAATGAAATTTTTACATATGTGCTCAAGGATTTCTTCACTTAAAGCAATGTGTTCTGCAGGTTCAGGGTTGTGTTTATATTAGTAATTAAAATCAGACATTATCTATGGCACAAGTTCAGTTTTAATGAAAAAAAGTTATATATTAACTACTCTGGACGATGGGAGTACTGGGCACTTGACCGTGTCTGGCTGTATCACTTCAGACCTTTTCAGACGTTGCTTGGATTTGGCATTAAAAGATGTCCTTCAATTGATGTTTTTGCATAATTTAGGTTATTTCCCCCAGATTTTACTTGTTTGTGTTCATTTTAATTCTTTACTGGTACAGCAGTGCTTGTACAGGGCATCAGTTGAATGTTATAGGTTAAATACTGTATAAGTGGTTTCTTTCGCGGGGGTTTGATTTTTGCGAATTTTGCAAATCGGGATGCGACCGCGAATTTAACATCGCGCGAAAATGTTTTGAACAGTACCGCGAATTTTGCGAGTCGGGATGTGACCGCGAATTTAACATCGCGCAAAAATGTTTTGAACAGTACCGCGAATTTATCAACGCTAGAAAATGTTTTGAACTCCATGCGCTCAGGGAGCAGAGTTGTCTATGCAGCGCTATTAATAGCACACACTATTCAGGTAGATTCTAAGTCTTTATTCCATTTTAGTGTCTTTTTATAAATATAATGTCTCATTCTTTAGATAGGAAAAGATGGATGACATATACATGTAGTTCTAGTTACTTTTATTTCCAGATTTTGCCGACCGCGAATTTGACATCGCGCGAAAATGTCGGGACCCCCGCCAAACGCAAAAATATCTGTACGCGAAAAAAACACACTTATGGTCGTGTGTCATGAGTTGGGGGCAAAATGCGTTACGTGTTCAAAAAGTTGGAAAAATACGCATTGTCACAATCAAAATGTCTACTAGTTGCTTTATAGTGAATCAGACCTGTATAAAAGTATATATTTTTTGAAAGTTAGATTGAAGGAAGAAGATTAACATTCTTTTTTTACCTGTACAGGGTGTGTATAAAAGCTATACAGGGTGATGCAAGAAAAATGGTTTAAAAAGTGCCATCATTTCTATGGTCAGTAATTTCTTATTCCTTGCACCAATTGAAATGAATCAACTTGGACTGTGTTAATAAGACCCTATGCTTTAAAAAAATATAAACATGTAACACAAAATTATTTTGTCCAACCGCGCTACAAGTGTCCAAAAAAGGAAAACAAATGTAGTGAAAAAAGTGACGTAAACCCTTTCTTCTACATATTGTTTTACTATTTAAACCAATGTTTATTGCAAGAAAAATGTTTCAACTCAACTCTGTCTATACATACATGCAAAGAAAAGGAAAAAACACATAAAATTGCATGTACAGGTGTAAAAAAAAGGTATTACCATTTAATGCAATGCCATTCAACTACTAAATGGTCATTCCATGCCAAATCACCCAAAATACCATTTCCGATTTTGCTAAAACTTTGTGTACTTCTTGAGAGTCATCCCACAACACCAAATTTTAAATTTCAAGTCAATCGGGTGAGGGTTAGGAGATACGGTCCACATAATTTCGAGATTTCCTGCAAAAAGGGCGTGGTCGCCTACCTTTTAACCCCTAATCTCGGGACCACTGGCTATTCTTCACAAAATGGTATTTTTGGAAAGGGGATTCATCAACGATTTGAAATCTGCCATCGTTTGTCCTTTTCTTTTGAGATACCACGTACCGAGTATTTTAAGGGATATTTTGTTGCAACATTTGGTACCTGCAATGCATTGTGTATGAGGTGCATGCATGATTGTATGTTTTAATTGATTAATTAATTAATTAAAATTAATTAGCAGAATTTTCAAATAATTTGCTTCTTGTTTATTTAAAGACGGGGAATCTTCAGCTTTCATGGGGAGTGGATCAAAATTTGCTGATCCCAGACTTGTTGAAAAGCACTTTGAAATAACCACCTGAAGCTAAATTTCTGGACCACAGCAAAAAATCTGTCCACCCGAAGAGCTTCGGGCATGATCGGCCAGAAAAACTGAGATTTAATGACTATCCAGATGGAGGGATGGGTGGAATAAACAAGGCATTACTAAGGTCTTGCAGTGGTCAGGTGAGGGATGAACACCTGTTACTGGGTAAACATCCATGGTGTCAAATTACCCATGGAAGATGAAGATTCCCCGTCTTTAAAGCCAGCTAAATTGAAAGAATGATATATCAACCAACCTATAAGACTGATTGTAAGCAAAAATATAAGGCAAGAAACATAAGAAAGTTACAAAATGCAAAATCCCTATGCTTTAACACATGCCTCCACGTAGGCTCCTCCACCGTAGGCTCCTCCGCCCCTACCCTACTCCACTCAAATTATATTTTGTACTAAAACTATTAGCAGGACAAAAATGAAACTTCACAGACATGTAGCCTAATTAATTATCTACAATATGAGACATTGCACAGCTCATGACTGTACATGGTTTTCATGCTATGTCAAAAATGTGGCATTTTTTCCTAAAAAATGTAACGCCTCCGCCCTTTTACTATACCCCAATATGTGACAGCACGACCTTATATTCAGTATCTGTAAAAATTGTTGGGCCGTGGAGTCCCCTGTTTTAATATATATACTTGGCTACTATTAGCGAGTGTTGTCAAATTAAAAAAAAATCATTTCATAATTTAATAATACTATGCATATAATCAAAATAATTCTAACAGGGGAGCATTTTTTTTTATAGTGTTTTCACTCAATCTTCTTCTGTTTTGCGATTTTAAGTTCTATTTATTTTGTATTTCACATAAAAGATATGATCGAGCCCACAAAGCATGGTAAATTGAGTTCGTATATTTCTCAATGTAAATCTGTCCTTTGAAGATTAGTGGAACTAAATGTTTCTCTGCCTTTCTTTATTCTCTGTTGCAGGTTTTGGAGGTGATTTGAGAGATCGCCCTTTACCATGTGGGAAAACGTGAACTTTCGCCGTCTTTTGGGAGGGGCGTCTAAAGATGGCTACCGCGGCTCAGCAGATTTCAACACGAGAGATGTGGATGAAGTCCCTGTTATATTCCAAGAGCCCTTTGTCAAAGTGAGTATTATTATATGGCGAATAATTTATTTTGACACTTTAAAAACAGTTCAGGGGTATATTAATGTGTGCGATAAAATTCAGGGCTCAATTTTAACAGTGGAACTACACTGTAGGTATCACTGGCCATCCACACCAGACCATTAAACTGATGCATTGTCATGATTTTGGTTCTGTTGGCTGCATAGAAATTAACTTCCAACTTTATAAGAAAGGGTACGCATTGAAATTTATTTTACACATCATCGAAAGTCCCGGTGGCCAACTGAAAAATTATATTATTTTCAGCCTGCAAAAGGGAAGCACCAACTTTCCATACTCTCTAGAGAGTCAATTATCTTTGTCAGTCTCTGGCCGTCTTTAGGCATACAGTGCACGGCCTTGTTCGATTACCTAATAGACATACATGTGGTAATACCTTCCATGGTCGACTTTTATAGTCACAAGGGTATAATTAACCATCCATTTTCTCTTCTATGCTCAGTGACAGGATCTGAAAAACAACAAGATTGCTTGTATTGTCCAAAGGGAGTAATTTCCAGTATTTGTGCCCCACAAGACTTTTTTAATATAATTTTCTGAAAAAATTCAGGAGAAACATTCTTTTTTGTGTATGTGTGTGTGTGCTATACATGTACACGTAATTCAATACATTTTGCAAAGCGTTAAATACATGTGGAGATGTGTCTAAAAACTGTCAGATCCTGTTGTACATACATGTACATGTAGTTTGACAGATCCTTTTGTTAGTACTAGCAATTCAAGGCCAGGGCTAAGATAGTGCAGGGTCATAGAGTGTACATTTACATTGTATTTTCATATAATATGAAGTATTGTAACCGGAGATCAAAGTCCTGGTAATACCGTTGCCTTTTAGCAAGAAATAGAATAGTACATGTTAAAGTGATAAATTGTACATGTACATGCAAACCTTTGAATGTCTAATAAGATAACTGTACATACATGCACATGTACATGTAGTATGGTCTTGATGTGTGTTGATAATGAATCATTATCAATCCTAAGTGAAAACATTTGAAACACGTGAAAACGCAAATTTCTAGAGCCGGAATGCAAGTAACTGCTTTTCTTCTCATGGGATGCGTAGTTTCATGTAATAAACATAGATCTCTGTGCAGTGTTCCTTTTGTATCGTGCAGTACATGTACATGTGATAAAGTAAATTTCAGGCATGGAAATTTTCGGCTTTTCAGCTGATTTCAGTGTTTTTTTTCTTCCTCAAATATATGATTTCAGTGTTTTTTCCCCTCAAATGTTTTTTTTTTTAGCCCAAATTGAGCTATTTTGCCAATATTTCAATTCATGCCGTGTTCAGCTTTTTTTTTAGTCTGTTCAGTGTTTTTATCACCAAGCAATTTTCATTCCTGAAATTAATAATGCACCAACCTCAAGGCACAATACAGAGAAAAGAGTGAGCAAAGAAATGATCAGTTGCTTATTTATAATAACATTATGGATGAAAAAATGTTTGATTAATACTGAAAATAAATCAAAAGATAGAAATAAGGATGAAAGTTGGCAGCCACCCATAAGGGGAAAATTCTTCAAGTTTAATGATGAATACCAGGGGGTGTTTCACAGAGAGTTATTAAGTCGACTTAAAATTGCCATTAAATTTCTAGTTGCATACATGTGGTATAAATTACACATCGCCTTATTGGTCAGATCATGCACAGGGGACTCATGCCATTGAGGAGTCTGTCAATGAGATTGGGTGTTAAATATACATGTGCTTAGAATTTAAGTGTGATTTTAAGTCTACTTACTCCTTGTGAAACACCCCATGGATAATAAGTTTCATAACAATTAACCACCTCCAATTCTGATTAATTCTTATGCTTACAGTATGGCTATCGGGAACCCCATCACGGTTTGATGTACTACGCCAAGAGTTTCCTTGAGCTCCACAACGAGAGCCTGAACGTCTGGACCCACGCAGCTGCCTTCTCAATCCTCTTCTACCAATCCTTAAAGTTCTGCGCACCCATGGATCTCCTTGGCGACCCGTACGCACTGATCTTCGCGGTGTTCTGTGCGTGTTGCTGCACGTATCCCCTCATGAGCGCAGTCGCTCATCTCTTCCATTCTCACAGCGAGCTGACGCACTATACCTGTTGGTTCATCGACTACCTTGGGATGAGCATCTACGGTTTCGGCGGCTCGCTGGCCCATATTCACTTCTCGGCGCTTCCGTGGTTCTACCACACCATGAACTGGTTCTTCATGCCCTTGATGCTTGTGCTATGTTACCTGGTGTGCTTCTGCTGTTGCTATGCCAAGTATCGATACAAGCGACCTTACCCCTTTGCGCGCAAGCTGTGGCAGTTGGGCTCTGTTGGGGCGGCTTACGTGCTCATCATCACGCCCATCTACCACCGCCTTCTCGGCTGCTTCTTCTCCGACCAACCCCTGGATCAGTCCCTCTTCTTTCACTTCCTCCAAGTCAGTTTCATCGTCCCGAGTGTCTTCTTCTTCGCCGCACCGTACCCCCAGAAGTTCCAGCCGGGCAAGTACGACATCGTCGGGCATAGCCATCAGGTGTTCCATCTTGCGATGGCTTTGGTGACGTACTACCAGATGAAGGCGGTCCATCTTGACTTCCTACATCGAAGGGATGAGTACTCGACTCACATTACTCCGTCATTTACTAACACCGTAATGTACATAACTCTCTTGGTCGTTGCTGATATCCTAACATTATTTGCGTTCAGGAATAAAGTGTGGCTCAAGGTTGTTAAAATCCGTACGGATTAATGGTGGTGTGTTGTTTTGTAATAAAATTATTTAAAACTAAAAAAAAGAAGAAAAAAAGAGCTCTTTCAGTACAATTTGATATTTGTCACAGGCTAATATGTATGTTTGATATTGAAAAACGCAAGATTTGTCATGCAAGGGAATTTGGATGCGTAATATGTTTATTGGAGTTTTGTATATTTTAGGTTTTTTTTTTGGCATACATGCATGTAAAACCTTGAATGATGTGAAGTATTACAAAACAGGAAGCACATGATCATATACAATGTTCACACCTTTTCCAGAGTTACATTAATATATGAAGCGCTGTTGTTTGTTCCAATAGTTTGTCACTAAATTCCCCAGTCATATCTTATCAGATCATAGCATGTTGTTCTCATTATTAATAATGAGGATGAAAAGTAACCACAACGGAATGTCACCTCTAGAGATAAACATGTCAAAGGTCAACGTGGATAACCAATGATGGTAGTTGAAGCTCAAAATGTGCATATGATGCTATCATACATTCTTATACACACGATCATGTAGCAATGCAGTCAGTTCAAATTTAACCCCTGGTTGTAATACTTCCTGAGAAAGTGTTGAAAAACAGTACTCAAATTTTTTTCCAGATCGATTCCAAATATGCTTTTGAAGGATACCATACTGAGCAATTTTTGATTTATTTACACTGTAGCTTTACCCTAAGGGTACATGTACACAAATGTATAGACCACCAACATTTCCTTAATGCTTGGGGGGGGGGAACCTTTTCTCGCATATAACAGTTTTGTAAACTCATAATAGTTTACAATGGCTCACATTTGTTTTCCTTGATCTACTAGAGTCTTTTCCCTTCCCTATCTCGTCATATCAATATCCTTACTACCATCGGTGTACCTTAGTATTCTTTTCTTTCACCATTGCTTTTCGGTCAGTTGGCCTTGTCCATTCAGGTTCCCCATTCGATGATAACATCTATACAGTATTTATAATAAGCATTTGTGTATCTTTTCCCCACTTCTAATCTAATACAGTACACAGAAAATCAATCTACATGTAGGGTGGAAAAGTGTGTGCGAATGTATAGATGCATGCATATTTAAAATTAGACTATTTTTATTTTTTATTTTTGTTGACATGTTAATTTGGTAATTTGAATGTTATATTTACAGCCTCAGTGCTTTATATGGTGCAAGATAATCTCATTCATTTCATATTTTTGTCAAATGCTTTCATGTTTTTTGTTTGGTTGGGGGGTAATTTTGATATATCTTCTATTTTGAGAACAACTGTCAGAACATATTTATAATTTGTAAATTAATTTTGTGTTCTCTGTGCCGACTGTTATATATGTGCAAGCTTAGGTCTCATTATTAAAAAAAAAAACAAGCAAAAAAAAAAAAAAAAATACCAACAATAACATGAATTGCTGTGCCATAGTGGACACATGTCTCAGTGGTGGGTCCAATTACCCTAATTTGTAGGACAACACATAGATAGTTTGTACCAACAGAACGATGTCTAAGAAAAATGTTGACAGCGCCCCCTTCTACTCAAACTCATTTATCCACTGCTGGGTGTTTAGCCCCATATTTTCAATCATTTTCAAAAAAGCAATTACATGATTAGGGGCAGGGGGAATCATATGATCTTGAAAAAGATCAAACAAATTTCTTTGCCCTCTATGAAGCTTTAATGGAATGTTAATGAATCTATTTATGACTAAATAATGAGTACCATTGATGGGGAATATTAGGTATTTATCAAAATACAATGTAATGTATTGTCCCCCGTGTTGAGAGAATATTAGGCCATTTTCAAATTATTACTAATGCATTTAGGTTGTTAAATTGCACATTTTATTTGCATAAAGTTTTGGTGTGTGTTCATCCTGTTCTAATAGTGGGTGTACTGTAGGTTGTCTTGCACTTTGTGCTTACGTGGCATACAGTTCAGTCTGAGATCAACGTGACAGTTGATTGCAATAAAATGGCATCATCTCCATTCAAATAGCGTACAACTGAGCTAAATCGATTGCAATCAGCCGTGAAGTTAATCCCCGGCCTTCATTCAAAGGTGGATATTGTACATGTATTAAAACAACACAAAAAAATGTCACTAAAAGGAGACATGTTGAAATAATGTATGTTGAAATTGGAAGTCATGTGATTGATACAAAACTGACAAATATTTGCAATCATTAAGCAGGATGTCACGTGTTTATATGAAACTCAAGAAAACTGGAGCAAAATACATATTGACATATACATGTATACATAGAGACTTTAGGGTTTCTTTAGTGTAGTATAACTTTTCATCCCCAGATCACAAATATTTATCACAAGCTTAAGAGATATTGAAAATGGTTTTGTTGACTAAAGTTCTTCATGATATTCTTTTTTTTTTCCCCCTTTTTTATTTGGGAATGGGTTAGTAGTACATCAAGTGTAAAAGCACTTTGTTTCATGAGATATACTTTGGCAGTTAAATCTTGATATTGTGAAATGTTTAACCATTTTTTAAGTGGTTTCACTTTCTATATTTGGGTTTACAGGGTGATGTTCAAATGTCATTCCAAAATATTTAACTTTATTTAAAGATGTTAGAACCAGCCTTTACCATCATAGTTTTGGTTAAAGATTCCAGTAAATGTTGTTTAATTGAAATCAGAACAATAGAACAAAATCCTTCTCCAATTGAATTGAAATGATTGTGCACATATTTTGCCATGAATAGGATTTAATTTATCTCTGTATATTTCATGCTGCTGTTCGATTGGTAGTAATTTATGCAATGAAATGCAATGATTTGTAGAATATACAGGTATGATATGAATATATATATAATGGAATATACATTGTATATTGGGTTGATACTTATGCAGTTGTTAACTCCTTATGTAAACCTTACGCAATCAATCTTGCACAATAGTAACTATTATATCCCTTGCTTATTCAGAATATGTCATGGAAGATATTTAAAGAGATAAGATCATGGGAATTGCAGCATAGAGATTGGTATTTTGAGGCTCTTTGTCTGCACATACATGTATTTTACCCCTTTGGCTACCAGGCACTTTTCCCCCCCAATCTGGATTTTGTCACTTGATTTCAAATCTTCAAAAAGAGAACTCAAACAATACCCTGAGGTCACGTTTGTACTAATGTTCTCAGTTACTGTTTCAAGCTTTCTAACTATACATGTATCTAACTCGACATGAGAGGGCGATGTGTTGCATAACGGCAGCAAATACTTTTCCCTTGTGTCCATTGTTCAATTGTGCAAATATGCGACAATGTTAATTACAAAAGGGATGAAGTGACTTCATTAGCTAGAAAAATGAGGTGACTGCTCACTTCGCAAAGAAAAATAAAATGTATTGTATATGAAAGCCTATGAGAAGTGAGCTAAAATATAGCGTTCTCTTTGTTGCAAATCCCATGATCGAATCCCTTTAAACATTCTGTTTGAAATTCTATTCTTTATCAACTAGAGGAATATGTATTTTTGACTTATTGAAATCATGTACAGTAATCCCCAAATTGCATACTCTTTTGAATGAAATCTTTGCTTCTCATATTTTTGTATGTGGAGTGTCATGATGGATATGAAAGAGTTTGTTGCTGTGTTAAACATGGATATTCATGTATGAGACTACACAAGGTCTATAGTTCCATACACAGATTTATCAGTGTGGGACTGTATGGCCCGAATTCACAAACGTGGTTTAGTTAGTCCATGGTCTAAATCAATTGTTTAAACCACGGATTTAGACCATGGTCTAAATTTTGGTATTCACAAACCACCTGATTTAGACCATGGACTAACTAAACCACGTTTGTGAATTCGGGCCTATGAGGTCCATACATAGAATCAGTAGTGTAGGACTGTAGGTTTTACCCTAGAGGGTTTATCATAGAGTTGTTGCAACGTCTATATAAAAGAATACATGTACATGTAGGTTTTTTTTTTCCATGTGGATAATACGCAAGTTACTGTTGAAAAAAAAAAAATCTTTTTATTTTTGATATATGTATTCAACTGATGGTGAGAGTGCAACTCTTGATGATTAAAAGTAGAATGCTCTCTTTTTTTGTTATCAAAATTTTATGTTAACTACTCATTGCATGTGCCTTTGCTGTGATATGTTCAGATTTTTTTTTGTGGGGAGGGGGGGGGGGGGGCTGGGGGTGGGGCCCTTATAATTCAAGAAAATTATATATTTTGGGGGTGTAGTGACATTTTGGCTTCATCAAGATTTATTTAAAAAATATATGTAATTGATATTTTTTGTGTAATTAAAAGTAAATACATGTATGTAGATATTCATAATTTTGCCATGCGTTTGAGCTCAAAAATTTATTGCATTTAAATATACATCGCGCCTTTTTCTGGGCAGTAGATAATTAAATTCGGTATCTTTCCTGTGGGTCAAATTCTTTTTTTTTCTGTTTATAGGAGTTTGTGATTGATTTTGGTAATTTAACCCAATGTTTACAGGAACAGAGTGGTTTTATGTGATTTGGTGGTCATTGGGTTAAACTATCAACTTCTATATTGACTAGAATTGCAGTTTTGTGCATGGGTGTACATGTAGATGATGTATCATTATAGATTACACTTCTGATAGAAATATATTTATATCT
>CALNVZ010003429.1:15897387-15947764 GCA_940671915.1 Paracentrotus lividus
CTGGATAAAGTCATCATAAATACGCAGCTTCAATGCTTCATATAGGTTTCATTATAATCGATGTATTCTCAGATGTATTAACTAAGGTAAGTTACTATTTATGATATTTATTAATAGTAGCGCCATATCGACGCTACATTATTAATACAGCGCCCTTTTTAGCCCAAGGCAAAATACCCCACTTACACTTATGCATGGTCAATTCATAATTGACCTTGCACTGGGAAGTACCTTATTGCAGCAGTTTTCTTCCAATGGAAAGTCAATGCAGAAAAGTGTCTTGAGCACCTACAGCCAAGTCAAGGTGGCATATCCAAAAAGGGTCTAAAAATTCTACTAAACAAAATTTTAAAAATCTAATGGAAGAATTATATTGCAATGAGACTATAGATTATCTTAATTTATTTTGAGGTAGGTTTAAAGCTGGTTTCGCTAATTATTATTGAGAAGTTTCCTCATCAACCAAGAGGGCGACAGACAGCCATTTTACAGTACTGACTAATGTTGGTTTGCAGCTGTATGTGAAAATACCCCAGAATTTATCTGGTCTGAGCTTCAACCAGTAGGCCTATTATTGGCTCTATCCTCGAATTTGTCTCCCCTCTTCTTGTGTGTGCGCTCTCATTCATTGTGACGAAATGAACTGGAGTGATTACCGTATAATGGGGGGGGGGGCGGGGTAATAATAATATTATTATTATTATTACTATTAAAAAAAAAAAATTACTGTTCAGTATTATTGCTATGTAATTGTGCTTTGATGTGTCAGGACCTGACTGAGTCCTGACAGTTTGCTGACCCAACAATAAGCGTACAGATAGGCACAACCACCATTCCTTAACTCCAGTAGACTGACCAGTTCCCGTCGCGTCGCGAAGCGACGGGATCGGGAACTGACCGTCGAACATACGTGGTGATTGTATAGACCAAATTGAGGCATTAATTTTAATAAATACAGATCGATACTCACATAAAATTGATAGAGCAGCAAGAATACCTGGTCCTAAAACTTATTATTGTCGTGGAGGCAGGAAATACAAATAGTGGTCCCAAATTTAGACTTAAAATCGGATATTCTGTGTTACTTTCGTCTTTCGTAAATGATTTTCGGTGGTGATTACACGGAAATCTCCAATGCGGGCTGCATTTCAAAATATCGCGGTGTGACCCCGCGCCCGTACGGCGATATGAAAAGTAAAGCGAGGTAGCACACTACTTGGGTTGCCCTGGCGTGCGCGGGGTCACAGCGCGATATTTTGAAATGCAGCCCGGAATGGAGATTTCGGTGTAATCATCTAGACGTCTCGGGATTGTCAGCCAATATTCATCATTTTAGGTAAGTCACCAACAAGTAGTTTATTACTGAAAAACAATTCAAGGATCATTAAAGATGCCTCTAATCAAAATGAGGTATCTTTAATACCTAAAATATAACTTTTTTTCTAGCTCTGATTTTTTACCACAATGTTTAATTCCCGTTCCTTCTACAGCCCCGGCGCCTTCGGCAACGAGGCTGTCTGTAGTTATAACTCCAGCTGATCAATATCAATGGAGGGAGTGCTCCCGATCCCAGCCCAGTATCATTGGAATGCCTGGACCTGGAGACAGGGATCTAATGTCAATGAAGCTCTCTGACTGGCTCCAATGACTGCCAGACCATGATCAATTCATTTCACCTTTGTTTCTGACAATGACACTATGTATAAAGCGCTACATAAATTTTACTCATTATTACTATTATTATTATTGATAAAATTTTGAGCTTGTAGATTTGAGCTTCAAGCGTTTTTGCAAATGGCTTAGGTGACTGTCGTGACTGTGTGGCCCTGAGGGAGTGACAGTACTTTGTATCCAATGAACTGAAAAAGCGTTTTATAAATCCAATTGTGATTATTAATTCTATTATTATTGTTGTGTGTTTTTAAAAATTTTTGTTGTTATCATCATCATCATGATCATGATCATCAACATCATCATTATTATTATTATTATTGGTCATATTTAATTTAAGTGGGACATTCTGCTGAAATTTCAATGTGGTGCTGTGCCTTTGAAAATGCAAATTAGGATCTGAAATCACCACAAAGGCTTCTTTACAATACAACCAATTATTTAAGTTCAAACATTATGTGATC
Organism: Paracentrotus lividus; assembly: GCA_940671915.1. Lineage (NCBI taxonomy): Eukaryota > Metazoa > Echinodermata > Echinoidea > Camarodonta > Echinidae > Paracentrotus > Paracentrotus lividus. The sequence goes on from CALNVZ010003429.1 coordinate 15,899,523, forward strand.
CAGCTTTCTAACGCTGAATAATTGAGCAAACAAGAATTTGCACGTATGGGACTATGGTGCTTTAATGCCTCTTATTCTTAATACTAGTCACCTCTGTCTGATTTTTTTTTGCTTAAAGTAATTATCATGGACTACTCTAAATGGCATATAAACACAGGTAAATTTGGATCTAGTTATTTACTTGAAATGTTGAATGTAAGGCACTTTTCGTGTCACTCACGTTTTGGATGTCATGTCACTCACGACATATAGAGGTGGACCATTTTCCACAGAGAGTGAATTATTGATAAGGACAAAAAATGTCAGAGAGGTACTTTATTCATGTACATATACCAGCACTTATGGTACTCTTAGAGATCTACTTGGGCACAAATCCAACCATAACCAACAATGGTCAGAAACCCATGTCTTTTTTGTTGTTGTGTTACTCATGCACTGTTTTTGTAATCATAATTTCCAGGACTAATTGTAAAATTCAAATCCAACTGGTAATGACACATGCCACTCCTACATTATACATAATATGGTAGTCATGATCCATTCATAACCTACAAGTGCGAAGATATGCGCCCTTCTAATAGTCCAAATGTTGTGTCACTCACGATTAAATATGACCATTTATCATTATTATTATTATGCTGTATACTTAAAGGGCACAGCTATATTTCCAATTACTCTGACGGATCGATGGAGGGAGTGCTCCCAGCATCATTAGAATGTCTGGACCTGGAGACAGGGGTCCAATGGAGCTCACTGACTGGATCCAGCGCCATCAGATGCCTCCTCAAAGAATGTGCACGGCAGTGTTTCCATGGCAACAAGCTTCTTGCAGAGCAGCAGGCTGAAGAGCTACTGGATGTGACATGGGAGAAACTGAACACAGGTATTCATTAAGCTTTGATTTTTTTCAATTTGGATCACATAAAACATTAATTTGGTCCTTGTCAGTGATATATTTTTGTTATTGTATAGACGAGAAACTTTAATCAAATAAGTTAAATAGCTTATGAATGATTCTGAACAACTATCAAGTCGAGAAATATTTTTTGTTATGGCGAGTATAAAACAGCCATGTTGCCCATTTTCATACAAAGTGGTTTGCACAAACATGGGAAAATATCTGTTTTATACAAGCCGTAAGATCACCCTATTCGGTCAGATCATACTTCGGAATGCCAGCCATTGACAAATCTATCAATGAAATTGCCCTAAAATGCAGGATGCGCTTAGAATTTATAAGTGTGACTTTTAAGTCTACTTTATAGCAGCTTTGTGAAACACCCTTTGCTAGAGTGATATGTTTTTCACACTTTAGGAGCCAACTTCTAATAGCTATAAATTTGATTCATGTTGAATATGAATTCCATTAATAAGATGATGTTCTCTTGTTACGTAGGTCACTGGAAGGATGTCAAGATGGCGTGGAGACACATATTCTCATACGCTTCACTACTCAAGGTGCTGTGTATCTACAGCAGGAACCCTCTCACACCTCAGATTTTACAGGTATGACCTCCAGTTGCTTTATACTTCAAATTAATCATAGGCCTGGATCCAGCTTCGGCTCTGCCAAAGGATTTTATTTGCCCTGTTGTCTGGGGTAATATCGGCTTGTTCATGGGCCGATAAAATCCTTTTTCCAGAGCCGATGCTTAATCCGGACCTGAATCAATTATAACAAAGTCTTGTATATATCCTACATATTGTCGGTTGGTTAATAAAACCTTGTTTCTCAAATTTTGGTGAAAACTTTTTTCAAATTTTAATCACCAGGTAAGTCGAGTGATTTCCTGTCAAAATCCTAATTCCCTTACTCACCCCAAAAATGAAAACACCAGAGCATGTCAAAGTCACTTCAAATTGCCACTTTGTCTCATTTCCTTTTGGTATAATTACTTTTTCTTCGAATCCCGAAATCTATTAGCAGTTTCTTACAGGAATTGACCAAGTGTAGACCAAGTGAAAATTAGAAGAAATAGGCTTTAGACAAAGATGAGAATTAGGCAAAATGGTATTTAGCTATACTAAGTGACAGACCAAATGGCAATTAGACGAACTGGACAAAATGGAATTAGACCATGTGGGACAGAGGCGTCGGAAGCCTGTGCGGAAAGAAAGCACAGGTGGGGCAAGCCATTGTGTGTTTAAAATGACTTACCCCACCAATGCTTTGAATTCTCAGAGAGAATCGACGCCTCTAATGTGAGATGAGACCTAATGGGCATTAGTTAAAGTGGGGTTAGATGAAATGGCAATTTACGAATATTATGTCCATCCTTAACCTTGGCGCATTATTATACCACCCATTTCTCAATTCATTATCAGGAAGCACTAACAGCGTGTGATCGTGGATTGTTGATGGGTGCTCCAATCATGAACGGGATCCTCGCACAGCTTGCATCATGTCTGCATAGAGGAGGGGTTTCCATGGATAGAGACACCAAGTCTCGTGGAATGGAGTATGGAGATGATGGAGATGATAGAGCCTTGCAAGAACAGGTTAGTATAGTAAGCAAATAATGCACAGTTATGAGTGTGTTAGTGGCAATGCAGTGGATAAAGGAGGGGTTTCCATGGATACAGACACCAATTCTAGTAATGACCAGGGATGAATGGAGCATGGTGATGATGAAGATGATACAGACTTGAAAGGATCGGTTTGAACGGTTTTGAGTGTAATACTGTGAATGTTTCATGAGATGGAATGGATACAGACATCAAGTCTAGTGGTAACCAAGGGAGTATTTAGCATGGAGATGATGGAGGTGATACAGACTTCAAAGGACAGGTTAGTAGACAAATAATAAACGTTTTTGAGTTTGATGGTGTGAATTGGTGTGAATTTTTCATAAGATGAAATGGATACAGAAACCAATTCTAGTGATAACCAGGGAGGAATGGAGCATGGGGATGATGAAGATGATACAGATTTGAAAGGACCGGTTAGTATACAAATAATTAATGTTTATGAGTTAGATGGTGTGAATTTTTCTTGAGATGAAATGGATACAGACATCAGTGATAACCAGGGAGGTAGCGAGCATGGAAATGATGGAGGTGATGGAGATGATACATACATGTAAGGACAGGTAAGTATACAAATAATGAATGTTTTTGAGTTCAATGGTGTGAATATTTCATGAGGTGAAATGGATACAGACCCCAAGTCTAGTGATTACTAGGGAGGTATCAAGCAAGGAGATGATACATACTTGAATGGACAAGTCAGTACCGGTATACAAATAATGAATGTGTTTCATTTGAATGGTTTGAATATTTCATGATGTGAATAGAACATTAATCTTTTAACGAATTAAATATTAACAACATTCAACTAAAAATATTGATCAATTGTATTTCCTAATGCCTATTCTGTTGACATGGCATTTTGAATATTGAAACAGAGTGGAGAACACATAAAATCATCCCCAAATATCTTTGCATAACAGACTGTGGGTTAAAGAACATGTATTGTTAGGTGCTGGTATAATTGTCAATTTTTTTTTACAGCAAATGATCCTTAAGGCTTTGAAGATGATTGTTAGTGCAATAAATAGCATAGCATTTCAATTTTAATTTCAAATCCACAGAAAAGAAAAAGGATTAAACTTGATGATCACCCTGCTCCAGTCATCAATGAAGACCATCAAATACCTCGACTGGTGACCCCTTCTCTGCAAGCATTCCTAGTGGATAACATGAAGAAAGAATCACCAGTCATCATAGAGGAAGCTATGGATCACTGGCCAGCTAGAAGTCACAGACGTTGGAGGTATGTTAGGGATTTCAATTCTTCAAATTGGCAGCAATGAATTTTTTTCAATTCATTGGGGCATTATTCTATACAAAAGTAGTTGCATTTCCTTAATGATTTATTTTCTGCCATTAATGTTGTCACATTTTCGTACTGTATACCTTGCCTATATTGAATTGTTCAACTACACCAGGCTTAAATAGGGTTTTATTTTCGTGTTAGGATTAGGATTAGCGTTACCGTTAGGTATTAGTGTTAAGATCAAGACTGAAGTTAGTTATTTCATTAGGGTTAGGGGTTTACAGCAGCAATTGTCGCTGGAGCAAATGTCCAATTTTATGTCTGTTTATATATTACCAATGTGACATTCTTAGTCCTCAGTCTTTTGCATTTGTATATTGTGCTTCTGGTAATAAAATTGAAAATTGATTGAAATTGAATGAATTTCCTCTCGACTGGGAACTTAAAGGTTAATGGTTTGGCAATGACTGTGACTGTCTACCCTAGGGCAATTATATTCTTTCCTTGTTTCTCCCTTATAACTCCCAGGTTGCAAAAATGATCCCTTTATGATTGGACAGGTGTCAGAATGACTTACAAGCATCTGATGACCGGAGTGATCATGATTGTAAAGTCCTTAGAGATGAAAGTGTTTCATATTAGGCGCTGTATAAATAACAACTATTATTATATTTATTATTATTCAAAATTTTATTTTAGCCTATCATACCTGCGTAGAATAGCAGGAAAGCGTACAGTACCAGTGGAGCTTGGATCTAAATACACAGACGACAGCTGGTCACAAACATTGATGACGCTGGCAGACTTCATCGATCACCACATCGACATCCAGAAGGTAAGATAGGAAATCAATGTAAAGTCCACTCCTCTTTTAACAGACTTTGTGGGACCAAGCCAATTTCCTTGATATTATAGGTTTGCAAATGTTTCAAACTGGGACAGGAAGAATTATCTTGTTACACGTATGATAAAATCTGGTTGTATTAATACTTTTTATACTGTAAAAGTGAGTACCTGGGCACATATTCATAAAACCTCCATAGGCCTAGTTATCACCTAACTGTGTACTGTTCCATGTGTTATTAGATGACAACTAGCTTAAAGGGGACCAATACCCAAGGAAATAATCATTTTTAAAAGAAAGAGCACAATTAGAGGATCAATTTAAAAAAAGTTTCATCAAAATCGGTTATAAAATAAGAAAGTTATGGAAGTTTGAAAAGTCTTGTTGTACCTTCTATGGGGATCCTCAAACTGGCAACATCGGCTTCAAAATGGCCGATTTTATGGACAACTCTCCATTGGTTTTGTACACAAATTTTCAGATTTTCCCCCATTTTCTTTCAAAATATATCTTACCTCCTTCTGAGCTCAATATATGTTGTGTGAAATATATTTTCCCATGATATATTTTGAGCTCAGAAGTAAATAAGACATATTTTAAAAGAAAACGGGGAAAATCTGAAAATTTGTGTACAAAACCAATGGAGAGTTGTCCATAAAATCGGCCATTTTGAAGCTGATGTTGCCAATTTGAGGATCCCCATAGAAGGTACAACAAGACTTTTCAAACTTCCATAACTCTCTTATTTTATAACCGATTTTGATGAAACTTTTTTTTAAATTGCTCCTCTTATTATTCTCTTTCCTATGAAAGTGATTATTTTCTGGGTATTGGTTTCCTTTAAGTAAGGTTTTATGAATATGGGCCAAGATAAATTAATTGTCGTCTCTTTTGGAAAGCCCACACAGTTAACTCTTTGCCCGCTTCCTTCGACTCGCGGCACATTCAGCGGACTGCCAAGTTCGATTGAAGTCACAATCCATTCACAATAGGGATGGAGTGCATTTTAATTTGCTGTTAGCACACACAAACAATAGCAATGAATACATTGTGTAGTTTTCAGTTCCACCTTTAATTGAATGGTATTCAACAACATTGTTTCAATGGAAAATTTCTTGTAGAATGGGAATTTAAATGATCAATGAAAGGAAGTCTATCAGAATTACCCAAATCTAGTAGACCTACATGTACATTTGCTCCAGCGACAGTTGTTCTGGGCTTTATTTCTTTAGTTTAGGATATTGTTAGGCTAGGGTTGTGGCTGTGATCAGGGTTAGATATACCATTTATGGTCCAAGACTGAAATTAGAAATTTGATCAGTGTTCTGTAATTGACTGAGGAGTAAACTTCATATTTTTCACTTTAACCCTTTGAACCCTCAATTATGTGCACATTTTGTGAAACCCATAATGTAAAAGTTTTATTCACTAGGTTTAAACAGGTATGTGTTATTAAACTGCGAACTGAAGGTACTCTGATTTGCAAAAGCACCATCTTTCAGTTGGAGACTCCCAAAAGTTTTAGACCATCAATCCTAATAAAAAAAAAATTCTCAAGGGCACAAAAAGTTATAGAAAGTGGCCTTTTGGGATATTTTACTATCTCTGAAAGGCTGGTAAGCCGGCCTTTCGGGTTCAAAGGGTTAAAAACAGTATTCATTGATCCTCCTTTGATATAGTGCTGTATACAATTAAATACTGATCATTGTGCTTTAAAAATGTCACTTACATTGAAATCTTGATATTGACACAAAATATAAAATAACACCATAATAAGATAACATTATTAGCAGAATAGGAATGTTTTACCATGATTTGATGTTGAAATGATTTCCCATTCATCTTTTTCACTCTGTCTTAAAATATCTGAATGAATGCTATACAATCTGATTAGTTTTATTTTTGTGCATTTTGCAAACCACTGGATTGGTCGCAAATAAAAAAAAAACAACCAAAAATACTTTCGGCAAATTTTTCATCAATCACAAAAGCATATTTCCAAAATGTCTGTGACTTCAATGTCCTTGAAAGTATCTGTATGAAAAAATATTGGCTAATATCTTTTCTCCACTAATAATTTGTTTGGCCTAGGATCCTGGGAGCAGCACTAAGGTTGGGTACCTAGCTCAACATCAATTGTTTGATCAGGTAATTGTATACATGTATGTATTGAGTTTTCATGTTTGACACATGTGAGTTATGCAATGGTCTCAATCTGGGAGGCGCAATAACTCAGTCGGTAGAGCATTGGTCTCGTAACGTGAGATCCCTGGTTTGAAACCAAGTTGATGCGCTCGTGCCCTTTGGTGAGGCATTGATCCCTATACCAAGTACCTTGGATAGGACTTAAGCTGTAGGCTCCCTGGTGGCTTACTTATAAGCATTATTGCTTCCATCATAGAAATTGGCCTTTGGGCGATGCAAGCTATGAGGCCCTTACGATTGGTGGTGACCACTGAATTGGATTGGGTCGACTTAGTAGCTTGAGATATCATCTTGTATCAAACAAACTACCAGTGCACTTTCTATAATACTTAATGGACATACATGAACCATAGGATTTGTACCAAACTTTGTTATTCAATTCAGGTTTATTTATTTTGCAAATATGTGATTGTACTTTGTGAAAGGACATCTTGATTTCTGTCAGAATATAAAATTAATTGATCATTAGTATAATATGGTAGGTGATAATGCGAGTGATAGTGATTGTGATTTTTTATACATAGTACTGTACCGTGTATGGGTCAAATGCAATGCACATCTGGAGAAAATTGCCTGATTGTTTCTTTTCTCTTCACTAAATAGATTCCAGAATTGAAAGCGGACATATGTATCCCAGACTATTGCTGCCTGCATCTCCCCGATTCCTCATTAAACGTTCCTGCAAAGATGGAAAATCAATCTGAAAATGATGGTGGTAGGAAGACACCCAGAGGAGGAAAAGATGAGAAAAAGTGTCAAAGAGTTGATGACAAGGAGGATGCTAAACAAATGGAGGAAAAACAAGATGGAGATGGTGGGAAAGATGGAAAGATAGATGGAACTAAGAAACAAAGGGATGAGAAAAGGATGGACACAGATGATGGTGGAGGGATGGAGCAAGGAGAAGAGAGAAGGAACGAGCAATGGAAAGATGGATTGAAAGATAGAACTGTAAAACAGAGAGACAATAACAGGAAGGATAAATCAGATGATCAAGGGATAGACCAAGGAGAGGAGAGAAGAAACAGATGTGGGATTGATGAAGAGAAGGAACATGGAGTGAAAAAGATGGTAGCCACACAAGGAAGAGATGATGATCAGGAGGAGGAGGAGGAGGAAGAAGAAGAAGAAGAGGACATTGATATCAATGCTTGGTTTGGGCCTGCTGGTACAGTTTCACCTTTACACTTTGACCCCAAACACAATCTCCTATGTCAGGTTAGTCAATTGATGAAGTGTAGAGATGATTTATAGATTCCATTTCTATATCCACAAGCAGAATACATACATGTAATGTGCCCCAAACAGGAAAGAAATTTAATTTATTCCTCCTGTACCGAAAGTTATTGTAGAGCTACAATTTATAAATCTAAGTTCATGTCATTTTAAAGTGCAGTCCTGCAGAAGTACATTACTTTTATTAACCCGTTGTATACTAAGCCCGCATATATGCGGGCTGAAGAAACATAGAACATCCCTCTTGTCGACCATTTATTTCACTCATGATTGCATAAACATATAAAGACTTTATATAATTTAAATTATCTGACATTGATCTATAGCTGTCCTTGTTTCATCTGTAAATGAAAAGAATTTCTTGCAAGCATGCTTGACAATCATGATTCATTCGGCTTTATGAAAAGTTCTCAGTATACAACGGGTTAAGCATAGAAACAAAAAACAAGCTTTATGCTAGTTATTTGTATGTAAATATGAGAAATGTGGAAGCTGTTTTTTGTTTGTATTTTGTTAATATTTCTAACTGTCTTGCCCACTTGAATTAAATCTCAAATTATGCCCTCCTCCAGCCAAGTTTTTGTTTTTAATTTTGTTCTTGATGTCACCCTTCTGTCTCAATCCCCCATTTACCTATTCTGTCACATCTCTTGTGCCCATTTTCTCTTTTTGATCTTACAATCCATCCCATTTTCATTCTTTGGCTAAGGTTTGCCCCCTTTTCCCTCTTTGGTTGCATATTTTGTCCCCTTTTCACTTCTACATCTTAAAATTTGTGACACCTTTTTTTCTCTCATTATTTCATTGCATATTTTGTACCACCCCTCTTCGCTCTTTTGTTACATATTTTGTACCTCTTTTGTGTCACTCTTTCTAAAGGTTTGTTCCCTCTTTTCACTCTTTTGTCACATATTTTGTCTCCTTTCCCTCTTAACAAATTTGATATTTGTATTCACTCTTCTGTTTACTTCTATATCTCAAAGTTGATTCCTTTCTATTTTCTTTCTACCCCCATCTTATGATATCAGGTTGTAGGGAAGAAATATGTACGGTTATACTCCAAGGATTCTACTCCTCTGCTCTACAAACATCAGGGTTTACTCTCTAATACGAGCCAGGTAGGTATAAGCATTACGTGTACAGTCTACTCCTGTTAGAATGAGGATAGATACAATGGCCCTTAGTTACAAAGATGGCCTAAAGTTGAACCTAGCTTAAATCTGTGGTTTAACTATGACTAGCAAAATAGGAATCAATCTTGAAAAGTAATTGTTCGTTTTATCAGAATTTTTGGTACTTAAACTATTAAACACTGCATGGGAATGATAAGTACAAAATTTTTCCTAACCACTTAAGCGTGATTCCAGAATCCAGTAAACACGTAAGGAACATCGCAACATAGACACATTTGTCTCCCATTTTGCTACCCATAGTTACACCACAGATTAAAGCTAGGCTTAACTTTAGGACACTTTTGTGAATATGGGGAAATGTGATTTTTTTTTTGTGACAAGGCAAGTTTCCCAGTCCCAATTTCATACATGTTTGCGAATGTCAGTGTGCTTTTGTGCTCAGTTTAGCATGATTTTGTTAAGGCTTGGTTCAGAGCTTGTTGTAATTATGGGAATGGAACATGCTTTCAAGATAAAATGTCTTGAAACAGAAATGACACATCAGTAGGAAAATCACTGATTATTATGTATTTATTTCTGATTTGATGATCAAGAAAAATATGTTTGAAAGTGATTAAATTGTTTTGTGAAGATTTCTGATAAATATTTTAATGTTCAAAATGATATTTTGTTCACTTGAGGTATTATTATACCCCATTCATCAAGCTTCACTGAATATTTATATTAAATTTATTATAAGTATGGAAGATTGAAAGAAATACAATTAGTACCAATCTATGGGGTATCTGACTTACAAATGCTTACATAAACCTAGCAGATTTAAAGCACGAGTATTAAAGCTAATAAATTCATAGTTCTGGAAGTGGAAAAAAAAACCGGATTGAAACATTCATCTCCTGTATTGCTCACAGTGATTCATACATTTTCATCGTTTCTTCTGCTCCTACTAGGTGGATGTTGAGAATGTGGACGGTGATGCTTTCCCTCTCTTCCAGCAAGCACCCTACCAGGAGTGCATTATATCAGAGGGCGAGATGCTCTACATACCGCCGGGATGTTGGCATTACATCAGATCTCTCTCTCTTAGCTTCTCAGTTAGCTTCTGGTGGAGGTGACACCAAGAGGTGTCGGAAGGTGACACCAAGAGTGTCAGAAGGTGACATCAAGAGTGTTAGATGGCGAGATGCTCTACATACCACCTGGATGTTGGCATTACATCAGGTCTCTCTCTCTTAGCTTCTCAGTTAGCTTCTGGTGGAGTTGATACCGGGAGTATCTAAAGGGCGAGATGGTTTACATTCCACCGGGAATGCATCCATGTGAGATGCTGAACATACCTCAGGGATGCTGGCATTGTATCAGGTCTCTCTCCCTCTTAGCTTCTCAGTTACAACTTTTGGTGGAGTTGACACCAAAAGTGTCAAAAGGTGATACCAGGAGTTTCAGATGGTGAGATGCTCTACATACAACTACCACCTGGATGTTGGCATAACGTCAGGTCTCTCTCTCTCTCTCTCTCCCTCTTAGCTTCTCAGTTAGCTTCTGGTGGTGATGACACCAGGAGTGCAAGAAGGTGACACCAAGAGTGTCAGAAGATGAGATGCTCTACATACCACCTGGATGTTGGCATAAAGTCAGGTCTCTCTCTCTCTCTCTCTCTCTTAGCTTCTCAGTTAGCTTCTGGTGTTGATTACACCATGAGTGCATCCTTGTGACATGCTCTACATACCACCGGTATGTTGGCATTACGTCAGGTTTTTTTTTTCCATCAGACTTCAATATGTGAAACTAAAAAAAGCAATATACTTTCATAGAAAGTCAACTCAAAAAGGATGAAGTTTGAAAACAATCTTTCGTTTTATTGTATCTTTCATCTATTTCAATAAAACAAATATTTTCAATCCATCTGCACATTCTGGTTAATGTATTAATTTCTTCTTGAACAGAAAGTGAAATGCAATAAATTAACAAGACAAAGAATAGAACAGTAAGTCCTATGTGAGATGACAGTATACATACTATGGGGAAGAGCGAGACAGGGGGCAATAAATAGTCAAGACAGGCATACATAGAGACAGAGAGAAGAAAAAAGGAAGAGGTAGTTGATGTCACCAGGGGCCTGTTTCTTGAAATGGTCATAAGTCTAACTTCTTGGATAACCCATATGGACAGGTGTTGTAGAATTAACACACGTTTCAATAGGATGTCCACGGACTTAGACTTATGACGATTTTGAGAAACAGGTCCCTGGGTACTTTCGATGAAAGGACTTTGACAACAATGAGTCTCCCCTATCAGCCAATGAAAACAAATTTGCACATGGAGTTTCTTGCACGATGTTAAAAAAATGTTGGCTCGCTTGTCTGGCACATTGCCCCATTGCCTTGCCATGGCTATTAGGCTTGGTGGTGGTGAAAAGCCATTACAAAAGTTATTTTCATCGCTCCAAGAGTTTGCTAAGTGGTAGTGATGTCAACTCGCCCCAAAATATAGGCCTTGGAGAGAGGAAGAGAGACATGATGCAGAGAGAAAAGAAATGTAAGAGAAGAGGGGAATATAAGAGAAAGACAAGAAACAAAAAGAAATAAGATGCCAATGAAAGAATGAAAGATGGAGGACAAGAATAAAGTGAGATCCGGAAAAAAAAGGAAGAAATGTTAATTATTGAAATGAGAAAAGGAGTATCCCAAATATATCTATGAACAACTAATGAGATTCTAAAATTGAATCTAGTATTTACAATTAAATTCTGATTAAAGATTCATGTATTACTGTCCACTCCCACACTCTAAAAACTGAAGTGCTGTTTTTAGCTCTTCAAGGGCTGAAATCAGTACTTTTTAAGTGCTTTCATGGTGACTGCACTCAAAGTGCTGTTTTAGCACATTCACACGAGCTTGAACTTTCAGCAAAAATGGGCAAAAACGGCGTGACTTTGTTGGGATTCGAACCTGGGTCCCCTGCATGAGAAGCACTGACGAGCACGTTAGACTAATTCACATCTCACGGTTGCTAGCAGATCATATTGTTGCATGATGAACTTTCTTCAAATTTGCCATAATCATCTACTATGCTGTCATAATTAAAGCCAGTTAGCGAGATCTCCGTTGGTCTATTGGTAACATCAGCGAAACTCTTCCATGTCTAGGTGAACCCAGTTTGAATCCCATACCAACCATGAACATTTTTTGTTGATAAATTAGCACTTGGGTAAGTGCTAAAACAGCACTTCAGGTGCTGATTTAGCACTTCAAGTGCAGTCACTATACGAGCACCCATAAATTAGCACTTCGGTTTTTAGAGTGCATAAGAAATAAGGAGCTTTGATTGTAGCCCATATAACCTTGCGATATCGAAATCATATCGTCTGTTGAGAGCCAGAAGGGCGTTATTGCATGTTACGTTGAGAACCAGAAGGCCGCTATTGCTGTAAAATATCAATGGTAATAGCTCCCTTCTGGTTCTCAGTCGACGATATAATACATTGGTCCAAAGTTGGTAATCGGTCGAATTGCCTAGTTTGTAAAACAAAATCTTGTGTTTGTGCTTGCTACAATGGGAGTGGACAATACCTATCAATCTTGTAATCGTTTTGTAATAGATCCCTATAATGAGGGACTAAAAAATCTTGTTTTAAAGGGAGTGGACTGTATTTTACATGACTGAATGTACAAGTAGAAGTAGGCCAAGTTAACAACAGAAAGAATCGTGATGAAATCTATTTCACAGAACAAGGAATTTGTCCTTGATTTTGTTATTTTTTTTGTTGAGATCGTGTAAACTGTACAATGTCAAAACAAGACACGAACACCACATACTAAACAGAACATAATAATACAGGCAATATGAATGTACAAAAATGTATCATGTATTAATATTACATATTCCATCATAGAAAAAAAAAAGAAAGTTGCGAGATTGTAGAAAAAAAATCATTTCACGATTAGTACAACCCATTCCCCATTATGATTATGAGGTGCAAAGGACCCAGGCAATTACATTTTTATCATGAAATCTTGCTATATTGAACATAACAATATGTAGGTTTGCACACAAATGTTTGAAATTGGGATGAGGACTGCATTATTATAACATCTTGATACATTCAGGTTTATTTTAACGCCAGTGGACTGTAATTTACACCTTTTTCACAATACAGTCTACTCACATATTTTCACAAATTTACTGTACTTGCATTCACTTTGTACAAAAATATCAGGAAGTGAAAGCAGGATGCAGAGCTCTAGGACTTTACAGCAAATACGTCACAACTCCCCTCTGGAAAAAACTCGAGTCAATCCATATATTTGATCTTCCCAGCATCTATAATGAAATCTTCAACCTCCTCCACAAAGCCGGAAATATCCTTCAAAATCCAGAGAAGGAAAACTCGTTCTTCAAGGTGATGAGATGGATGACGATGACCAAGTGGAGCAATGCCTGACCAGATCTACAGAACACGCTGGCTGACTGAAACAATCCTCCAAAGCATACTACCAGCACTTGTAGTATGTTCTTCAAGGTGATGAGATGGATGACGATGACCCAGTAAAGTAATGCCTGACCAGATCTACAGAACACGCGGGCTGACAGAAACGATCCTCCGAAGCATACTACCAGCACTTGCCAAGATCATGGTGTCTCACAGCGAACATTTGATCAAAATTACTGGAGAAGGCTCTAAGGATTCCAGAAAAACAATGACTGAAAGTGTTGATAAACATAATAATTTGGCAGAGAGAGTTATCGTGCATGTTGACTATCTCGTGAAAACCCAAATCCACCGTTCTTGCTTACGAGGCAACAGTCATTTTTCCCTTAACAAACAGGATCTGAGGACTCAAGAAGAACAATGACAGAAAGTGTTGATAAACATAATAAATTTGCTAACCAAATTTTTGTGTATCTGGACTATCGTATGAAAACACGTCCCAATTCCACATTTCTTGCTACCGAGGCAAGTCTTGTTTTCCCTCAACATGACAGGGGAGTGGCTCCATGGAAAGGAGGACAGTGTGGCAGAAAAAAACTTCTCAAAGATGCAAGGAGAAAGTCGAGATCAATACGTAAGAAATTCCAGGAACACGCGTCAACTATCATCAACAGGAAGTCCTTAAAGAGAGGGAGATGGCATATCAGTCTAAGATCATACTAAGACCTTTTTCGGAGAGGCTAAACCATAAAGAGCATTAGAAGAAACTTAATTGGAAGAAGACATGAGGAAAACGAGAGAGGAACTTATAGAAACAAGGGACTAGAGGAGATACATGGGGTTAAAAAAATGTAAAGAATAGAGGTCATAGAGGTCTTCCTGAAGCAAAACGGGATGAGGTCGTTGCCCTGTGTGCCGTTCAGAGGGAATCGTTTTAAAGTAAGTAAATTATGATCTACTCCCTAGGAAAGCCCAAGACTCGAGCTCTTTAATATATGTACGCATGTGTACAATAAACAGGTACAATAACAATAGTCTCAGATGTGCGACTTTTAAAAATACACTTTACTCCTGTTACAACAAGAACAAATACAGCAAGATTTCTTTATAACCAAGCAGTTCTCTGAGTCCCGATTTCAAACATGTGCACATTAAGTCTATGTGTCCAGTATGAGATTTCGTAATAAAGAGGTAATTGGCTTGGTCCTAAGCATCCCACGCTATAACAGGGTTGAACTGTACATGTAAATATCAAATGTATGTTTTAAGAAATGCTATCAATATCAAGTTTAATATGAAGTATTGACAAATGTTCAATATCGTGTTCTTTTTGTAATTGGAAAAATAGCCACAAGTCAAACTATTGTATATCTCCTCTTCTAACACTTAGCCTATTTTTTAATAAACTTTATGTATATCACCTGAATTCTGTTCATATTTCTCACACTCATATCTTTATTTATTCAGAAAAGAAAGAGAGACGTTTATTTTTTTTCTGTACAACAAGTAAATTATATTACAAAGAAAAGATACCAATATACCTTGCAAACTTACTGCTTGTACATGCACCGTATAAAAAATGAATTCCCAAATATTCCTCTAATTACAACACTGTATGCCATTATCTTGTACAAACTACATTTCTACATCATAATTTAACATCTCCATACAGCCTATCAAGGTTTATTATATACAAGAGAGAAAAAGAAAAAAAACAACATGGGAATGATTTCTGGTGAAAAATATTCAGAGCTTGCCAAATGCATTTCATGCACTATCACAAGTCTTTTGAAAACCGAAAACCATTTCAGTTTAAAAGTTATCTTAAATTATGAAATTCTCTTTCTCAAATATTGGAAATATTGGTACCTTTATTCCTTTGCTACATACTTCCAACAAAAAGTAATTTGTAACCATTTTGATTGCAAATTTAATGATTTTAATGCTGAATTAACTTCCTTTTAATTCCCTGATACCAAGTGCTGGATGATAGCCTAACAAATATAAACACATTTGCTCTTTCTGCCAGGGCACATGGTATATTTCTATTGAATCACATGAATATTTCAAGTTTGGGGGGGGGGGGGGGGAGTGGGGATAGTAGGAATATACAGATGGTCCAAGCATGGCCAATCCTAGGTTTCAACACTACCCTATTTTTACATGGTGTCCTACTGAAATTCCTACTGAAATTAAAAGAGGTTCACATGCAATGGTAATGAGAGATTTATGAGAAATTTATACCACCCCCCTCATTTGTATGAGACCCTAGCCCATATAATTCAACATAATACAAGCAAATTTGAATTGGGACCTTATTTTTAGACATTTATTTACATTCTTTCCAAGGTCACTTGAAGGCATATCATACCTCTAACATAATAATTAATGGTAAATTTGAAACAACCATTCAGATAGGTTCAGAGTGAGACTTTTATGCAAAGAAGTCCATGCAACAAGGATCCTCATTGGTTACCATCAATTTCCAAGTGAATGTAACTCTAGATGTGATAGGACATATATCTTAGAGACAGGATATGATTTTGTCTCACAAATAAAAAGGTAGAGTTTCTTGAGATTTACCTGAAGGTTGTGTCTTTCTAATCACAATGTAAACACAAGGGGGACAAGAATATCCACAGTGTTTTTATATATAGTAGAAAATATTCCAGGGTTGGGAGAATTCATCAAAGGGCCTAAAAATCACCCAGATTTGGCTAGTTATACAGTCTACACCCATTATAACGAGAATCAAGCATGGTTACAATAGGAATCTGTTCTAAGGAGGCACTCTGTCCCAGTTACATGTATAAACAAGTGCATATGTATCTATTTGTTCAGTATAACAACATTTTGTGAAAATGAGGTAAAATGACTTGGTTCCAATCATCTCGTTATAATGGGAGTGTACTGTATTAGAAAACCTGAGCTATGGCCTGAAAATGAATTGTCAGGGCATGGATACCGATATCCCTAACCACCTCTGAAAATAAAGGGATAATAAGTCTATATCACAAGATTGGCGGGCTATCGCAAAGGTCGTGTGAGGTCTCTCAGAAGTCGTTCGAGGTCACTCAAAGGTCATCCTAGCCTGGGAGTTGGTTCTATCATCAATCTTGTTTCTCTGCCGGAGTTGGGACTGGAGCAGCGGGGGCTGCAGTGGTGGGCGGGGCTGTTCCTGAGGAGGGATTGGTAGAAGCTTGGGTGGGGGTCTCGGAGGGGGCGATGACCTTGGTGGCTGGTGCGCTCAGGTCAGCTGCGGAAGCCTCGCCTAGAGATGTCAGATGGGAAGGAAAAAGCGATTAGTCAAGGTATTTTTTAGTACATACAGTGAGACATCATTTTGAGAGAAAGGTCTTAACAAAGCAAACTGTACCCTCTGCTACCTGGGCGATTGTACCCTCATTGTGGACTGTTTATGCATCAACATACAATGTACATGTAGACAATTCTAGTTGAAGTCAAATCAATGTCTTGTCTTTCTACAAAATGCTCTGCTTATATTGATAATCATCCAGCAATAAAAAAACTTGTTTTTTTTTTTACAATTACCATAAGATAAGAACAAGGTTTTTACACTCCTGTAAGTTCAAAATTCTTTAACATTTCACAAGCAGAAAACTGTAAATTTCCATGATCCATTTACACATTGGAATACATTATTCTAATACTAGCACGCTTATAACAGACATTTTGACAAAATCACGAATAGTTGTTTTTCCCTGACTTTCCGGAAGAAATTGATTAATATCCTGAAAAGACATTTTAAAATTCCATGATTTTTCAGAAATTTCCTGACCTGTTTGACAATGTACACACACATAAAAAAAATAGTGTTCATTTTGCCAGATTCTTATAAGAATGTCTTTTCCTATTGTTTCACAACTCAAAATCATCCCAAACAAGATATTCATCCTCCTGTATTACATGCATCTTAGTTACAGATGCACTGTCATTCTTCCTATGTAGAAACTTGTTGAAAGAGAAATTGGTAAAAATTCCATAAACATGTTGTTACCTTGTTCTTTTTCTGCTGGCTTAGGCTTGTCTTCCGATGAAACGCTTGCTTCTGGCTTCTCTTCACTGCAAGGTCAAACACATAGAAAAACATTGTTTTACAAATGAAAATCTTGTGTGTATCAACAATGAGGAAATAGGAAAGATAATTATTGAAGGGGGAAAAGGAAAATAAATGAAATAATAATACCCCCCCCCACATTGGATTAAGAATATGAAACTCCCAAAATGTGAGCCATGGGAACTAAGAACAGCCCTATCTGTGATCCTACCTATAAGTATTTCAACAATTACAAGACCTACAATGTATCATGAAATAGTAAGAAAGATAAAGAGAAAGATATGAAAAAGAGAGAAATAGGGGGACAGAGTGAGAGACATACATACAGAATAAGAGAGAGAGAGAGGGAGAGAGAGAGGGAGAACAAGGGAGAAGAGACACACAGAAAGAGAGAGAAAAAAAGCAAGAGGGACAGGGGGAAAGAGACAGAGACAGAGAGAGAGAATTAGTGTAACAAACATACAAAGAAACTGAAAAGGGGAGAGAGGAAGGGAATGAATGAAATTCTTCTTTACCTTTTCTTGGCTTGTGGTGCAGGAGTTGTATCCATTGGGTCTGCTTGTTGTTCTGCAGGTTTAGGGTCCTTTGCAGCATCACTCGACTTGGCTTCTGCTTCACGAGATAACAACAACAATAAAAAATGTGATGAGATTTCCGTCGGATAAAAAAAGCTTGAAGGTTCCGTAGAAAATGGTCTTGTGCAATATTATACAAATAGTGCATGCTAGCGAGTGCAATATACCATAATATGAGTGTCCATACATTTCAAATTTCTCGCGTGCGTTTATATTTCAACGAGGCCGTAGGCCGAGTTTAAATATAAACGCACAAGAGAAATTTGAAATTTATGGACACGAATGATATTGTATATTGAACGACAATAAGCATGTGCTATATGTTATATTAGATGGGAACAGAAAATTGTATCAAAGTATATCTGAACTTACCTTACTATTTATATGATGAATCCTCTCTCCAAGAAGACTTGAAAATCCCTTAACACGTAAAAACAGGAGAGTTTTTAAACCTTGAAAGTTAAATGTAACGCGTGAACTAGTCTATGATGAATCCTCTCTTCAGCTCTTGAAGACTTGAAAACCATGTAACGTCCATAACACGTAAAACAGGACAGTTTTGAATACCAGTAACCTTGAGCAATGAAATGTCTAAAATGCACTTCTAAAAAGTTTAAACAGTTAAAATTCAACAGATAACTCCAATTGTCTAAAGTCAAAGTTTAAGGAAATCTCCTTTTGGTAGTAAATTTCACTTTACAACCATGAAAATGCAGCTGGAGATATTTGGAGATCACATAGTCAGTAATGTTGCATTAATAGATGCATGCACTATTTAATATAAGTAAATAGACCACTAGATCTTCGACCTTGCTAATCTGGTTTATCTTTGCAAATGTTTGCCAAACTTTGGTGTAATTAAGCTATTGTGACGTATATTGTCGCTCCGCGTATCTATTGTTGTGCGCACCATTTTACTGTTATTACGCGCTTGCGCAACAAGGCAGTGCAGAAATTGCCGGTATAGTGCAAACGCGGTGCACCATATACCGAATTACGGCATTGCAAAATAGGGCAATTGACCAATCAGAAGCCTTCTCTCATACCACCCATTTTATATAAATGGATAATGAAAGTACTTTATCATTTGTTCTAATTTGTTGCTTACTCTTCACTTTTCTACTTACATACTGTATATGAGATAGAATTGTTGAGAAGGTTTTATTTTCTTGATTGTCGCGAGCCAGTCCTTGTGAAAATTTCCACTTCAATAAAAGGCTAGTCATAGTAATGACATGACAAATACACAAAATTTCCCACCAAGTCCAAAGTATGCAAAAACGTTGGCTTTTAAAGTAAGTCTAGTGAAATCCATTTATTGTTGTACAATGCTCTCAACTTGAAAGCATTATAAAGTGCGTATAAAAAAACAACAACAAACAACAACTAAAAATAACCCCCAGTAATCCAATTTGACAGGGATTATAAAAGTGAGTGAATGCTTATCACTCACTTTTATAATCCCTGTCAAATTGGATTATTGGGAGTTATATTTAGTTAGAGTTATGAAATGTTCCTTTTTAATTATATGTTACATTATAAATTGCAAAAATAAATGAGCTTGGAACATTGCCCCTCTAAAACTGGATATCTTTATTTTGATGTACTCTCATACCTTTGTCAGCCTCTTTCCCCGGTCCTTCATCCGTCTTGGTGCGCTTGGCTTTATGGGATCTATGATCACGTCTACCTCCCTCACCCTCGTCCTCGCTGTCCGAAAACTCGTCATCGCGGGAGATGCGTTTATCCTGAGCCATGATGGAAATGCGTTTGTCTGGGTTCTCGGCCTCGTCTTCATCACCACTATCATCCGGGATGGCATCTTCTGGGATAGGTTGCATCTGGACACCAGGTGCATGGGGGATCATCCTCATGTTCTCATAGAGACGTGTTCTAGATGGAGATGAACGACATTCAATTACCACTCAATACAATCACGGATTTACTTTGGCTTTTTCTAATTCGTCTATTTCATAGATCATAGATATTAACACCATACTTGCCAACATTGTGAGTTGAAGGAAAAATGTTAAAAATAGGACATTTCTATATTTGCTGTATATTACAATAGACAGATTTTTACAAAAAATAGGAATAGAGGGTTGTCAAGGATGGTAAATACTAATTTTTTTCCCCCAAAATAGGGACTGTCCCTACTAAATGGGACAGTTGGCAAATATGTAGCATCCACTGACCGGGATAATAATACTTGTCAAGCGTTAAGAGATGAAATTGTTCCATATTTGGTGCTATAAAAATCGCAACTATTATAACTGATTTTGACTTCTTCAAAGTGATCTCTTTAGGTGTCTTAGGACAATGTACGTGTAGTAGCATGTGCAGTGTTAAATGTAAGGGGAATAGAGGCATAAGTGAAACGTAGTCAACCTTGCTAAATCAAATCTGTCGGGACAGAAGAAAAAGTTTCTACTTAACATTTAGAAAACTAACTCATGAAGGATTAAAAACAATAGAATATATTAAGAGAAGATGACCTGAAAAGGCCTTCCAATTAGGTGATTATTTGACTTCTGGAAGGTTGACTGTAATAATAATGATTTTTCCTGCTTACAGCATGTCATGTTGCTATCAAGCTAAAGGAAATCCAATGGAACTTACTTGATTTTGTCAAGGTATTCTCCTGTGTTCTGGTTGGTCATGTTAGAAGGACTGATGTGAAGTTTGAAGTCAGGTCCAAAATATTCAAAGTAATCATTGTACGGCAACTCTGAAAATAAATAGATATGAAAACAATGGTTAAATATTCAGTGGACTCATCGTACGGCAACACTGTAAAGACACATTAAGCTTAAAATATTAAAGGTAATCTTCGTATGGTGACTCTGAAAAGAGACACACATGAAAATATTATGATTTTTGGCTTCTTGTATAGCATTCATTTCCACCTCTTATGAGGGGAACTGACAGGTGCTCCAACAGCAATTTCTCCAGGCTTTACTTCGTCTGAGAGGTAGGGTTAGGATAAAACGGTTAGGGTTGCAATAGGGTTTTATGAAAGGTTTACGGTTAGGTATAATGTTTAGTCTAGGGCTGAAGTTAGAAATTCAGTAAACGTAAGGGATTAACCACAGAGCAAGTTGTCGTCTGAGTAAATGCCACAGACTCCATGATGCCAAAGGCACTCAATGTAAATGGGCTCTAATTTCAGTTCACATACCAGTACCTTTCCAAGGTGATTCTTCCTACTGAGAAAGCCGCTAATGATATTTTCCATGCAATATGGAATGTTTTACATAATTCTATGCTATTTGAAGAAAAAAAACACATTAGAATGCTTCATGCAAAGATTTAAATGGTAGCCCAGCTAGAGCCAGGTAATAATAATAAACTAAGTGCTTACAAAATTGTTTTACCAAAATAGCATTTTACAATTTTTACTTATGATTCAGGGTAGATAACTTCATCATTAGCAAAATGAGTGTGCCAATGTGCATCAGAACGTTTACTTGAAAAACAACATCATTTGTTCTGTCAAGATTTCTTCATCCTTTGCACATTGTACACTGTTGTAATATTGATACTGCTATACAGAGTATGTTCTATCATGACAGGACTTCATGCCCCACGTATGTTTATCCATGTTTGTGATTTTTAGCATGTTGCCATTATCTTTTATTATTTGGCTGGAATGAACTAAGCTAAAGCTTACTAGGGTATGATACCAAGTTAGCACGATATTCAAAGCCTTGCATTTCAAATTATTTCTCACTGTGATTATTCTATTTGGGTTTTACCATCAGATTTACCATCAGAATATCTCAATTTTGTCTCGGAAATAATTCACTATCGCCCAAAAACAACATTCAGTTTGTAGATCAGCTCTCTTTTAGGCGGCGATAAATTTGTGAAAATGACAAAAGAAGTCGAAAAGCATTCTCTCTGATAGTTAACCCACTGGCTTTTATGAATCTGTTGCTTCCTGTATGGAACCTATAGGAATAAGATAATTTAGTAATCAATTGGTTAAATAGTTTACCCTTTCAATAGGACTGTCACAAAATGATTGACTTGAGCACTATACAAGAAGCCACCATTAAAATTAACCTTATCAAGTTCTCAGTAACTCCCCAGACATCCATTCACTACTACAAACTAGAAACATTTGCGAATTGGAGCTGAAAGTCTTTTTTCGCAGCATGGAACTTTTGCAATTTGTACTGGTATCAATGCTTTATGTAGAGATAAACTTTCATACTAAGGCATTTGACTAAATAGTGAATCTTGTCATCTTGCAAAATTAGCGAAAGTATCATGCATGCCAAAATTTCTAGTTTTACAGTATTCTCTGAAAATGTTCTTACATTTCTGTAATACTGGACTTTATATGATCTATTCCATGGATTTTCTGATTTGAAATTTTTATAAACGTTTTTTTTTTCAATTAAATTTATGAAAATGGTAAATAAATTTCAATCTTAAAATTTCAAAAATTTCTATTTCAAATCACTCACCATTAGCAATCTCGACCCCCAGGGCTGTAGATGTCTCATAGGTCCAGCATCGAGCGACATTGCGTATCGTGTAACCTCCTCCACCCATGAGCAACAGGGGCAGGTTATACTGCTTCATGAATTCAACACATTTGGCATGACCTGCATGAAAATTGAAAAAGAAATGGATGTAATTTTGTTCTTTCACTTTGAAAATGCAATACAAAATTCATTAATTTATTAATGTGGCTTTTTAAAAATTACCCCTGGAAAAAAAAGGCAAAAAGCAAGATTGAATCATATAAAAAATTTGCATGTTAAACAGTGCTAAAAGAGGGTCTAGTACCCATGGCATCAGATTATTCACTTGAAAGGCTAAATTGGATATCTCATAACATGTTCTTCCACATTTTCTGTTTTGTTAAAATATCATTATCACGGCATTGTGATCTTATCTTTCATCACCATCATCATCAGTCATTATCACCATCATTATTACTATCACTTTCACATTTACCATTATCACCACCATAAACATCATCATCATCATCACACACATCACCACCACCACCATCATCATCATCCTCATCACCATCATGAGCATTACCATTTTCATCATCATTAGGCCAAAAAAAAAAAATTGTTTGGTTGTCCTTCGACGGACCGACCTCCTGAAAAGCGCCCGACCCGACCAACCTTTTTTTTTTTTTTTTTTTTTTTTTTTTTTTCGCCAAACGCCGAAAAATACACAGCTCATATTTATTTGTATATATTTTTCATAAAACAGTATTATAACATGTGTTATTTTTCCATGCAGTCCCATTTTACATAACTCAATAAAATGTAAAAGTGATCTCAAAAATGGAAGTCATTCGTTCTTGTTTTTTGTTTTTTCAATGGGAGGAAAAAAAAGAAAGAAAATAAAAAAAAAAAAAAAAAAAACCGACCGACCGACCCGATTTTTGAAAAAAGGCATTCATTGGACAACCAAACAATTTTTTTTTTTTGGCCTTATCATCATCACACACATTATCACCGAAACCACAATCATCATCACCATTATCATTACTAACTATCACTTTCACATACCACCATCACCATCGTCATCATCATCTTCATCATCATCTCCATTACCATCACCATCATCATCATCACCATCACAATCGTCATCATCATCATTATCACCATTACCCTTATAATTATCATCAATTTCACATTTTCCATCACCACCATCATTATCATCATCATCATCACCACCACCAGCACAATCATCACCAACACCACCATCATCATCATCACCAAGAAGTAGTTAGTTTGTTAAGGTTTGAGTGATGTACCTTTGAGTGTAAGATTGAAGCAACCAAGTCTGTCCCCTGATAACGAGTCTGCACCACACTGAAGACAAATAGCACTGGGTTGGTACATCTCCATTACTTTTGACATGATCTGGGAAAAATATTATGATTGAAAAAAAAAAGAAAGAAAACAAATGAGTTAAAGGTAATCTTGGGGTCTCGGAAGGATGGAACATAATTTTTTTCCAGAATCACTTGAGACTTTATCAAATGTCCAAAGACTAGGAATAAATAACAACATTCCTCAAAAAAGCAATATTTTGGGGTATTCAGGGGGTTTGTAGAATCTTGAAGCACTACAAAGGCGATATGTGCATCAGAACGTTTACTTGAAGAACCACATTGAAGGTCTCCTTATATATAGTCATCATGTGCACATTTTAATTTGAGGGGCCCCCATGTGTATCAAGTACCTGCTAGTGTCAAGCCCTGTTATGACCCTGAGTTAGTGCATTTTGGAGATCAACAGAAGATGATACAACACTTGCTCTAGTGCCAATTTCTCTGAGCTTCATTTCGCCTAAGATGTACATAGGTTTATGGTTGCAATAGGGTTTTATAAGCTAGGATAAGAATTTAGAGTAGGGTATAGCATTAAGTCTAGGGTTGAAGTCAGTTATTCGATTTGTGTATGGAATTTATAGCGGAACAATTGCCGCCAGAGTAAATATCATGGAATCCTAATAACATTTCAACCAATATTTATTTGACATAAAACCTATCGGGTAATGACATTGCAAACGAAACACTTACTGGCTTGAAGATCTTGTCATAGGACTCGTCATCGATGCCATCCCTCAGAGGAAAGTTGACTGCATAATACTTGCCCTTGCCTGCACCGATGTCCCTCAGGTCACCCGTACCAGGGAAGTATTCCCCATACTTGTGGAAGGATACCGTCATGACACGGTCCGTTGTGTAGAATGCTTCCTCAACTCCGTCACCATGGTGGATATCAATGTCTATGTACAACACTCTCTGGTGATATCTAAAGAAAGGATATATGTAAAGAGATTGTATTGTACTTCTTCATGTATACCAATTTATTGGGTGTTCGGACGGTTTGGGTGTCCAGACAGTATATTTTAAACAGCCATTTAAAAAGCAATGTCTTTGTAGTTTTTTTAGCATAAAATGTTAGAAATGTTGTGGAAAACAAATATTAATGATAAGCAGTATTAAACGTATAATTGTGGCTTAACCACTTGGCTGCGGACCACGTAATATTACGTGCTTGGCGTTTGTACACTGTGCACGGACCACTTAATATTACGTGCTCATGCTATTGTCTGAGCTTTGTCTGTTTTGACACACCAGCGACACGCTGTGCAATTAGCACCATGCAGCAATTAAGTGGTTAATCCTGAGACAAAAAACAAGAATTGGGTAAATGAAAATAAAAGGAAAAAAACAGAGAGAAAATAAAAAGGAGAAGGTAGTCATTGATGGTTAGCCTTTTAGATGCATTACCAATTTAAAATTTTCATGATTATTTTCAAACGATACATTCTTATGAACAAGTCGCATCATGTACAATGTACTAAAAAAAAAAAGGGGACCCTTATTTGTCGCAGGGTTTGATCTATTTCTGCAGATGTGTATGTAATTTCAACCTTCTTAGACTAAGCGAGATAGGACTTAAAGCCATAGACCCCCTGGTTGCTTACTTAAAAGCATTAATTGCTTCCTTAGCAGTTGGGTAAAATAAATAAATAAATCAAACAATCAAACAAATGATAACACAAGACGTTTACTCCTATCCTGGGAGAAATTACACCTACTTGAGTAGTTCCAGGACGGCAAGGACAATGTCATTGACGTAGCAGAAACCTGACGCTTCCGACTTCTTAGCATGATGGAGACCTCCTGCCCAGTTGATGGCAATGTCTGTCTGTTGCTTGTTGAGTTTGACCGCTCCAGCTACTGAACCGCCAGATGAAAGCTGACAGAACTCGTAGAGACCGTCAAACACAGGACAATCTTCACCAACATTGACTGTAAGAAAATGATTCAAGTAAAGAAATAACAGATTAGATTTGATTAACATGTATTGAACTGTGAAAGTGTAATTGTTGCTTGCTCAGTTTAACTGCTCTAGGCATTGAACCACCGGATGAAAGCTGACAGAACTCGTAGAGACCATTAAATACAGGACAATCTTCACCAACATTGACTGTAAGAAAATGATTCAAGTAAAGAAATAACAGATTAGATTTGATTAACATGTATTGAACTGTGAAAGTGTAATTGTTGCTTGCTCAGTTTAACTGCTCTAGGCATTGAACCACCGGATGAAAGCTGACAGAACTCGTAGAGACCGTCAAATACAGGACAATCTTCACCAACATTGACTGTAAGAAAATTATTCAAGAAATAGATGATTAAATACAATGGACTTGTATTGAACTGTGATTGTTGCTTGTTGAGTTTAACTGCTCTAGCCACTGAAACACCAGATGAAGAACTCGTAGAGACCATCAAATACAGTCCTGACAATCTTCACCAATATTGACTGTATTTATTGATTCAAGTAAATAACATATGATGAACTTTTATTGAATTGTGATTAGATATTGTCATCTAACTAGAACTGACTAGCCGTCAAATATGGGGCATTTATCACCAACATGGACTGCAAGAAAATGACTCAGATTTGTTCAATGGACTGTGATAATTAATTGTCATTTGATAAGCAATGTGTCTTTAAAAAGGAACGCAGATATTTTGGGTTCTTATGGACTAACAAGGGGTATTTCTGATCATCAAAGCAATCTTGAAACAAACCTACAAGTAAGGCAACATCAAACAGAAATTTGATATAAATTTCATGAATAGATAGAAGTTTTGCGGCATCTCAAATTCCAAATAAAATGTAAAAACTTTCATGAAAGTTCATTTTATTCCATGATTACATATTTACATGTAGAGCAAACATAATGCCTTAAAACTGAAGGCCTTGAATTACTTACATCTCTGCATCTGTTTTGTGTATTCTGACATGTTATCCGGTCTGATCGTCCTTAGGAATTTCACATAGTCATCACTATGGTATTTGGTCATCTCCTCCATCACAGCCTTATGGGGTCTCTGTAATAACCACACAAGAAAATAACAATAAAGTTAAAAGGAGATTAATAATAAGAAGTTAAATTCCTCCATAACAGCCTTATGCGTTCTCTGAAATAAACACAAGAAAACAGCATTAAAATTTAAGGAAATTAATAATAAGGAGTTATTAGGAGTTAGATTCCTTCATAACAGCCTAATGGGGGTCTCTGTAATAAACACACAAGAAAATAATAAAGTTTCACCACTGTGCTTTATATTACCCCAGTCAATTACACGATGCAAGTCATTCAAAATGTCTTTCAGAAGGCCTGAACCTAGCCTTGTTTGTTTTCACTGTTTTAAAATAGTAAATGACTTGTATTTGCACTGAAGCTTTCAGTAGTTTGCTTTTACAGTCAAGCCCTGCTTACAGTTAGGCAATGGAAAAAAAAAAATGCTTTCTTAGTTACAAAATCACTTTTGGGATTTACCATTTCAAAATAGGAAATGCCTTAAGTTTAATGTTGTGTTTATTCTTTGTTGTTGATGTTCTTTTATATGCAGAGTTAAATTGCTCTGAGATTTTCATATTTTTTCACAATTGTCAAGTTGATATGTCGTCACAATGTTTCTTACAGTTCCTTGATCACAAGGCATGGAATTATAAATTACACATATATATGCGGAAAAGATGATTTTGACTTACATATATTTCCATCTTCCTATAGAGACCATAGTTGAGGATGAGATTGTGTGTCATGCGTATCCTGTGGGGCTTCATGGGATGTCCTTGCCCATAGTAATAGTTCCCCACATCGCCTAGAGAAATTCAAAACAAAGCAACATGACAAATAAATTACAACTCGAAATCAATAAGAGAGATAGGAAACATTTGTATCATTTGTGGTTTTATGGAGATGCTCTTTCCCATCTTATAGTAATAGTTCCCCACATCACCTGAAGAAATTAAAAATAATGCAAACATGACAAATAAATTAAATAAATTAGAAAGATTGAAACGTTTACTTTATCATATCTGGTTTTTTACATTTCTCCATATCATCTAAAGAAATTCAAACAAAGCAACTTGACAAATTCATAGTAGAGGAAAGATTTCAACTCATATACTTGAGTAGGCATTTGTATCCTGTGTGATTTCATGGGATGCTCTTGCCCTTGTAATTGTTCCTCACATTGCCTTAGGCTAAAGAACTTCAAAATAAGGTAAAATAACAAATTAACTTAGAAGAAAAACTTCCCACTCATTCACAAGAGAAACCATGATATCTTAGTCAGTACAGTAGGGGGGTCATTCCGTGTCAAATCACCCAAAAATAATGGAAAATTAAATCGCACCATCTCTGAATTTGTTCATTTTTGGTATATAGGTAATTTGAGGTGGCCCATGCACAAATACCAATTTTTAGCGCAATCGACCTTACGGTTTTCCTTGCTAGGACACGCCCATTTTCGCTGATTTGACCGAAAATGGGTGCGGCCGCCAATATTCAAATACCATAACTCTGCGACTGAATGGCCCAAATGACAAAAAATGGTTTCATTGAAAGGTATAATTAAATGAACTACCTGAAAAATGTTTATTTTAATATTGGGCAATATAACTGTGTGACCTTTGACCTTTGTTTCCAAACTGGAATTTTGACCTTGCGATCACGTGACCTTGAGCCAATTTTTAATATTTGAACCCCAAACATTTACGTCTACATAATATCAAAAAATTGGAGATGCATTATTTTTTGTTTGTTTTCTAGCCCCCTTTGAAGCGACTACAGAATTCTTATTACAGTCCCACACATATCTTCCTGTGTTGTGTCCAATTTACAGCAATTATGCATGCATATTGATACAATACAAGTCTCTGGATGCTTTTTTGATTATGATCACAGAAACTTATTCTAAGTGGGGAAATAGCTCATAATTACTTTAATTAGGCCCAATCTCATGAAGGACTTATGAAAGCCTGCAAAAACAATGCCAGTTATTATAAATAAATGTATAACCTTCAAATCTGACGAGCTAAAAATGGTAATTTGATAATCATCTGAGACGGAAGGTAGTGATATTTCTGTTAATCTAGTTGAATATGAAGGCATTGACATTGGTTTGCAGGCTTGCAATAATGCTTGATCATTGTTATCTAACTTAATATTACTTGTTAACCACTTTAATCAAGTTTTAGTAATCCATATCAAGTAGCAGTCATAGACTTGTATTGTATCATTATGCATGTAAATTGCTGTATATTGACACAAACACAGGAAGATATGTGTGGGACTGTTATAACAATATATGTACTCCCTTTAAAGGGGGCTAGAAAACAAGCAAAAAATAAATACATCTCCAATTTTTTTAATATTAGTAGACATAACTTTGGGGGTTCAAATACTTAAAAAATTGGCTCAAGGTCACGTGATCCGCAAGGTCAAATCAAGTTTAAAAACAAAGGTCCAAAACAGTCATCACACGTTATATTGCCCATATAAAAAAAATAAAACATTTTCTAGGTAGTTCATTTAATTTTCTTTCCAATGAAATCATTTTTGTCAAATTTGGCCCTCAGTTGCAGAGTTATGGTCATTTAAATGACTTGGCGACCGCACCCATTTTCGGTCAAATCAGCGAAAATGGGCGTGTCCTAGCAAGAAAACCGTAAGGTCGATTGCGCTAAAAATTAGTATTTCTGCATGGGCCTCCTCAAATTACCTATATACCAAAAATGAACAAATTCAGAAATGGTGCGATTTAACCCATTGGGTGAATTGACATGGAATGACCCAGGGGTCTTGTATGGTGGGAGCGCCCAAGGAAGCGCACCCACATACACATGAAATTATGAAACATCTAAACATGCAACAAGCATGACTTTTTCAATCTTAAAATACATTTTGAAACAAAAAAATTGTGAAAATGCAAGACGAAAAATAACCAGTAATTTTCAGCATTTCAATTACTACCCCAAAAATGTTTAACACCGCATCTATAACAATTAGCCTAAAGACATACATGTGCACTTTCAATTTTTGCAATGTTCACCAAAAGGCAAGGACATCTTAGAATCCTAAAAGGAAAAAAAAATGTTAAAATATTTTCATGAAATTTTTTGTTTAATTGATCCTAAAAATATGAAGAATGACATAGCATTCTGAATTTCAGAGTGGTTATCACCAGCATCTGAGATCCATTAGTAGGCAGAGCGGGCATGTGCAAATGAGACTGTTGTATGCAAATGATTTTTGTGCACTAGAATCTATTTCTTATTTGTGCCTCCTCGTATCAAAATGAGACACAAGTCGCCAAGAGAAGTCAAGAGTGAAGAATAGTCAAGGTAATCAGAGAAATAATAACAAAGTTCTAATTTCATTTTGGGGGAAATACTTTTGATCTTGGTTCTTTAAAGTTTCAAGTGTTCTCCGTAAAAAAAAAAAAAAAAGTGAAAATGATAAAGTGTTTTAAAATTGATTGTTTTGGCTTTTGCAGATTTCCTTGACTCTTTGCTCGGCGACTCGTGTCTCATTTTGATAGCCTATTCATGTTTAATTATGTTGAAATTTTGTTGTGTTCGGTATAGTTGTGGTCAATCAGTTGATCAGTCTAGCCTAATGCTAATGTCATAATGAATGATCAGATAATATTCTTTGTTCCTTGTCAACACAGACACACTCATTTTCATTGACTCACTGTGTAGGATGGGGGGTCCGTTGTCCGGACACTTGTCTTAAGCAGATAAAAACATCAACTTTTGCTCTGGATTTTCTCAAAATTTGTGCAGTAATTAGCAAAATATTTGTGGATATTTATTATATTGTCTGATATTACTTTCAATCAATTAATGAAATATTGATCACAAAGCTCCGAAAATTGCCGTCTTGTCCGGACAAACAACCCGTCCGGACATAGGGTCTACAACAACTGGGTAGATCTATACCAATTGCAGTGGACATTTATCATGTTTTCTCACGTTTCTCTCCAAATAACAATTATCCATCATCCCCTTCATAGTGTAGCATTGACGTTGATCTACCCTCTTCTCTCCTTATTCGCCTGTGCTTTGGCCTACGCTTTGGCCTACGCTCCCGGATCCCAGGCCCAACTCTTCGAGTCAGTGGACAAAATAATAAAATATTACCTTCGCAGGCGCAGGCTAGACGCGGGCGGCGATTTATGAATTTATGACCTGTTCAATTTTTAGGGCAAAAATATTGGTCTAAATTTCACGAAAATTATATTAACGTAGTGCTAAGCTCACATCAAATCATTCCATGCATCACTCTCATCACTTTGATCTCAATATATAGTCATATGATTGATAATCATGCTTACCATCGTAATAATAGCAGACCCTTTTCTTTGTACCCGTAGACGCCATGCCGGTTGATTCTCTATCGCTGCCGACAAAACACCGCAAATTGCCCAGTCCCATATGCACAACTCACAAACAATGCAAGTTCAATGAAGCGCTGGTCCGCACACAACGTACAACATGAATGATGATTGATCCGTATTATTGGTTCAGCGAATTACAACCTGCGATATGGCGGCGATCGGCGTTGTGTAGTATAGTAGGGGCGGTCTATTTAATTTTCTTTCCGATGGATTTTTGATAACATATCACCCACTTGATATTTCCTTTTAAAGACATTTAGGAGACGACTCTGTGATGCTTGTAGGCAAATTTAGGAGGCCGGAAAGTGGAAGAGTTGGAGTCTCTGAATTACAACCGGAAATTTTAAAGTAAAGATCTAAATAAAACCAAAAGGCCCCAGTTTCTCCCTTTTATACCCCGATATAACTATGTAATGATTTAATGCATTTTTTCTTACTGCGATTTTCGGTTCACGCGTTGAATGGATTCGATTCAAAATAATGAATTATCAAAGAGTTTATCAGCCTATTGAAGAGAGAGAGAAGAGAGAGAGAGAGAGAGAGGGGGGGGTAGAAACTTATCCCTAGTATGTTTATTTCAGAAGTAAAATGTTATTTTTCATCAAAGAGGCTTTTTAAAATAGTTTTTATCTATTCATTTTTTTTTTACCAGCAATCATATGTGGAACACGCCAAAAAAAAAAAAAAAAAAAAAAAAAAAAAAAAGAAGAAGAAGATCATTGTGATTTTTACATTTTTGTATACGCGTCACCCTACTGGGAAAAAAATGGGGGACTGGAGCCCTCGGCCCAGGCTCCGCGGCCCGTAAATTACATTGAACCAAAAGCACATGAACAACTAGGCTGAATACAGAATTAGTTTTGAGAAGAATTCATTTGTCACGTTCAAGCTCGTACATAAATTACAATGCAGTGACTGTTAAAACAGTAAAGCCAGAGGCCTGTAGCTCGATATACGCGAACAATATAATTCTTTTTTACATGAAAGAAATGATAATTAACTAATAAGAACGGTAACAAAACAGTAGATCTATGTCTATGTGATATACGTAATTTCTTTTCTTTCTAATTTTCTTTGAACTTTCTATCATGTTGACAAATTACATAGTCATAACCATTAGAGAACATCAAAGTTGTAAATTAGGTTTTATACTAAACCCCTCACAAAAAAATTTCGCAAGTCGAATTTGGGTCATGATAACTTTTCAGGTACGCTTTAGTTTTTCCTGATTTTCATACCATTGGAATGATCATTTATTCCCCTTTTGATTGATATCCTATTTGCAATGATTGTATCATGCTTCAATGCACAGAATATCAGAATATGGAGAAAAGTAAAAAGTCAAATGTGTTGTAAAATGCATTTTTATTGATCACATTGAAGTTCCGCAACTTCACTTTAGATCCTGATAACTTTGGAGATATTTTCTAATTTTTATTGAATTTTATACCATTGTCAAGTTAATTTATTCCTCTCTTGATTGATACCTTATTTGTCAGGGTGATGTCCTGCCTGTGTTCACAAAACCCCTCAATACCACTTGAATACATGACAAAGCGAAAGATAATTTTCAGTTTAAATTCCTTTAACACAACACTGAACCTTGATACATTTTAATGTGGGGATTTAATCATTGTCAATTCTTATAGCATTAAAAAGTTCATTTATTCTTCTTTTTATTGATACCCTATTTGCAATAGTAACATCATATTTGAATGCACATAACTCACGAATATAATGCAAAGTAAAAATTGAAAAGTTGCGAAATGCATTGTTATTGCTCGCAACAGACAATAATACTCACATAGCATTCAATTTGCAACATTTAACTTCTGACTTGTCCTAACATTTAGGTGTTCTGTCCATGCAGGAACAACAATATCGTTAAAATTAGGGTGTCATTGAAAAGAGGAATAAATTATCTTGACAATGGTCTAAGATTCAATAAAAATTAGAAAATACCTCGAAAGTTATCAGAGCCTAAAGTCGAGTTGCGGAACTTCGCTTTGATAAATGCATTTTGCAACATTTGACTTTTTACTTTTCTCCATATTCTGATATTCTGTGCATTGAAGCATGACATAATCATTACAAGTAGGATATTAATAA
The DNA here is from genome assembly GCA_940671915.1 of Paracentrotus lividus. NCBI lineage: Eukaryota > Metazoa > Echinodermata > Echinoidea > Camarodonta > Echinidae > Paracentrotus > Paracentrotus lividus. Next base: position 15,933,168 of record CALNVZ010003429.1, read on the forward strand.
AAAGGGGAATAAATTATCTTTCCGATGGTATGAATATCAGGAATAACTAAAGCGTACCTGAAAAGTTATCATGGCCCAAAGTCTATTTGCGAAACTTTTTGTGAGGGGTTTATGTTAAATGGTTTTTACATACAACCGTATTTATAGAGCAACAGGCATAGTTCAAGGGAGGAAGAATAAGAAAAAAGTAATGGTATGCATTGTATGAACAATATAAACAAATGGAGCTAGCATACATTGATGAAAGATAAAAGTCGCGGATATCCGGGGGAGGAGGGGGGGGGGGGAGGCAGCGGCCTGACAAAATTTTGGGAATACGTATTTTGTCTTAACTTTGAAGATACAAGAATATTTGTCTTATACCCCCGTCACACTGAGCTCGTTCCTACTACGTCCTTGCAAATTTTGCCGAACGGGCATAGTCTGTGTGTAAAGCCCGCCTCACAATGTGCGATTTGCTGCGATGCGATTTTTGGAACAAATGGCAATTTTCCTTAAATGTAACATATTCCAACATTCAAAATTATCTTATGAGATGCACAAAATGTATAGGAACAATGCAAGCGAAATTTTTTTCCAATGCGATCCGTTAATTGGGAGTAAATGTCAAATTAGCTTAAAATCGCAAGATCGCTATGACGTCACTGCGATATAGAAACAATTTGATTTTATACAGAGAAAGGGGTTCGTAAATGCCGTGAATTACAATTTTATTATTCACAGGAATACCAAGAACTTTGGACAGCATTAATTTCCTTGTTTGAATGTCCATATCAAATAATATAACAGTTTTCTAAAAAATCGCATCGCAACAAATCGCACAGTGTGAGACGGGCTTAAACTGAGTGGACGTAGTAAATACTTCTTACGATTTGTTTACGAACTTCATGGACTAGCTCGGTCGGATTTTCAAAAAAGTGTTAAAAAAAATCGGGCGCCCGTCTCGTCCTAAAATTTAACGGGGTGGCAACGTTCCTTAAACGGGTAGGACTTACTCTGAACGAGAAGGACGTAGGAACATGGTTCCTAACTTTTATCATGCTGCGCATAGGCACTTTTAGTGACGGTTTGGACGTGCTACGAACGGTATAGAGTGAACGAGCCGTTTACTCGGTCTGAACTGGATAACAACGTATTGCGGACGCGATAAAGACGGAATTGACGTAACGAGAACTATTTATGAACTGCCTAGTATCGTATTCAAGAAATTATTTTTCAAAGTTATAAGTTCCAACCCGACCAAAGCCCGTTCAGCAATTTTTTAAAGAACGGGCAAGTACGTTATAGAACGTTATAGAACGACCTCAGTGTGACGGCCCCCTTAAGACAAAGTTCAGAAAACGTCTCCTCTTGATAAAGGTGCCTAAAATAGGAATTTTTTAAGGGCCTGTGGGCATCAACTTCGGAAAAAACCCAAAACAAAACCCTCTCCCAAACGAAAAAAAAAAAAAGACGGCAAAAGGCAAAAGGAAGAATTACGACTATCGCCCCTCTAAAAGCAATTTGGACTTGCGTGACATAAAACATGGTGTGAACATATTTTTTATCCGGCCGGCGTGTTCTAAAAATTTGGGTGATGAGAGCCTGAAAGATGAAATATCCATCCGATCAAGGGACTTCAAAAACACATACACACACACCAAAAAAAGAAAAAATAAAAAAAAAAATAATAAAAAAAGAAAAAATCACATGTGGATATTTTAATATTTAAAAATATTAGAGAAAGTTAAAGTACATGTAAATATAAACAATATCTTTCATTCTTAACTGTTTGAATGGTAACATTGAACGAAAATTCTAATCGTAATTTATTGAAATGATCATCTTGCCTTTATACTTTTAAATAGGTCATTCTGGAATTGCTTGAAATTTACAAGCTTGCTTTACTATCTAGACATCGGATATTACTAACTTCAGTTCTATTCAACGCAATTTTGTTCACTTCAACCCTATTATACCATATAAAAATAGAATATTGTCGATTATTAAAAACCAGATATAGATGAAAACTTGATGATATAATTCTGCTGAATACCTAATCACATAAATCAATGCTATTTAACATTTTTGTTAAAACAAAACACTCTAAAGCAATGTTATGATGTTAAGTTTAATGCTTTATCACGAAAGGGAACGTTGTAGATGTTTAGTTTAGTTGTATATTAAAGGTAGTGTCATCCTTTTTCACAAATTGCGAAAACTAATGCAACTTGGCATAACTTTAGAATATGATCAACCTATACTGTCTATTCAATCTTACTGTCATAGGTTGCCTAGATCAATAATACGAAACGAAAATCTAACTACCAATCTTGACCAGCTCTCCATCAACATCGTTGATATTACAGCGCGTGCAGCACAGACCGCACACAGCAATATACACACGGCGCATCAGCGTGCATTATTCTCTGCGCTAACGGTCAGCGGTTCGCACCGTACGGTATTTTTTTTCGAGGTTCGAAAAAAAAGGAATGAATTTTGATAATCGCAATATAATGACAAACATACACATTTGAGCTTCATCATGTTGTGGGAAGATATAGTCATTGGTATAATACTATATCCTCTCAAAAACTAGAAATTTAATATTTTTGCCTGCAAAAGGCTGACACTACCTTTAATAATTGTAAACAAAATTATATACAGAAACAGCTCATTCCCCATAATAAATAATTACCTCTCTGATTGAGCGCTAAATTCATTCCAAAATAAGGTGCCATTCTTAATTTGATAGTCATATTTTGCTCCCCATTTAATTTTGTTACTTGAGAGAAAATTTCATTGGTCTGGCACCATTGATTAAAGCCAATGATTTGAATGCAAACACAACCAGTGGATTTGTTTTCATATGAACAGCTGAACTTCGATCATTACACTAAGCTGTATCTCACTCGCTACGTATCTAGTTCGCGACTAGTTTACGACTAGAGTATCTTGAGTCGTGGAGATGTCACCGCGACTTCTCCTGGATCTCTACTGAGCCTGGTAAAAAAAAGTCTAAAAAATGTCAAACGTTTGATATTTTTAAAGAATTTTTCCAGTTGTAAGCAATTTAGTAGAGGCAACTAATTTGAGTAGCGAACAGGTCGCAACTAATTTTGTCTATCAATGTAGAGTCGCCACGAATTGCTTGCAAATGGAAAAAGTTAAAAGGGTTTGACATTTTCCCTCCTCGCGACTCCATGGAGACTTAGAGGATATCACAGCGACATCTCCTTGAATCTAAAGACTTGAATCGTAACTGGTCGCGACTAATTTCGTCTATCACTAAAGAGTCGCCACGATTTGCTCGCAACTGAAAAAGGTTAAATGTGTTTGACATTTGTTTCCTTACGACTCATTGGAGACTTAGAGGATGTCATAGCATCTAATTTCGTTTATCACTCACTAGTACATTGAAAAATCGCGACAAAGTTGAGGTGACTTGTTCGTGACTGGGAAAAAATCAAGCGTTTGACATTCAGGAGAGTCATGGGACGTCTCCGCTACACCACTTATTAAGTTGCGATCTAGCTAGACTCCATGAGCAGAGCAGTGAGATACGCCTCTTATTTGAAGCATGAACATCACAGTTGTAAACTGACAGAATAAGGTATGTAATTTCTGTAGTGTGGGGTATCAAACTTGGGATAGACCCAAATTGACTCTCGTTATATTTATAAAAGCCTTTGAACTAAAAAAGCTAAAACAAACAAACCAAAAATTGTGTGAGACTAGTACATAAACTGTCCTAATGGAATATACAGTAGAACTCATTGTTAGTGATTATTATGTTATTAATGAAAGGGACATTTTTTAGAGGTGGAGCACGCTGTACAAAATAAAATGTATGCATATTATAGAAACAAAGTGAAATATATAGAAGAAAGACGCAACCTGTATCAATTAGTATATATTTCAATTATTGGACAAAGAACTAATTATTTCAATATAATTTTAATCACTTTTCCTAAAGATGTCAATGATCTACATGTATTATGTTCTACCGTATTATATCCCTTATTCATGTGGGATTATTCACTTCAGCATACAGCAGATGTTCCTCGGATGTATCATTTCCTGGGGATATTAGTCCTTCGTCGGGCATGGCATACAGAGGGAATGTCCCAACTTCATTTTCAGATTCTGGTCCCTGAGTGTTCTGCATTCCTTTAGATCCTGGTCCTTCATCCGAAACATCCCCGTCACCAAATCCAGATCCTAGATCTTGTGTAGCTTCAGAGGCATTCACGGGAGATTTCGGTCCTTTATCAGGCATGGCATAGAGAGGTATTTTCCCGTCACCATTTGCAGATTCTGGTCCAGACGTAACTGCATTCTCGACATTCCCTCTAGGTCCTGGTAGTTTGTCAGGCATCGCATAGAGAGGGATAGTACCGTCCTTACCATCTGGTTTTAGGGCTGGCATGTCAACTTCGTCGTACGCGTTGTTTTGACGCGGAGGGCGTCCTTTATCATGGCTCACTTCTGAAGGATCATGGCCAATCCTAGACTTGGCAACACGATTAATCATTCCAGTCTTATCTGGTAAGGTATAGAGCACGGTATCCGACTGACAATTGGATTTTAAGACCGAAGTCTCATCATTCGCCTCAAGGGAATCTTTGACTATAGATCCCCCACCTCCTGGAGATGTCTCTCCGATCAACGCATAACCATCAAGTTCGTCCATCGCTGGTTTATCAACAACTGGGCCATTTGTAATTTCATTGTTGTTCGTGTTCCGATTTCTCCCAGTCCACTGTTTGAATTTTAGAACAAGAATCACCGCAATGAGAATTAGCAGGATGATGGAACCAACGATCACAATTATAATGACCATGTCATTTCTAGCTGGTGTTATAAAAATGGTTGTCACCGCTGAGGGCGTCGTACGTTGCTGAGCTGGTACCTCGCAGGTTATGTAAGAAGATGTATCCCCAAACGGATTGAAATCGACCTTGATGCCATCATACACCAATGTACTCGATACAGTAAATGTTATGCCGTTGCCATGGATGACGGCTTTTTCTTCTTCCTTATCATTCAATGTTACGTTGACTGGTATTTCTTCAGGGGCATCGAAATTGTTCAGATTACAGGTGATGTCAACTCTTCCAACATGAGAATCTCGTGATGGATTTGAGAGACATGAAGAACAGTTGATAACACGGACATGGTATTCCTCTCGATATGGAGGTGATTGTCGAACACAATCGTATCTGGCTGAGTCTGTTATCCTTGCATCATTAATATAAAGTGTAAATGATCGAGTATTGGAAGACTCATTTTCTTCGTATAACTGTGATAAACGGCCATTATCGTATCGAGGGTAAATTCCACCTGTAGGCAAGTTAGAATCGACTGCCGCAATGTAGGTATTATTATCCCCATCACGCCAATGCCAATAAAGATTAGTCTTATAGGAAAGTTTGTCCAGGTTGCAAGTAAGAGTGATATTCTCTCCAACATTTGCTACTAAGTTGACACCCTGCACATCGACCACGACTTCATCAAAAACAATCAAAGCTGCAAACACTATCGAAGTAAAAGAAAACACCTTGCCGTTATTCAAAGCCATCGTAAACAAAAGTTGTTCTGAAACCAAGTGATTGATAATGTCTATGCCAGGTAAACAAGAGAATAGTTAATAGATGGTCGTTGTTTTGATGAAAGCTTTGTTACTGTCATAGTTGTATGATCTCTTCCTTATTAAATATGGTCCTGTACAGGTAATGCAACAATAGAATGCGTTATGGCTATTTATAACCTTAACCACTTTATGCATACAATAATTTCCTATTTGGACTTAAAACGGAAAGAAGCGCGCGAAAGTTGATTTAGATTGAATTGAAAGGGTATAATGGCAGTATACCGCACAGCGATTGATATTCATTACAATTATAAACTAATAAATAAGTGACAGACATACAAAGGATTTGGAGTTGTAGGGGGGGGGGGGGGGTTCTAGCTACCCCATTACCTCATGGTGGTATCTCACTTCGCGGAGACGTCTCTACGACTGGGACACTCAGAGACGTTTCCGATACTTTTTTCCGTCGCGGAGATAAAGATTTGAGATAAAGATTAATAATACAAAGTATACTTTTTATATAGAAAATTAAATATATTTTCCTATAATTCATCTTAGGCATGGAAAATAAAATACTTTAAAGAGAAAAGTACTTGTTTTGCTACTTGGTAACATGACTATTGCGGTATGAATGTATTGAGTAGAAAATAAATATGTTTTCGTTCAGGTTCTCCTAAGTTACAGTAGATTACACTGCTCAAAATGTTGTATTGTGGGTTAGAAATCTAGCCAGATTGAGAAATTAAGGACTTGAGGTTGTGCAAGACTGGTTCGCATTGGCTTTAATACGCATTTCGGGGGGGGGGGGAGGACTTATTACACGTCACCCAGACTCAAACCAGGCTCATTGCAAGTGAGACATTACATTAAGTTTTGTTTCAATTTCTTGCCTTATATAGACTTTGTCCTCTATTCCTTGATCACCCTTTCCTTGTCCACTACCATGACTGTCTATATTTTGATCTTATTTGTTAATGTTCTGTACTTCCTCTCTGAACAATCTGAATTTCCCTCTCAATTCTTTTTCCTTATAAGAATTTAGGAAACTCTATGGCCCTATTTCTACTTAGAAGACTGAGATTGTATGCATCGCAAGTTCGGACAGGCTATTGTGCGATTCTTTTGTCTGATGGTGACTGATACGTGCAGACAAAAGGATCCCACAATAGCCTGTTCAAATTTGCGACGCATACAAACTAAGGGTGGTATCTCACTTTGCGGAAACAAATTGAGACAGATTTGCCAGCATGGCATTGCACTAGATCTGTATCTTCTGTCTCCGCGACGGATTTCTTATGCCACAGGAGACAGATCTAGTACAATGCCATGCTGGCTAATCCGTTTTTTGTGCCACGTAACCTTTTGTACGTAGCTCAAAAGATTTCGTTGCGGAAAAATCTAGTACAATACCATGCTGGCAAATCTGTCTCAATTTTGTTTCCGCGAGTGAGATGCCACTCTTAGTCTTCATAGTAGAATATGGGACAGTGTGTATATTTGTATTAATTCCTATTTATTTATTCAGCTTTACTTCATGTAGTCTATATCTTATATAATGATCAGTAATGTGCATTTTATGTATTTGTTTTAAAATTGTAAACTAGAATTTTATCAGTCCTTGGAGTGTCATGTTCAGTATTTTGTATTGAATTAAAATGAAAGCTAATGCAAGCTTATTAAATGATGATCAGGGTAATAATGTCTATAAAGTGCTTAGAGACGTAGTCTAACTGTACAGTCTGTGTCAAATAAAATGGTACAGTTGGAAAACATTTTTTTATAGTGTGAAGGTTAATATCAACGTGGTATTGTTTGTTATTTTCACAAAGCAGGAATATCACTCTTTCTTCTGCAATTGTTTTCATCACATTTGGTGCAGTATTTTTTGAGATATGACTAATTTTCTACAATCAAGAAAAATCCATTTTTCGCACGCCGTCCCATGCCTTTGTGTACGATTTCGCATAATAACCGTGAATTCAGCGCTCCAGAACAATAGAAGTGCGTAATTTCGATTTGTTCCTCGTCGCACAAAACTTAGCATAACTTTTGTTTTACGAAAGCAAATTATACAGGACAAAGCGCATCAGCAAGAGAAATCTTTTCGCTTTAATTTGGTACCACAAACACACATTATATGAAAAGATTTCACACCTAAATGATTTTTTCCCCGACTGTACCATTTTTTTTTTGACACAGACTGTATATTAGGCTATATAAATCCAAAATATAATTTTTGTCATTATATAGTATTATTATTTCAGGAAGAGACATTGAAGTATATTGAATACTTCGCATGGTGAACTCAATGTATTCGTTTATATTGTTAGATATTGGCTACATTTTACAGACATTTTAATAAATCTTCCATGAGTAATTTGTTTTCAGGTCATGGCATAGATAACATTCATATCCCATTCCTGGTGACGCTGATTTCCTTGTTGTTTTGTGGTAAAATGTTACACTATGATTAGGTCCTATTCATATTTTGTTTCCCATGACTTGACAAAAGTCTTGAAAAGGAATAGACCAAAAATAACTTTCGTTTTTAAGAAATATTTATTAAGATCCAGCTGCAGATAACATTTATATCACATTCGTGATGACACAGATTCATTGTTGTTTTGTTGTCATAACAGTTTATATTATAAATTAGGTCATATTCATATTGTTTTTTGCTCTATACTTCAAAGAAATGGGACAGACACTCCCACATGACTTTCGCTTTCAAGAGATATAATATCAAACGCCGGCTGGGTATAACATAATCATTTATATCCCATTCCTGATGATACTGATTTCTTGTTGCTTTATGGTCATAACAATTTCTATTATTATTCATAATTTCATTTTTGTTGTGCCAATAGTTCAGGGAAGTCTTGAAATGGAACAGGCGGAAATGACTTTCGCTTTTAAGAAAAAATATCAAGCGCCAGCTGCGACGAAATGTACAGAAGCTTTCTAAGTATTCAAAAACCACTTTCTTACGAAGTAGATCAACAGGGGCAGATCCAGGATTTGAAAAAAAGGGGGAGTCGAAAATTTTCTGATCTTAACATGTACATTCAATGAGTGGTCTTCAAGACATTGTGGAGGGGGAGGGGGAGGGGCACACATGTTGTGCCCCCTCTGGATCAGCCACTAGATCCAGCAACCCATTGAAAGCTAACCTGATTGCCTACGGGGAACCAAGTGATTCATATGCCAATTCTCGTAGGGATGAAAACATTCAGTATTCAACGGGTTAACTTGAATGACTAATAAGATGACCGTGCAAAAAGAATTTTTCCAATCAGACGAAACTTTTATCTTATTCTTCTCGAGAAATTGCTCTCATTGTTCTGTTTGATTGTATCACTTTATATTTGTTTACATTTTAAAAGATAGTATTTTATGTTTATGTTTCTTAGAGGAATTAGAATCTGAATCGGACTTTACCGATTAAAAAGTGAACGCAGGCTATCCCATTTGGTGAAAGGGTAGCTTGGGAACAGGGGTTAGACAGACGAAGGCATTGTATATAGAAGGTGACCCATGGTTTCCTCCTCTCCGCATTGGAATAATGGCCGTCCTTCAGTGTTAATGCCCCATTTGGCCATTAATGCTTTGAATGGACGACTCCAGCCCGCATTCGATTGTTGTGCACAATATCCCACGCACCGATTCTCAGGGCTTTATCCAAGCAATGATAAAATGATAGAATATAAAACACCCTTAAAAAGAACTCCAGGCTGAAATTCAGATAACAAAGCTGTTTTTGTTGTTGAAGTTTTGCATTTATTTCGATAACACAGTTCTATGCATAGCCCCATGCATATTCAAATTAGCAAGGTGATGATGTCATTAATCCATTATTTCTTATGGATTTTACTACATGAAACAACAATTATTCAAATTTTCTGCTCCAAGAATAGAAATTATTAGGAGATAACTTTTTATGAAATATTTGAGATCATCATTATTGGAGCTAATATCAATGTAAGGGATAGATATTTATACACATGTATGAAAAATGAAATGAATGGGATTTATACATAGAAAAACAACAACAAAAGAAATAGTGGGCCAATGACATCATCTGCTTGCTCATTGAATCTTGATCAGTCTAGGCATAGAACTGTCTTTTTTTAATGTGGAAAAAAAAATGTCTCCTTTATTTTTCATCCGATTTTGATGCAATTTTCAGTGTTGCACTTGTTATATTTTGCTGTACATTCCAAACTTAAAAAAACCCCCAAAACCAACACCTTTGTTATTTGAATTTCAGCCTGGACACCTCCTTTAAATAGAGCTTGGCAGGTTCCATCGTTATTATTGCTGGCATTTGTTATGTTAATTTTACCCGCTATGTACACATTGAAATATTTTTTTTTTATACATGTACTTGTTATACATGTATATACTTCGCTAGGTTCCATATTAAACCATGTACTATGATGTTAATTTAATAACTGTTACTTGTTAAGTCAATTTTATGTATAGAGTATAAATATTCATTGTTGTATTTTCTAAGTATTTTTCTCTGTAGTGATGATAATTCGAAAAACGATTTTTTTTTCCCCCCAATAAATCTACTTTGATTTGATTGATTTGAGAGATATAGGGGGAGGGGGCAGCGTTCAATAAGAGGAGTATCTTTAGCACTCATACTCCTCATTTGCATATACACATTGGTATTTTTCTCTGAATTCACGTTGATGAGAGATTTTTCAATCAAAAACAAGAAACAACGTCCCCCGACAACAACAAAACAAAAAACAAACAAAAAACAAAAAACATGAAACGCATCGAAACTATATTAGTTGTGATTGTTGAATCGATAAAGGTCGCGCTGTAAAGGTCTATGGAAATAAAAAGAATCTTGTTTTCCAATCAGGTGACATATTAATGAAATATTGGTTTACGTAAATAAAAGTGCAACAAGCTCTATCCTCCACTTGCCACATTCAATATTTAAATGAGAGTTGCACCTTTTTTAAGATAAGAGAATTAAAGCCAAAACAAAAACGAAACAACAACCAAACGAAAAAACAAAATAAAATTTGAAACAAGACATCTAATCTTTCAGCATACCACTTGTATACTTTTCACTTTTTCTTTTGCGAGTGCATTGCTATACCCATAGATCAAGAATTCGACAATACAATATGTATTCTTGAATAATAATTTCCTTTAGTTAACCTAGAATGCATAAAGAAAGAGAGCTGGGAAAACCCCATTTCTTTTATGTAATTATAAGCCATGTTTCCTTTTTATTTCGTTGTTAAGTACACCTGAAGACTGATCTGAACTTTCAAAACTCAAACTTTTGCAATTCCGGAGTATTCTCAAATTCCGAGGTTATCATAATATCCTTTAGTTTCACTTTTTTGTATGATGTCAAATAATTTATTTCCTCAAACAGAGTTTGACTATGAAAGCATGTCTTCTTATAACCCAGCTAGGACACGTTGTCATGCAGTTTCACCAATTACAGCACAGAATATGGGCAACTGCAAATTATTGGTGGTTCAAAATTATTATCATTATTATTATTTTATCTCCTATTTCATTATAATTAACGTTTTATTAACTCTTAACATGCCAAATTAATTTGTAGTGAAAAAAAAACACGTAGATTTCTTTTTCAAGTTTTAAGATGATATGAAAAGGTCTTACTTGGTGTTAATGACTGGAAATTAACCCACAGACACAATACAAACAGTATTGTTGGTTTGAAATGCTTGTACTGCCAGCATTAAAGAGAAACTGACTTATTAAGATTGTATAGATAATAAGTACAATTGCATGAAAACGTGTACGTGGCACGCTAAGGGTAAGGGTTAAGGATCAAATTTTCTTCCATTATTTTATAGGGATACTTCAGCCTCAGTTTTATTTGAGCTTAAATGCAGCAAAATTAAACAAGTAGAAAGGCAAGTTGATTCTGTCAACAACAAAAAATGTCAAAAAACAAATCAAAGGAAAAAAAAAAAAAAAAAATGTCGAAAAAAAAGAAAGAAGAAGAAAAAAAATGACAATATGAAATTGATGAATTCCCAATTGCACTTATTTCGTAATTAGCGTGCGATTATGTAATGCAACTGGAAGTAATCACCTGGAAAAACGTCCTGATAACTTTTGGGCTTTATAGTAGTTTTATTGCCTTAAGTGAGAAAGAAGTTATAATTTACGTGCACACACACACACACACACACACACACACACACACACACACACACACACACACACACACACACACACACACACACACACACACACACACACACACTCACACCCACATACACCCTACCTCACCCAAACACAACATCACCCACACCCTCAATACACACTCAAACACATCCACACACTCCCACAACACACATCAATACCCACATCCTCACACCCTATCTCTCTCACACACACCCACATACACGCACCCTCTGTCACACACAACCCCCACTAACATTTTTGTAATAAAAATATAAGTTTTTAATCAGAAAGGAGAAATATTAACAGTGTATTTTGAATTGCTTATGTGTGTGTGTTTATGGATGCGTGAGGTTGCGTGTGTATGTGTGTTTGTGTGTGTGTGTTTTCGTGGGCCTTTATGCGCGAACATACGGTAAGTTATCAATTTTAAGTCAGGCATGCAAATATCTACATCAAAGGAGATATTACAGTGAACTGTAATATCTCTTTGATTAAACCATGGTAAGAATGTTCATACCTCAACCAAGACATTCAACCAAGTAACGGAAATCGGGGGAATTGTGACACGCCTATATACAGTGTGTCCCACAATAAATGCTAATGGCACTTTAGATGGGTATAATATTAAAATATATATTGTTTATAACTCTACACCCGTAAACTACCATTCGTTTTCTACAACTGGATGAAATTTTATGTGATATGGTCCAAGAATCCCAAAGATATGAGCATTTTGTCATTACACATCGGGAAACCTCTCCATCCAAGTTTGTATTGAGTAGTACCGGATGTGTCGAATAAAAGAAATCCAAGTTTGATCATTAATACTTTGAAAAATATTTCAGGAGTATTTATGAAATTTATATCACTGTAAAGTGCAACTCATTACCATTCTAATGATATGTCTCTCAGCTCACCAATACCACGCATCGCTGAACCCCATTGTTATGAAAAAGTCTTACAAAATTGTGAGTGTTCACTTTCGTGCTCCTTGACATGCGTTATTCAAAAGACTAAGAAAAAACCCAACTTTGATCATTAACATGATTAATGAGCGTGAAAGTGAAGCACTCACAATTTTGCAAGACTTTTTCAGAACAATAAGTTTCAGCGATGCGTAATATTGGTGAGCTGAGAGACATATCATTAGAATGGTAATGAGTTGCAATTTACAGTGATATAAATTTCATAAATACTCCTGAAATATTTTTCAAAGTATTAATGATCAAACTTCGGTTTGTTTTATTCGACACATCCGGTGCTACTCAATACAAACTTGGAGGGAGAGATTTCCTGATGTGTGATGAAAAAATGCTCATATCTTTGTGATTATTGGATCATATCAGATAAAATTTCATCCATTTGCAGGAAATGAATGGTAGTTTACGGGTGTAGAGTTATAATTAATATAATATTGTAATTTTGATATTATACCCATCTAAAGTACAATTAGCATTTTTTGTGGGACACACTGTATGGTGGCCTTTGTGAAGCCAAGTGTTCATTGCACTACAAACATGCTAAAAAATACGAAAACAAGATTAAAGAGTGTCACTCCAAGAGACACAATGTTGGCCATTACTCTGCATATACATAAAGTAAAACAAAAAATAGTGTATGGTTATAATACATATCATACTATGCATAATGAATAGGTTGTATACTTTAAAATAAATTTTGATCATTGGAACAGTTTAGTATAAAAGTCTCACTAAACTCTCTCACTCTTTCTCTCTCCCTATCTCTCTCTCTCTAACATTATGAATATCTGAGGTAAATCCCTTTCAACAAAGCCCTTTGGACTAAAATTTATTTATTAGAGGCAAATTTTGTTACAACCGATCTTCCAATTTAATTTACATGAATTCGTCAGTCGTATTGGGACATCCGGATTAATCAAATGGGTTTGTCTGCATGTGTAAGGGTACAAGTGTATAATCCATATGAAGAACGTTCCTGACAATCATACTTTTACAATAAGTTCGATATTCTTGAATATTATTATATCACAATGAATTAAATCAATATTTAAATCTATGTCCTGGCATAACGGTAATATAATAATGTATACTATATACATGTATTTTCTATTTCGACAATCCACAGTGCTGGTGAATATTGTGAATAGATGCTATCCTGATAACTTTATTATAATAAGACATTTATATCCAAATCTGTGTATAGGTGTATACAATTTTATTATCACCCTCATCATATTTTCGTATGTTAAGATTTCAAAGATTATTATTTTTTTTATATGAAGTGCGTTTTATTTTGACCGTCGCAATTCTGTCCCCCGACTTCAATATTGATAAATAACTTGTAATCCGCCTACACAGCAAAATCCTTTATTTACTGTTACAGGTCATACCATTGACAAGATTAAAAATAAGAGAAAATCTACCTTTAATGTAGCATGGAAAGGATTAATATAAGAACAAAAATATTTGATTTATCAACTGATCCTATCCCTTAGTTGTAAGTGAACATGAAATTAGAAAGAGTTTCTTTTTGTCTCAACATGATTTCATTCTCAGTAACGTTTAAAGTGATTGGTTCATCAACGTCAGCATAAAGAGCATCTATAACTAGATTCTTGTTCAACGTTAAGGAAAATCTTTCACCTCGTCCTTCTTTCATGGTATTCCTTGTAGATCATGGTCCTCTATATGGTACATTTCATTGATTGTGACCCCCTACCACTGCCAACACCACTACAACCACCACCACTAGCATAAACGGAATTCATTCCCTTATCTCCGTCTCTTATCAGGCATGGCATAGAGTGGAATCTCCGCATCACCATCATCATCATGATCATCATACGATTCTG
>CALNVZ010003429.1:15953817-15981979 GCA_940671915.1 Paracentrotus lividus
AGAATAGTACTATGTGATGTTCCTGAAGTGCGAATCGTTTTAAAACCTGTTCTGAGAATGATCATGTATATTTGTTTTATATCCCTTCCACTATCTTTTAATTTTTTATAATAACAAAATTATATAGTCTATGCTTACCTTTTCTTCGACAATAAGTACAAGTACTACAAAGCGCCGTTTTGTTCAGAGCACCGACGAAAAATCTTGCGAGGCCTGGAATCGAGTGAATTTGATGTCGATCTCATCACAACTCACACCATCAATTTGTGAACAAAAATCACGGAATATAGACTACAGCATACTTAATTTGCTTTCTGGAGTATTTAACGCTGTCAGTCGAGTTCATGAAATCCCACAATTTCCTCGTTCATGTATTACGCTGCGGGGGCATTTCATCAAAGGACTTGTCAGAACATTTTATCGACAACTTTGCTCTCAGCCAATCAGATGCAAGCAATTTCAGTAGCTTATAACAGTTTTTCGGATGGAAAATGTCTGACAAGTCCTTTGATTGAAAATGCCCCCCCTGAAATCTTCCGTTATTACCATCAATCTGGCAACTAGCTGGAGGCAGCCATTTTGTCTGTTTACAAACAAAAAATCAGCTGTTGCGCACCTGGTCAGTGCGCAGCTCGCGAAAGTTTCCCGGGCAGGCGCGCGGCAATGGCAGGGAGAATTCAGGTAAAAGCAAGCAGAGTAGCACCGCTCGCGTTGTGCTTTGCGCAACTCGTGAATACGGGTGGGGGGGGGTTCCGGAAAAACGTATAGTCCCAGTTTTTTATCCTAGGGAAAAACTGACTATACGTTTTCCGACCCCCCCCCACCCTATTCACGAGTTGCGCAAACGCAACGCGAGCGGTTGCTTACTCTGCCTGCTTTTACCTGAAATTCTCCACTGCATGCCACGGGAAACTTTCGGCGAGCTGCACTGACAGGTTGCGCTTACATAAACAGACGATCGAATTAGGCAAGGTAAGCATAGACTATATAATTGGTTCATGTAAAAAAATTAAAAGAAATGGTATATAGTGGAAGGATATAAAACAAAATTACAATGACTCATTCTCAGAACAGGTATTAAACTATCGCACTCAGGAACATCACATTATACTGTATTCTCTCTCGCGGCCGATGACGCCCCCACGTCGAGAGAGATATGTACTATGTGATTGTTCCTTCGATGCGAATAGTTTAACCAATCCTCGATTGTGATTGTATATTTGTATTACGATAGTTCAGTCATCGCTGAGAATAGCTGATAAAAAAGCGCAGCTAGCTGTGCGCGCCCGTGTGAATATTAAAATTGGCCTAAAAATTAAATACGCGGCGCTAATCGAGGCAATTTTACCCATTTATTGCTTATTAGGCGGACGTCAAACAAAAGAGATATCTTTTATTAAGAAAAATAAATAAAGTCGATTTTATTTTATTTTTCGGCCCTAACAAAAAATAAGTACGACGCACATTAAGAAACTCCAGTGCCACCTTAGCACTCCCCTAACGGTGAAATTGAAGGCAAAAAAAGCCACCTATAAACTTTCAGCCTAAATATCCGTTCGTAATACAATAATGGACGCTACGCATGCTGCCACCTAGCGGAAGTGGAGCTGCCAACGATTTTGACCTGACCCTAAAATGGCGATTAATATACTATCGAACAATATCATGATTTTTTCTTATTTCAGATCGCTCGAATTATGAAAAATACCAATAAGCTTATCAATTCGTGTGTCGACCCAATGGTCAAAGATAGACATGTCGTGACAGTCGCTTCCGAGTACAGGTGAAGCAGAGTTGCGTCTTTGTATTCTTACTTTTATTTTCATTCATAATTGATGCAGACGAGCATCCGATTCTTACTCAAATAGAGTTAAAGTATAAGTTCTTTAATGTAATCCTCTAAAATGAAGCCTATTAACAAGCCATCTATCTAGGTTCAACACCTTGCTTATGATGCCGGCTGGTCTGCTATCCTTGTGATATGACTAAGACAATGAATATGATTTTGGGTGCCTGTTATATCACCGTGAACTGACTGTAAAACAAAGATATATACAAATAAACAAGTTTACTTCCACATAAATTGTGATAGTATCAGCAGGTCGCTCATACGAGAAGAAAATGTTTATATTTAAAATGACAAGTTTGTCTGTAATCGCTCCTGAAGTATAGTTGGAATGAGAGAGATCTACACACAGAAAACAATAACAGAGTTCGGTATAGTCGAATCACCTGTACATAAAGAGGAGTCCAGATCGTCACTGTCCGTGCAGTATGACACATTAAATAAGTGTAGAGTTCCTAAAGCAGACTCTTTATGATTTCGTGTATACATACTGGGCTACACCTTTATTGCGAGTACGTACCTCTTGACTACCCTGAATTATGATGTCAACAGTGTTTAGACTCTGCATTGAGTGAGGTCATCTCAGGAGTGTATCAAACGTTCAACGCTTCCCAAACCGAGATATAGTAAGTACACGCTCGTGTATGTCTATCCTTCTTTGACTCTCAGAGCGTGGTAAGAGTCATATAGATAACTGGATCCCTCCTGCTAACGTCATTCGGTCTAGATAGTCTTCTCTTACAGATACTCTTCAGACTAATGCTGATTGCGTCGGTAGTTTGTCAATTCTTGTCAGGTGACAACGTTCGACCCCCCAAACGGGAAACCATATCAGAGTCTACCACCTTAGACTCCTACAGGAGTCAATTATACTTGGACCCAAGAGGGAGTTTAGATGACACCATATTAAATGGTAACCACTGCACTTTATTGGAGTCTACCCACTTGACACCTCCAGGAGTCTAACATGCACGACTCTTGTTGGGAGTCATCTCGGACAAATGCTAAACCCCCAAATGGAGTTTAGACAAAACCATATCAGAGTCTACCACCTTAGACTCCTAGCGAGTCCAGCACACTTGGACCCAAGAGGCAGTTCAGATGACACTGTATAAAGGGTTCCCACTGCATTTCATTGGAGTGTGTCCACTTGACCCCTCCAGGAGTCCAACATGCATGACTCTTGATGAGAGTCATCTCGGACAAATGCTAAACCCCAAAGAGTCATGTGGTGTGGCACATAGCCTCTAAGGTGTCATCTGCATGTACTCTTCAGTCTTCACTGTTGACTATTGAAGAGAATTGGATTCCTATGCCAGACTCCTAAAGCAGTGCAGTGGGTACCCTTGAATACGGTGTCATCTAAACTCCTTTGGGTCAAAGTATGCTTGACTCCTGTATGAGTGAAGGTGGTAGACTCTGATATGGTTTCCTCTATACTCCTCTGGGAGGTTGAGCATTTGTCCGAGATGACTCCCAATAAGGGTCATGCATGTTAAGACTCCTGGAGGGGTCAAGTGGGTAGACTCCAATGAGGTGTCATCTAAACTCCCTATGCTAGACTCCTCTAGGGGTCAAATAAGGAAGACTCCAATGAGGTGTCATCTAAACTCTGGTTTGGGGGGGGGGTCGACCGTTTGTCCCTGAGATGACAGCAAACGGAAGATTCAAAAACAGGAACGGGAACAAGACACGAAATAAAATACAACTTAACTTGATGAAGTCTGGTAGTGCACTGATTGATTCAAGGGCTACTTGGCCACATCAGAAATCATACTAATACAAGATAAATTTACATATTCAAATTAAGTCAGATTAACCAATAGAAATAAAGAGAATGGAGGAACCAACTCAAAATGTAAAAGTCCAATTCATAAGAATAACCAATAAGAGATAAGAGGATGTAGATGAATAAGATGAGATGATTATGTAATAAGAATGTTGAACAAAAGAATCAGATGTGGAATGTAATGAATGAAGACATCTGAATAGGAATGGAATGATAGAGAAGAAGATTGAAAGTCAAAGAGGAAATGGATGTGAACAAAGCTGAACTAAATACCAAAGCTGAATAGAAATAAGGTCAACTAACAAAGGAAACCTAAATGTACAACAAGCAGTCTTACGTATAATATCCTTCTTTAACAAAAATTGTCCTCAATTTTATAAATTCAATTTTTAAAAAAAATTATGTGATTTTCAATACTCTACCAGATTTGAATTATATAGGGTCACAGAGACTCTCTATGATATTTTCTCCCGACTCCTTTAAATAGTCATATAAACGTAGACATTTTGAAAGAGTTTTTTGTTGACACAACAGGCAGAAATCAGACTCTCGTTGTTTATTTTCAAATCATGGAGATAGTATAGAGGGTCACAAGACTCTTTATGTTACTTTCCCCGGTTCTTTTAATAGTCATAAAAGTATATACTCTTCGATAGAGTTATTTGGACACCATAAAAAGGAGAAATCCCACGCCTGATTGCTTACTTTTGGACAGATTCATGACGGACATAAGGGTATAAGAGACCTCCATGTATTCTCTTTTGACACTTCTCAATAGTCATTAAAACTGACTCTTCCGACGAGTTATTTAGAACACCAAAATGAGAAATCCCGACTCTGATGTTACTTTTTCAAATCTTAGAGGATTATAGGCGGTTCACAAGACTCTCTATGATACTTTCTCCCGACCTTTTTTAAATAGTCTATAATAGTGACTCTTCGAAGAGGTTAATATTGGACACCAAAAAGAGAAATACAGACCCTGATTGTTACTTTTGCCGATATTTTGAGGATTATATAAGGGTCAAAGAGACTCTCCATGATTCTCTTCCTGACACTTTTTCATAGTTATTAAAGTGACTTCTTCGAAAGAGTTCTTTTAAACACAAAAAGGAGACATGCCGACTCTGATTGTTACTTTTTTCAAATCATGAGCATTATACGGGGTCAAAAGACTCGCTATGATACTTTTTCCACTCCTTTTTAATAGTCATTATAAAGTGACTCTTCGAAAGAGTTATTTGGACACCAAAAAGGAGAACATCGACCCTATTGTTACTTTTTTCGATCATGAGGATTATAAAGGGTCACAAAGACTCTCCATGATACCCTTTCCTGACACTTTTCAATAGTATATAAAAGTGACTCTTCGAAAGAGTTACTTAGACACCAGAAAGGAGACCATGCCGACTCTGATTACTTTTTTTTTTCAAATCATGAGCGTATAGAGGGTCACAAAGACTCGTAATCTTTTTCCATCTTTTTAAATAGTCATAAAAGTGACTGTTCGAAAGAGTATTTGGACACCAAAAAGAAGAAACCTGACCTGATTGTTACTTTTGCAGATCATGAGGATCATAAAGGGTCATAGGAGACTGCTCATGATACTCTTTCCTGACGCTTTTCAATAGTCATATAACACTGACTCTTCGAAAGGTTATTTCGAACCAAAAAGGAGAAATCCCGACTCTGAATGTTACTTTTTCAAATCATGAGGATTATAGGGGTCACAAAGACTCTCTATGATACTTTTTCCGACTCTTTTTAATAGTCATTAAATAAAAGTGATCTTCGAAGAGTTATTTGGACACAAAAAGGAGAAATCCCGACCCTGATTGTTACTTTTTTCCGATCATGAGGATTTTAAAGGGTCACAAAGACTCTCCATGATACTCTTTCCTGACACTTTTCAATAGTTATATAAAAGTGACTCTTCGAAAGAGTTATTTAGACACCAAAAGGGGACATGCCGACTCTGATTGTTACTTTTTCAAATCATGAGGATTATAGAGGGTCAAAGAGACTCTCTAAGATACCTTTCCCTGACTCTTTTTATAGTCATACAAAAGTGACTCTTCGAAGAGAGTTATTTAGACACCAAAGGAGACATCCGACTCTTGATTGTTACTTTCTTGAATCATGAGGATTATAGAGGGTCACGAGACTCTCTATGATACCTTTTTCCGACTCCTTTTTATAGTGAAAATAAGATTGTGAACAGTTAAGGATCATGCTGACTCCAATAGAGGAAATCTGTGACTCTGATTAGCACTTGCAAAACCTCGAGGTCCACAGTGGGTCACGTAGACTCTGCATGGTGTATTATGCTGACTCCGTTAAGTCATGTCGACTCCTTTAGATAGGAAAATGTGACTCTTTATTGTAGTCTGGTCATCACGAGCCACTGATCGTGTCGCTTTGACACTTATTTTTTTCTGTGTGAAGGAAAAATATCATTAGAGTTTTATAGCATACGTATTTGGTTAAAACGGAACATATGTGTTACTCCTGATGTATATGTTGTATTTCTCACGTAATTATTTGCAGGAGAAACTTACAACAAAACTGTTTTTTGAATTACATTTTTTATGGCGACTCTGCTGACAGCAGATTTGCTGTAAAAATGCATATATTTTTATTTACAGTGTAAGCAATATGGCTTTGATGGTATTTTCGGATTATTTTGTTTTTGTTTTTTTCCCTTCTTCCCTTCTTTAAACAGTTGTTGCTGCCCATTATCTTGATTTTAATTTTGTTAGTGATCTAAATTATAGTTTATGTCGTATCGAAAACAATCGCGTGAATGGGGAAACTTTGCCTTTCTCTTATAATTCAAGTTATCATGAAAGCGAAAGCCCTTCCTCACTTATCCTGAGTGCTACTTATCTCATTGCCGAATCACTGGTACTAATAAACATTGAAAACATAGACAATATTAAAATTGTCCATTGTTTTATTTTTCATTTTATTGCCCAAGCACCACACCTACACACCCTCACACACAAACAAATACACACACACACACACACACACAACACACACACATCCTCACACGTACACACATGAAACACAATACGACATTGCCCAGCGAGGTAAAACAAAATGGGGTCCCAAAATGAATGAACAAAATGGCAAAAATTTGCATTTTGGGGATTGACGAACATTTATCTTACTTTTTCTATCCCCGGGGATGGTTTTGGGAACGTCCAAGATATAGCCAGGGTCCCGCAAAGTGAAAAAGGGGGACAAAAAAATCAAGAAATTAAACCAGAAGCAAAATGATGTTGCTGGTGCAAAATAAAAAATGTCCAAACTTTATGACAAACAGAGTATTTCGGTAACGAATTCTGACTTTATAGATTTTTTAATGGTAAAAACAGAATGCACAACTAAAACAATGTGCTTAAGTGAGAACATTTATTTCCGCTTAATACAGTACATTTCGTAGACATATTAACCATAATGCTATTTAGCAAGATTGGTCTTTTGAATTGAATTGAATTAATGTTTTATTAATTGATGATTCAGGCACGTAACTAGGATTTTTACGGGAGGGTTCGAAATCTGCAAAAGTGGACCAAAAGGTACATCAAAATTTTTTCACGTCACGTATGACCGCGCGATAAGCGGGGGGGGGGGGGTGTGTTCAAAATTTCTGCCTTCTCCCTCAAGAGAGTACCATATAATTAGCTTTAGGTAGGCTTAGATCGACCCCAAAGAAATTTTTATCCATTTTTTTTTTTTTTTGTAAAGCGGACCTCTGGTCGCCAGCGGGGGGGTTCGTTCGAACCCCCCGAACCCCCCCTGGTTACGGGCCTGTGATTTACTATTTAGGTAATCTACATAATGATCAGATTTACGATTTAACTAGGCTTTCTGAACACAATAATTACTTGAGATTTCACTTCGTAGAACTTTCACAAATTTCTGTCGAGATCACTCTTCCACCCTCATACAAGAAAAAAAACTTATAATTATAATTCACGATTTGCTTCTCAATGTAGATTCGATCATTATACAAAATAAACAGGCCGAGATATTTGCATAAAATATACAGGAGATTTAGGAATATTATTTTTTTCCAAAAGCACTGCCAAATATCGCAAATTTCTTATACTCGAATACTCTTCAATTGAAAATGAAAAAAAAGTTTGGTCATCCGAACATTTTGATGCAATAGTCCGACGGTCAGCAAAAACAGAATAGGTTCCGTTGGTCCGAAATAGAAATAGGGTTCGTTTTTCCTAATTTACCTTTGTCTGAAGGTTCATTGGTCCGAAATGAAATAGGGCTCCATATTCCAAATTCTGTTGTTTTTGTGTGTGTTTTTTTTTTTTTTTTTTAATGGGGGGGGGGGGGGTCGTTGGTCCGAACATGTGAAAGGTTTCGGAAGACTTGCTAAACCTATTTTATCTTTGACCACCAAAACTCCAGAATTATGATTGTGTGTTACTCCAAAGGTTTCGGAAATAAAATTGTAGGGTTCGTAAGACTTCAGAAAATGCATCCTTGAGTGTTGGTCAGATGATACAAAATGGAAGATCTTTCGCTTTTTCAAGGATGCTGATATTGATCCAGAATTGTTTGTCAGATGGCTAAGAGTGAGAGATCTGCACCTCTTTCAAGGATATCCACCCTCAACCTTTATTGTTAGGCAGGACATGGATGGGGAAATCTGTTGATCCTGATCATGATTCATAAAATTTCCTAGTCATAGAGCGGCGTTCCTGGATCTTTCACTCAACTACACGATCAGGTCCTGGATGTCAACGTCATCATACTGTTCCTCTTAATGTCGTTGGGTTCTTCTTGCTGCATGCTTGTGATGTCCGATGATAGATCCGTTTTCATATTGATCGACTAAGTTCGGAGAGTCATCGGTTGAATCTGATCGTGATTCAGGATTCATATCGCCAGGTATGGCATACATATGATAAAGAGCGATGTTCGGGTGCTCATTAGAACTCAAGA
The DNA here is from genome assembly GCA_940671915.1 of Paracentrotus lividus. Classification (NCBI taxonomy): domain Eukaryota; kingdom Metazoa; phylum Echinodermata; class Echinoidea; order Camarodonta; family Echinidae; genus Paracentrotus; species Paracentrotus lividus. Next base: position 15,962,424 of record CALNVZ010003429.1, read on the forward strand.
ATGAGCTCTCAGTCATGGCGTTACCAGAATCGCACATCATCTTGTCAGGTTCTTCGTAATCCACAGATTGATCCGTATTTGTTTCATCTACATCTCTCACTCTCAATGCTGTGTACTCTGGATCTCTTCTACGAGTTCCTTCTCAAGATTCATATCCTGTTTCGTCCTTTACAGATTCATCTTCACTCGAACCATGCTGATTTGTTCCTTCTTGATTGTGTTTGTTTTGCATCCGAACTCGGGTGAGCCGTTGGACAACTACTATCATAACCAAAACAAGTATGATAAATAGCAAAAAGAATGATTATAATGGTAAGGATTGTTATGGAAGGGTTGATTATCAAACCGTTACTTGTTTTAGAGGTCGTGTCTTCTGTTTGAGGAATTTTTGCAAATGACGTAAAATACTTATTCTTATCCAATGAAGAAATCGGCTGAATTGCTGAGGTCGATGGATGATCATAATGTGTGGTTGTAATCATCGATGATGTGGTAGTCGGGCTGGGTGTAGGATGTGTTGATGGCGACGACGACTTTTCTGATGTCCGTGGATGTGTCGTTATTACCATCGTTGATGCTGTGGATGTGGGATGTGTTGATGGCTGAGGCGGTATAATACAGGTTATGTTAGAACCGAGGTTCCTTTTCTCAGGATAAGGGTTAAACTCAATGCTGATACCGCTATGTAACCTTGCATTTAAAATGGTAAAGCTTAATGTATCTTGTTCAATAAAAGCTGTCTTATTTTATTCTTGTTCACGGTGATGTTTACTGCGAATTCTAAAGGAGGTCCGTGAAAGTTGTTGAGACCACAATCCACGATCCTTCTATTAGAGTTTGACCGGCTGAATGGATAAGAGTAGCAATCAGTACATGCCATAACTCGTACGTTGTACGTTTTTCTTGAATTCTTTTTAAACTGGCATGTGTAGTTTCCAGAATCCACTATATTGACATCATTAACACCAAGTGTAAATGATCTCTGGGGCCGTATTCCATAAACTATACTTAAGCAATTTGTCTTAAGTCTAAGTATTTTTCTAAGATTTTGTCCGTGGAAAAAAAATTTCTCAGCCTTTATACCAAACACGTTAAGCACTTTGTCTGAGGTCAGAAAGCATCAAGCAAAAGTCTGAATTTTATTAATATCGTCATTTTTAATTTTTGTGGTCTTTTGAGCTTGCCATATAATCTACATTAAAGTTAAGACACTAGGTAGTAGGCTTAAAGTTAGGATAAAATTCTCATTTTTTATAATTTGCGATTTGAAGGCGCAATTCCATTTAAGACTTTTGACTTGGCAAAAATCTAAGAATTTATGCTTCACTGCCAAAAATAGGCCGGACAGAATTCTTAGTAAGGCGTATTTATGGAATACGCATTTAAAAGATAAGCAAAAAGGCTTAATGTCATGCTTTTATGGAATACGGGCCCTGGTTTAAAAAGGAGAAAAACGTACTTCATGGTGTTGTGAAAAATGATTATTGTCAACATAATCATATAAAGTAGCCTTGGTTGTTAAGAGATTTTACTGCAGCGATGTTTTGGTTAAATTGGACCCTTCTATGTTTCTATACCAAAAGATAAAACCAGAAGATCCGCCGACACTGCAATTCAGAGTAATGTTCTCCCCAACATTCGCTAAAAAGATATCACTGGCTTTCACCTGAAATTCACCACCGTTGAAAAAGAGTACCACAAACATAATAGCAAAAGCATAAGACACAACAACTCCACGGCTGAACGCCATCTTGAAAATGACAAAATTATGTGTAGGCCTACCAAGTCTATAATTTACTGATTACCAGACCTCAATGTTTGTACAATAACTGGAGCAATTTATTATTTTTCGTGGCCCTCTTTACGTATCTTGTGTCAACTCTATACAATAAAGTGATCACGTATTGAGTAGCATGAATATAATAACAATGATTTATATCCCGAAACTGATACTTTTACAAGTGATGTCTGCTACCGTATTTTATGAATTTATTGTTAAACGGAATAAAGACATATTTTGTATTTTGTATTAAAGCAGGAAATTCCTCTTTTAGATCTTGCTTTTCAATATTTTTCTTCTTCTTCTCTGCAATAATAAAGGAAATTAAATACATATTCCTTATGGTTTTTTTTTTAACAGCCAGCATTAATAGTGACCTCAACTTTATTCCCTACCGTCTCCCTTCTTTGGACACTTTATATTTCGATTAGGGTTTAGGCAACGGGTATGTTGCAAACTCGTGATATGGTAACTGTCATTTATATTTTCCCTACCCACGTTGGCAAATAAAAATTGAGAATCTTACTGATATTTTCAATAATGATCCGGGGATGATATTTTAAACAAACACATCCTCTCTTTCTCTCAGCATCGTTATTCATCTCTTTCATCTCCCCTCCCCCATCCTCCTATTCTCAGACCGCTTTCTGTTATTCTGAACAACAACATCCATTCAACAATCCTTTTCCTCATCGTTTTATATCTGTATCAGGTTTTGTCCTCCCATCCCTTATATTCTCATTTCATCCTGTCTGTTTCTCAATCAAATTTTAAAAGATTCAAAGTGTTATTTTTATATAATAATATTGAAATCTTTCATGTTCAACTCTCACCTCCCAAGTCATATCTCGTATTTTGTAAATATTTACAATTCACTATGATTCAATATTCGAACCCTTGATTATACGCTCCAAAGTCTAGTAAATTAATTATTTCACCACGACCCTTCAACATAATAATGTTTTAACATAAGAAACGAGTGTAAATTAGATTTAAATACATTTATTTTAAGAAAATGTAGTCCAACATTTCCAGTGTGTAGACGTATTTCCTCGATACGGTTGTATATTTCAACCGTAATTTCTTATGATGCTCGAGGATTTGGAAAAAAAGCAATAATTTGTATTGTGCCTACACTGCAAAATCCTTTATTTACTCTGTTATCAGACCATGCATTAACAAGATTAAAATATGAAAATTCTTCCTTTAATGTAGCATGGAAAGAATAAATGTAAGAACAAAAATATTTGATTTATCTGCCAATCTCTTCACTTCTAGAGTGTGTTCAATGTCCAGTTTCAAATTTATACGCCAACATGAATCATGATACAAAACGCTGATATAAAGAGAAACAAAGTGTGTGTTCATTGTCCCCCATCCCAGGCCGGTCGTAAAAGTAAACGTGTTTAAAATCTAGATTCGGAGGAAAATCAAGAGTGTGTTCAATGTCCAGTTTCAAATTTATACGCCAACATGAATCATGATACAAAACGCAATTACAAAACGCTGATATAAAGAGAAACAAAGTGTGTGTTCATTGTCTTCCATCCCCGGTTGTAAAAGTAAACGTGTTTCAAATCTCGATTCGGAGGAAAATTTAAACGCCGAAAAACACAATCAGCTTCAAATTTACGACCTTGAGCATCGCGATTGCTACGAAATGCGACACTAAACAGGACTGAGTTTTCAAACGAGTTTAAATGTGCTCTCGCAATGGAAGCTTCCGGTGCAAGTGGAAAAAGGAGAAGATGTTTGTTTTTTGAGAACGGGAAATTTAAAGACGATGGAAGTATAATCAGCTTTAAATTTTCGACACTGAACGGTGCACCGCTCATCGCGTTGTGTTTTGTGATTGCGTTTTGTATCATGATTCATGTTGGCGTATAAATTTGAAACTGGACATTGAACACACTCCAAAACGCCGAAAAAGATTCGTTTTGAAACACAATCAGCTTCAATTTTACGACCTTGAGCATCGCGATTGCCACGAAATGCGGAACTGAACAGGAATGAGTTTTCAAACGTGTTTAAATGTGCTCTCGCAGTGGAAGCTTCCGGTGCAAGTGAAAAAAGGAGAAGATGTTTATTTGTTTAAAGGGGAATTTAAAGACGATGGAAATATAATCACCTTTAAATTTTTGACACTGAACGGTGCACCGCTGATCGCGTTTGTGTTTTGTAATTACGTTTTGTATCATGATTCATGTTGGTGTATAAATTTGAAACTGGACATTGAACACACCCTAAGCGAGCATGAAATTAGAAACGGTTTTTTTTTTGTCTCAACATAATTTCAAATTGGTTCATCAACGCCATGAAAGAGAGCATCGACAAAGTTCAAGCAGGTCTTTTACCTGGCCCGACCTGTATGTCATTCCTTGTAGATCCTGGTCCTCTATAGAGTCCATCTCATTGATTGTGACACCCTTACCACCCACTACCACCACCACTACAACAATCACCACCACCACAACCACCATCACCACTGTAACAACGACCACCACTAGCAGAAGCGCAATTCATTCCCTTATCTCCGTCTCTTATCGGGCATGGCATAGAGCGGAATCTCCGCATCACCATCATCCTCGTGCGATTCTGATCCTGGTCTACTCTTTGGATTATTTTTCGTAGACCTACGTCCTTTATTCGGCATAGCATAGAGCGGAATATCATCCTCACACCCTTTGCCTGACATTGCGATATTTTCATATTGGTTCTCTTGTTCTCGTTTGGTCTTTGTCGGTTCGTGGTGAGGAATCATCGCTTTGTTGCAATGGGGATTCATCAAGTCCGAAGGTTCGCGGATTATTTTTGTAACTGCTACACGTTTAATGATTCCTGTTTTGTCCGGGACGGTGTAGAGTACGGTGTCCAGCTGATCGTCCGATGTCGAAGCCGATCTTGCAATGACTCCGTCACTCGATTTGTACAAAATATTATCCACCAATTCACAGGGTTGTGTTTGTGACACTTCTTCTCTCGATTCATAATCCTGTTCGCCCGGTGCAGCTTTATCAGCAGAAGGTCCACTCGTATCATCCTGATATGATTTGCTTTTATGTTGTCCTTTGGCTTGCTTACATCGGACAATAACAAAGATTACTATCAGTACAACTAAGACAAAAGAACCAGCAGTAGTTATAAAGAGAACTGTCGCGCTGTCAGAGTTGTTGTCTTCCAGAGATGGTTCATATGTTGTAGACATTTTTGGTAATACTGAACTGGTCGACATAAATGAGCTCGTGTCAATATTATTTTGCAAGGGCTTGGTAAAAGTACTGAAGAATGTTGCATTGGACGTAAAAGGGGTATCTGTAGCGGATGGAGAAGACCGCTTAATTGCCGAGGTCGATTCCTGATCGTATTTTGTGGCTGTAATTACTGAGGTGGGGTTATGTGAAGGATATGTTGACATGGTTGATACTGACGACAACTTTGTTGATGTCGATTGATATTCATGTTGTGCGGTTGTAGTTATCGATGAGTTGGTGATCGGGCTAGATGTAGGATGTGTTGATACTGACGACGACTTTTCCGATGTCCATGGATATTCATGTTGTGTGGTTATAACCATCGTTGATGCTGTGGTGAGACTGGATGTGGAATGTGTTGATGGCTGAGGCGGTACGATACAGGTTATGTCCGAACCGAGGTTCCTTTTCTCAGGATAAGGATTAAACTCAATTCTGATACCGCTATATAACCTTGCATTTGAAATAGTAAAACTTAATGTATCTTTTTCAATAAAAGCTGTCTTATTTTTATTCTTGTTCACGGTGATATTTACTTTGTGTTCTAAATGAGATTCCTGAAAGTTGTTGAGACCACAATTCACGATCTTTCTTTTAGGGTTTGACCCGCTGGGTGGATTAGAGTCACTGTGGCAAACTGTACATTCCATAACTCTTACGTCGTATGTCCTAAGATAATTATCTCCATCAAATCGACATGTGTAGTTTGCAGAATCCGCTAAATTAATATTATAAATAACAAGTGTAAATAATCTCCTAATGGAAGAACTTACATAGTGCTGTGAGAAACGAGTATTTCTATAATCGGGATAGAGTTGGCCTGAATCATCACTTGATTCAACTACGGCGATGTATTCTCCTCTATTTTTATACCAAAATATAGGGCCATCATATACACCACTGCAATGCAGAGTAATGTTCTCCCCGACATTCGCTAGAAAGATTTCACTGCCTTTCACTTGATATCCACCAGCGTTGGAAAAGAGTACCACAAACATAATAGCAAAACCATAAGACAAAACAACTCCACGGCTGAACGCCATCTTGAAATTGACAAAATTATGTGTACCAAGTGTATAAAATGTAATAATTAACAGACCTCACTGTTTGTACAATAACTGGAGCATTTTTATGGCCCTCTTTACGTATCATGTGTCAATAACGTGATCACATACTGAGTAGAATGAATATTATGACAATGATTTATATCCCGAAACTGATACTCTCAAGTCGCCTCTGCTACGTACTTTCTTAATCTATTGTTGAACGGAAAGAAGACATATACTTCCTCTTCAAACTTTTCTTTTTTCATTTTCTTCTCCGTAGTATTCCTTGATTTTTAATTTAGCAGATAGTCTTATTAGTGGCTCTAGTTCACCCAGCCTTCTCCCTACTCTGAACCAGTCATTTTGCGGTAAGGAGGAGGTAAAGAGGGTTAAGGCTACGGAATGTTGCGATTTCTCATTATGAATACTGTCATTGGTCATTTCCCTGTAATCGACAATATTCGCTGATATTTTCGACGTCGATGCCAATGGCCGATGAACATCGACTCCTCCCACTTGCTCTTCTCATTTATCCCACATGGTCAATTTCCTCTCCTCTGCATTATTCTTCATCTCTGTCACCCCCCCCCCCTCATCCTCCTATAATACAATACAAGTTTTTCTCATCTTTAAGAACCCCCTTCCGTACCTTTCCTCGTCGCTTCATAAATATCTGTAGGCTATCAGTCCTAATCTCTTTCATTTTTCCTCTTATCCCTCACCTTCTCTAAGAATCCTATCCGTAATTTTCTCATTCTAATTTTCCAAGATTCAATTTTTTTTTAAATATAATACTATTTAAATCTGTATTGCTCAAATCCCACTTCCCAAATCCTATCTTGTATTTTGACAATCTCACAATTTGATCCCCTTCCATCAGCTTCTTAACCAACAATATGATTTTGGTGGTTATATCACCTAAGCAATTTCGGATTATTTTTTTTTCTTTCTCCTCTTCTTTAAGCAGATATCTCTATTTTAATGTTAATGGTGATCGAAATTATAGTTTATGTTGTATCGAAAACAATCGCATGAATGTAGTATTTTCGCCATTTACTTTACGATTCACATTATTATGAAAGCGAAAGCCCTTCTCTCACTTATCCTGAATGCTACTTATCTCATTGCCGAATCACTTAAATGGTACTAATAAACATTGAAAACATAAACAATATTGTTTTATTTTTCATTTTATTGCCCAAGCACCACACCTTCACACGCTCACACACAAAAAAATACACAAATACACACACACACACACACACAAACACACACAAACACAACCTCACACAAAGAATTTATGAATGGAGGGTAGGTGTCACCAAAGGCGACATAGTTTTAAAAAAAATACTGAATAAATACATGATTTGCTTCTATATTCACATGGTATAGAAATAGTCTTTTTATCATTAATTTTGTACAAATAAACAAATCGAGATATTTACACAAAATATGTTATAGCATAATTTCCTTCATATTTAAGTAAAAAGGAGGATTCCAGGCTGAATTTGAAATGTTTTGCAAAATAAAGTAAAATTTAAAAAGCATAACACCGAAAGTTTCATCAAAATCGGATGAGAAATAGCAAAGTTATGAATTTCTTAAATTTTTGAAGAAAAAAAATGAAATATTCAAATGAGCAAACTCATGTTGTCAAAGTCCCATTACTTCTTGTGTATTTTATTATATAAATCCTATTATTCGGATTTTTTTCATACATTGCGTATAAAAAAATCTGTCCCTCATACTGAAATAAGTAAAAGCATTTGTGACCTTGAACATTCCACAAGGAGTTATCCATGTCTTTTATATCCTTAGGGCAGAAAATCTGGATAATTAGTATATCATACAATAAAATACAAAGAATTCCCATGACCATGACGACGATCATCCTGACCACCATCACCACCGTGACTACTACCTTGACGACCACTACAACCAACAACACCAGCAGCACGCCGCACAGTGGGCCAGGCGTTAGTAAAAGTGCGCCAAAACTAGGATTTGGTGATCAAAACAAATTCGTTTTTTTTTTTAATGTTCTGAGTAAATAAAACAACCTCTTGAACATCTCCATATAATATTTCATCTTGAAAATGTTTTTTAGTTGGTTATTTTCCTTCGAGAGTACCGGTAATTGTCTATTTTGGGAGAAATCTAGTGTAAATTACGCTTTTTAGTTTTTTGAGAATTGTAGCTACAAAAAATGTTCATTTGACTTCAAAATTAATTTTCATGTTTAGAAATACATATTCTAGCTTACCATAAAATTTAAAAGCAAAATCTTGCTCCGTTCAGAAGTAATTTCAGAAGAAACCGATAAATTATGGCAGAAAATTATATAATTTTTTTCATGTGGAAATATATTCATTATTGCCGTCGATTGCCCCGCGGAAAATGCTACGAATGACTTGGTTATAGTGTCAGCTTTACAGAGATACCAAATTTGGCTGCCCGTTTTTGCCCGTTTTTGACTTAGAACCAATTTTCCGTCCGCCCGTTTGCTAAATTTATTGCCAAAAACTGCCAAGTTAGTGAAAAGCAGCCGCGCCGCTGCGCAGTTGGCCACGTACAATCAAAACTGCGCCAAAACAGGCATTTGGTTATCAAATCAATTTTAATTTTTGTAATGTTTCAAGCAAAGATTTCAAAATCTAGTCATGTAGGTGAAATATTTCTTCTTAAAAATAATTTTGAGTGGGTCAGTTCGCTTCAAAAGGATCCCAATTTTCAATTTAAGGGTATATATATGTGTAAATTACAAGTTTGATAATGTTTTCAATGAACGAATTCTGTGATTTGCTTCAAAATGCACTCGCCTGTCTCAGAATAGATACTTTAACTAATTGTAGAGTTTAAAGGCAAACCCTCATTAAATTCCGAGGTTATTTTTGAAGAAAGGGGGGGGAATAGGGAAAATTGCGAACTTTTCTTACATACGCTTAAATGGTCACTATTGCTGCCTATTGCTGAGCTAAAAATACTTTGAGCCCCTTTATTATAGTTTCTACTTTACAGTGATACCAAATTGGGCTGCCACCTTCTGCCACTTTTTGAGTTAGGGTCAATTATTTTCCACTAATATGTTTGCCTCTTTTAACGCAAAAATCTGCTATCAAAGCGCATTATGTTTATAAAAATTTTAATGTAGGTCGTATAAATACTCGATTCGAAAACCCAACATTGCAACACAACAAAAACAGGAATACAACGATTTTTGGAAAATATTGGCATGCGCATGAGGTGCTTCTATGTGAAAGTGGGGGGACCTTTATACTGTTTAACCCCTTCTATCTGATATTCACCAGGCTACTCTTAATTTTGGAGAATGATATTGCGAATATACCGCTTTAATTACTACTTACTACATTAATTTCCATCATTATCAAGTAGGAAAAAAGCCTATTGCACTACAATTTCTATTTGCCTAGGTATGTGTTAAATAGCCATACTGGTCCAATAAAAACAAATTTTTCATGACCTCAATGAAACTAACGAAACGGTGTAGTTTGGTCCTTATTAACTTATACTAAATTAAAATGAACCTGTCAAGTATAATGCATCCATGCCTCGTCCAATGAGAAAAAAGTATTTCAATGACGTCAAATCATTTAAAAATGCTCCAATTGTACCCCAGTCATTGCCAGTGGTCTATAGAAGCTCCTTTCATGTCTCATCTATAAAAGTTAATCAGGAAAAGAACGTTTTGCGGATAAAATGACTTCATAGAAATTTGAAATCATTGTATTTCTTATGTCTCGAAACCACATTTTAGTCACACTCATCAAAAGCAAAATGAAAATTTTCATGCGTTACCATTAATACTTTTCATTGACCAATCAGAAAACAGTATTTAGATGACGTCACACAAATTTGAAAATGTTCTTATCGAATTCTACGAGTCTGAAAACCCCAGACCGACCCCCAAAATGAATTTATTATGTTGTCTTCAAAGAAAAATAAGTTTTGGCGCAGTTCGAGGTGATTCTGGCCCACTGTGCGCCGCCACCAACACATCTTCTTTAGATCCTAGTTCATTCTCTTATTTTCGTCTTTTATCGGGCGTGGCATAGAGCGGAATCTCCGACTGCGATTCTGATCCTGGTCTACTCTTTGGATTATTTTTCGTAGACCTAGGTCCTTTATTCGGCATAGCATAGAGCGGAATATCATAATCACGACCTTTGCCTGTCATAGTGACATCTTTATACTGGTTCTCGTGCCCTTGTTTGCTCTCTGTCGCTTCGTGGTGACGAATCATTGCGTTATTGCCATGGGGATTCATCAAGTCCGAAGGACCGCGGATTATTTTTGAAACTGCTACACGTTTAATGATTCCTGTTTTGTCCGGTACGGTGTAGAGTACGGTATCCTGCTTATCGTCCGATGTCGAAGCCAATCCCTCAATGACTCCATCACTCGATTCGTACAAAATATTATCCACCAATTCACAGGGTTGTGTTTGTAACACTTCTCCTGTCAATTCATAATCCCGTTCGCCCGGTGCAGCCTTGTCAGCAGAAGGTCCATTTGTATCAATCTGATAAGATTTCCTTTGAAGACGTCTTTTGGCTTGCTTACGTCGGACAATGAGAAAGATCACTATCAGAACAACAAAGACAAAAGAACCAGTAGTAGTTATAATGAGAACTGTCGCGTTGTCAGAGTTCTTGTCTTCCAGAAATGGTTCATATGTTGTTGACATTTTTGGTAACATGGAACTGGTCGACATAAGTGAGCTGGAGTCATTATTCTTTTGCGAGGGCTTGGTAGGTGTACTGAAGATTGTTGCATTGGACGTAAAAGGGGTATCTGTAGCTGACGGAGTAGACCGTTTAATTGCCGAGGTTGATTCCTGATCGTATTTTGTGGCTGTAATCATCGATGATGTGTTAGTTTGGCTAGGTGTAGGATGTGTTGATGCTGACGATGACTTTGTTGATGTCCAAGGATGTTCATGTTGTGTGGTTATAACCATCGTTGATGCTGTGGTGAGGTTGGATGTGGAATGTGTTGATTGTTGAGGCGGTATGTTGCAAGTTATGTTCGAACCTCGATTCACCTTTTCAGGGTAAGGGTTAAACTCAATGCTGATACCGCTATATAACCTTGTATTTGAAAGAGTAAAGCTTAATGTATCTTTTTCAATAAAAGCTGTATTATTTTTGTTGTTGTTCACGGTGATGTTTACTTTTTGTTCTGAATGAGGCCCGTGAAATTTGTTGAGACCACAATTCACGATTTTTCTATTAGGGTTTAACCCACTGTCTGAATAAGAGTGGCAATCCGTACATTTTATAACTCGTACGTCGTATGTCTTACGAGAATATCCGTCAAACAGACATGTGTAGTTTGCAGAATCCGCTATATCGGCATCATAAACACTTAGTGCAAATGATCTCTGGTTAGAAGAATCCACTACATGCAACTGTGAGAAATGATCTTTGACAACATTTGAATATAAGAAGCCTTCATCGTCAATAGAACGCACTGCAGCGATGTATTGGGGGTTGGATCCTTCTCCGTTTCTATACCAAGCGATATAACCAGGATGTCTACCTGTACTGCAATTCAGAGTAATGTTCTCCCCAACATTTGCTAGAAAGATATCACTGGCTTCCACCTTAAATCCACCAGTGTTGAAAAAGAGTACCACAAACATAATAGCAAAAGCATAAGACACAACAACTCCACGACTGAACGCCATCTTGAAATTGACAAAATTATGTGTAGGCCTACCAAGTCTATAATTTACTGATTAACAGACCTCACTGTTTGTACAATAACAGGAGCAATTTATTATTTTTCATGGCCCTCTATACGTATCGTGTGTCAACTCTATACAATCAAGTGATCACGTATTGAGTAGAATGAATATAATGACAATTTTTATATCCCGAAACTGATACCTTTACGAGACTACTCTGTTTCCGTACACTCTAAAAACTGAAGTGCTGTTTTTAGCTCTTCAGAGGCTGAAATCAGCACTTTTTAAGAGCTTGCATAGTGACTGCAATCAAAGTGCTGTTTAATTGCACTCAAATTGCTGTTTTAGCACTTTCACGTGAGCTGAACTTTCAGCAAAAATGGGCAAAAACAGCATGACATCGTTGGGATTCGAACCCTGGGTCTCCTGCATAAGAAGCGCTAACGAGCACGTTAGACCAATTCACCAGTGGCGGATCCAGGATTTTATTATAAAGGGGGCCCAAAATCGGAATTTCAGATTTTTGTAACACCCTAATTTTTTTCCTGTTACACCGGGTGTTAATTTTTTTGGGCCTTCGGCCATGAATGAGGTCATCATGTATCAGCCATAGGGGTAGGCTTAGGGGTCAATCGGCCCGCTCGTCTATTTTTACTCCGCTCTCTCTTTTTTTTTTTTTTTTTTGCTTAGGGGGGGGGGGCCGGGCCCGTCTCCCCCCCCCCCCTGGATCCGGGCCTGAATTAACATCTCACGATTGCTAGCGGATCATATGTTGATGATGAACTTTCTTCAAATTTGCCGTAATCATCTACTATGCTGTCATAATTAAATCCAGTTAGCGAGATCTCCGTTGGTCTATTGGTAGCGGTCAGCGGTACTCTTCCATGTCTAAGTGGAACCCGAATCCCATATCGACATTGAACATTTTTTGTTGATAGATTAACACTTTGGCAAGTGCTAAAATAACACTTCAGGTGCTGATATAGCCTTCAAGTGCAGTCACTGTACGAGCACCCAGAAATTAGCACTTTATTTTTCCGAGTGTATTTTCTGAATTTATTGTTAAACGGAATGAAGACATATTTCGTCTTTTTAATTAACACAGGAAATTCCTTTTTTAGATCTTCCTCTTTACAGTGTTTTAATTCTTTCTTCTTCTTCTTCTCTGCAATAATAAAGGAAATTGAATACATATTCCTTATGGTTTTTTTTTTAACAAACAGCATCAATAGTGACCCCAGCTTTATTCCCTGCCGTCTCCCTACTTTGGACCCTTTGGCCCGAATTCACAAAGGTGGATTCTGCTAAATCCATGGTTTCAACCCGGGTTTGACCTAGGATTGGACCTAGGATTTTCGATTTGGTATTCACAAAGGTGGATTTGACTGAATCCACAGATAGTGTCATAATACATCATAATTTGGGTCAACTGTTGGTGAATCATAAACTGGTGGATCCGTGGAGCCGTCGATTAAAAAACCCACGGATCCACGGATCCGTGGGTTTTGCAGATTCCTCCTTTGTGAATTCGGGCCTTTATATTTCGACTAGGGTTTAGGCAACGGGTATGTTGCAAACTCGTGATATCGTAACTGTCATTTATAATTTCCCTACCCACGTTGGCAAATAAAAATTGAGAATCTAACTGATATTTTCAATGATCCGGGGACGATATCTGAAACAAACACATCCTCTTTCTCTACATACATGCTCTCTTTCTCTCAGCATCGTTATTCATCTCTTTCATCTCCCCTCCCCCACCCTATTCTCAGACCGCTTTCTGTTATTCTGAACAACAACATCCATTCAACAATCCCTTTCCTCATCTTTTTATATCTGTATCAGTCCTAATCTCTTTCGTTTTGTCCTCCCATCCCTCATATTCTCATTTCATCCTGTCTTTTTCTCAATCAAATTTTAAAAGATTCAAATTGTTATTTTTTATATAATAATGTTGAAATCTTTCATGTTCAACTCTCACCTCCCAAGTCATATCTCGTATTTTGTATATATTTACAATTCACTATGATTCAATATTCGAACCCTTGATTATACGCTCCAAAGTCTGGTAAATTAATTCCTCCTATCGAAAGCACCATTCTACAGAAACTGCCCTACTCAAACTCTTAAATGACCTCCTTTTGACCGTTGATAAAGGTAACGAAGCAGCTTTAGTTCTTTTAGATTATACAGCAGCTTTCGATACTATTGATCACAATCTATTACTTCATCGTCTTCAACACCATTTCTTCATATCCGGTACTGTTCTTGAATGGATTAGGTCATATCTTCATAGTCGCACCCAGCAAGTCATCATCAATGACTCGGTTTCTGATCCATTCCCCCTGACCTGCGGGGTCCCGCAAGGTTCCGTTATCGGTCCACTCCTCTTTATTCTTTACACCAGTCCACTGTCAAAAGTTATCGAATCCCACCCAGGTGTGCAGCATCTCGTATACGCAGATGACACGCAGATTTATATTACATTAAAACCAAGTGAAAAAATTGACGCAGCTCAAAAGATCCACAATTGTCTTAACAAAAGTCAGAAATGATTCATATATTTTCTAAATTCAGGAAAACCAATTCATTTCCGGATTTAGTGACTGGAAATATTTCTATGAAGAGTAGTGAGTGGGTACGTGATCTTGGTTTGACGATTGACAAAAATCTCACCCTACAGCAGCACATTAAGCAAGTCTGTAAGTCTGCATCTTTTGGATTGTTCAAAATTGGAAAGATTAGGAAATTGCTTGACCGACCCACAACTGCAAAATTAACTCATGCATTTATTTCCTGTCACTTAGATTATTGTAATTCTGTATTTTCTAACCTTCCTCGTACACACTTACTTCCACTTCAACGAATACAGAATTCTGCTGCAAGACTCGTCTCCCTCTCTCGGAAATCTGAGCCAATTACTCCAATCCTCCGTTCTCTCCACTGGCTTCCAATACATCACCGAATATCTTTTAAAGTTCTCCTACTTACATACAAAATTTTGAATGGACTAGCCCCAAAATATCTCACAGATCTGATTTCTTTACGTTCCAGTACCTCTTCTAGACCCCTTCGTTCATCGTTTACTAGGCAGTTAACTCCTGGACCTCGTACGTCCACAAAATATGGTGATCGTGCATTCTCAGTAATTGCCCCTTCTCTTTGGAATTCCCTTCCCACTTACTTACATCAGGCCACTTCAATCAATCAGTTCAAGACCCTCCTAAAGACTTGCCTATTTAGTAGACCTTAGTTTTTTTGTTTTTTTTTTCTGGAATGACCAAGTTGTGGGTCGGTCATTGGAGGTGCACACCAACTTTGATTTTTAGCATTTTTTGCATGTATTCATTTAGTACTTTAGTACTTGAATTTGTTAATTGATATTAGATTTGTGTAATTTTTGTATTTGTACTCATATAATTCATAATTCCGTTAATGCCCTTAGAAACACCTGTATTAAGCGCAATATAAATGTAACATATTATTATTATTATTATTATTAATTATTACACCACGACCCTTCAACATAATAATGCTTTAACATAAGAAACGAGTGTAAATAAGATTTAGATTTATTTTAAGAAAATGTAGTCCAACATTTCCAGTATGTAGAATATAATTAGCTCTTTCGCTGACATATTTCCTCGGTACTGTATATTTCAACCGTAATTTTTTATGATGCTCGAGGATTTGGGGAAAAAATAACTTGTATTGTGCCTACACTGCAGAATCGTTTATTTACTCAGTTAGGGTAGATGTAGGGAATCGTATCAGGACATCTCCCCCGGAGGACAACTCCCCGGGGACACCCTTACAAAAATGTCCTGTGGTATTCCTATGGTATTTCTGAATGTCCTGTGGTATTCATATGGTATTTCTGAATGTCCTCCTTGTTATTCCTATGGTATTCTATGGTACAATAAAATACCATAGAAGTACCATAGGGAAATACCACACAGGAAAAGGGTACCATAAGAATACCATACAGCAGTGCTGTGGTATTTGGCACAAATACATATGTATGGTATTGCTGAATGGTTTTTTGGCACAAATACCATATGTATGGTATTTCTGTAGGTTTTTTTGGCACAAATACCATATGTATGGTATTTCTGTATGGTTTTTTGCACAATACCATATGTATGGTATTGCTGTATGGTTTTTGGCACAAATACATATGTATGGTATGCTGTATGGTTTTCTGGCCAAATACCATATGTATGGTATTTCTGTATGTTTTTTTTGGCACAAATACCATATGTATGGTATTCTGTTATGTCTTTTTTGGCACAAATACCATATGTATGGTATTGCTGTATGTTTTTTGGCACAAAAACCATTATGTATGGTATTGCTGTTATGGTTTTTTGGCACAAATACCATATGTATGGTTTCTTGGCACAAATATTGTATGGTATTTCTGTATGTTTTTTTGGCACAAATACCAATGTATTTGGTATTGCTGTAAGGTTTTTTGGCACAAATACCATATGTATGGTATTTCTGTATGTTTTTTTTTGCACAAATACCATATGTATGTATTGCTGATATGGTTTTTGCGCACAAATACCATATGTATGGTATTGCTGTATGGTTTTTGCACAAATACCATATGTATGGTTCTTGGCACAAAATACCATATGTATGGTTCTTGCACAAATACCATTGTAGGTATTGCTGTATGGTTTTGGCACAAATACCATATGTATGGTATTTTCTGTATGGTTTTTTGCACAAATACCATATGATATTTAGTATTATGTATGTTTTGCACAAATACCATATTGTATGGTATTGCTGTATTTTTTTTTTGCACAAATACATATGTATGGTATTTCTGTATTGGCTTTTTGGCACTAATACCATATGTATGGTATTGCTGTATGGTTTTTTGGCACAAATACCATATTATGGTATTGATGTATTTTTTTTTTTGCATAAATACCATATGTATGATACTGCTGTATTGGTTTTTTGCCACAAAATACCATATGTATGGTATTGCTGTTATTTTTATTTTTTTTTACAATATACCATATGTATGTATAGTCCGGCATCCAGAAGATTTATTCAAGCGAAAAGCGCCGGAACAAACTGACCCATAGGGGGTTGGATGGACCCTGGGCCTCACAAAAATGAATTGCTGCCCGGTCTGAGCTGTGCCTTCCGCCAAAATCACACATTTTGTGACGTCACTACGGAAGTTACTTTTGAGACAATGTACAGGGAGGTGCACTTGACACTACCACACAAAACGTGTCCCAACATATTTTTTAGGGCTCATTTTTTATTTTTATTTTTTGAGTTTGATTAACCGATAGTATACGATGACCACAATGAGTTTTCCTGGCATTTTGTCCTGAGATCGATGATAGCGACACTAACATCGCGGAGCGACGTCGTCGTTTACGACCAATTTTGTCTGTTTTTTTACTCGTTTTCGGTTTCAAATTTTGAAGTTGTTTAGATTGTGTTTAAAATATTCAATTGCTCTGAAACTTTGCCAACGTCTAAAGCAAAGTCCTTCCGCTTTCTAGAACATATTTGGTTTTGATAATACATGTATTTTTATTCTTTTTGGCCATTAAGTAACATGGTTTATAAGGAAAATCGGTCAAAAGAGAGACTTTTTGAGAGGTAATATTTCCGAGCCATTCATAATACACGTGTTGTATGGGGATTAATACCGAAACTCATTATAATCTCACAAACATACTCATTATCCCCTTGTCCCAACTATTGTCTCCCTATCATATCCCCACACCCACCACCCACTTACCCAGACACACACACATACACACACACACACACACACACACCCTCACACACACCCTCACACACGCACACACACAAACACGACAAGCACATCCTTCTTTCACCCTCTCTCTCTCCTTCTTACGTCGTCTCTAAGTATTAATTTTTGCGTTATAATTCCTTCAATGCTTTCAATCCCTCTCTTTGTCACAAATTTCTCCGGTCCCCTTCACATTCCCTTTCTTATCTTTCCTCTCTCTCTCCACCTCTCTCTGTCTCTCTTCTCCTTCTCTTTATTCCCTCCATTACTCCCGTTACTCTCTATTAACCCCTCTTACTCTTCTCCCCTCTCCTCCCCCTTTTGTTTTCTCTCTTATCAATTTTATTTGCGGTCTGTATAATTTATTTTTCATATATTTTTCATGCAAATTAATTATACAGTTTTCAAGGAAATTTAAAAATGTTGCCTTCCTTTAATTCAAAGAGAT
Organism: Paracentrotus lividus; assembly: GCA_940671915.1. NCBI lineage: Eukaryota > Metazoa > Echinodermata > Echinoidea > Camarodonta > Echinidae > Paracentrotus > Paracentrotus lividus. Next base: position 15,980,450 of record CALNVZ010003429.1, read on the forward strand.
ATTTTGATCAGATATATTTTGGTTCATTCAACATAGTGAGTTGGGTTTTTTTTTTTTTGGGCGGGGGGGTTGTTGAAATTTTCAATTATTTTGGATTAGATCCTTTTAACAGGTATTGATAGAGTAAATCAAGGAGAAAATAAAAATTCGTCGGGAGGATTTGAATTGGTTTCCTAAATCTTCAATGTACAAGCAACCGTTCATTTACCAGCATTTTCTCCCAGTATGTAAAAAATAATTTATTCTGAATATGAACATCACACATCAGTGGAAGGAAAGATGATCAGGTCAAACAGTTCACATATCTTGGTAGTGTCATCTCGAATGATGCATACAGCACTAGAGAATAAAAACTCGAATCCATACAAAATGCATTCTTCAAAACATAGCAGAACCATGACAACCAAAGCTAAAACAAAGCCTAAGAAAGAGGCTTTTCCAGTGTCTGTGCGGGAGTGTTGTTTATATGCATCATACGTCATTACGTCCTAGGGCATGGGCGTTTTGTCTACAATTGCTGCTCCCCACCCAGGTGAAATTGTACCCGATATGCTTGAGCGCTACATACTTGGCCTGCTCAGCTATGACGGGGTAATAATGTGTAACAAACATTCTTTGTAAAGCGCCATGAGCGTCATCGATGACGGACCTGAGCGCTATATAAGAAGGCCACCATTTATTATTATCAGAGACGTGGACGATTAAGAAAGCAGAGAAAGGAGGATTGATATGCCTAAGAAATGTGCGTCTGTGGAGAGAATGGAAGGAATTGCTGGACAAGATTCGTGTCACAAATGACGAATACTTGAACAGAGTGGAATGAAGTAATGATCTTGAGAGAAACAATCAGAGACGAAAGGAAGAACTGGTTGCGGCACATCCTGAGGGGAATAACATTGCTCAGAGATGTGCTGGAAGGGAAAATGAAAGGCAAAAGGGAAGAGGTAGACAACAGATGGGATGGTGGTCTTGGAACTGAAAGAGGCAGAAACGTACTAAAACCATGAAGCGGATAGTCCCAAGACAATAGAGAACAATGGGAGAAACTTACTCAAAGGCTCTGGTGTTTGACCTGCCCTTAGTGCAGAACACCGAAGAAGAAGATGCTAAAAAAGTTTTATAAGTTTAACTAACATGGAAACATCATCTAGTCCCTAAGTAAAACAAGCGTTTAGACATGTTTGCAGCAAACAAGCGTGTGTGGATATGAAAACGTACTTTAACTTCTTGCTGTAGCTGTATTATTATGAAATTATGCAGGTTGGGGATCCATTTTTCTCAAGAAGCTTCAGGAGCTTGGACGCCAACGAACGTTAAATTTCTGAGGCTGATGCATGTTCATACAACGAAGCATGTCCATACATTGCTTAATAACTAGTCAGTCATATCCACCCAATCCATGGGACTGATCATTTGCCGTTGAAGCTGGAATGTAAATTATTTCGACACGGCAGCGTACATTTGAGACTTCATGCCTTTGCCAGACCTATCACTAAACAATTGACGAGTCTTTATCTGTATGATCTCTCT
>CALNVZ010003429.1:15982079-16005773 GCA_940671915.1 Paracentrotus lividus
TTATAATGGTAAACATTTGCTGAAACAAGCCAAAACAAAACAAAACAACCCTTGTATCAAATTATGTACCTGTATTTTTATCGGTATAATTGAAGAGGTGTGATATAAAATTTTCCACTTGACGATTCGCGCTTGAAAATCCTCTTTTTTTTTTTCTTCTTTTTTCTTTTTTTTTTTTTTTTTTTTTTTTGTTGTTTTTTTTTGGCTAAAAGAAAGATGATCGTCACCGTTTGTAAAAGAATAACAACAACAAAAACAGAACAATAAAAGTACAAATATACTGCTTCGGGTCATTTTAGTCAAAAATTTTGGCTCGCGCTTTGCGCTCAAGAATCATCCCTTCAAAAGGTTCATTTTTTTTCAGATTTCGAACCCCCGCAAAAATCCTAGTTAAGGGCCTGACCACTGACCTACATACTCTAACATCTAATCAGATCATCTTCCTATGGTGATTTAAGATTGAAGTTGATATATCTCTCTCTCTCTTTTAACGATAAAATTCGGTTCCAATCGCAGCACGCCTCTACAGCTGCCAAACTTTAACACCCTTCGCCGAAAAAGAAAAAAAAAATTGCCAAAGATTTGTATTTCCATGAATGGCTATTTCGGTTTAAAAAAAATAAAATAAATTTTAAAAAATGGAGCAAAAATAAACGAGTGCATGGGATCTGTTATCCGGAATGGTTGAGTTGTTCCCGGGGGACTTGTCCTGCGGTAGTTTGTGCTGCGGGGGAGTTGTCCTCCGGGGAGTCGTCCTCCGGGATTGTCTCCGGGGGAGTTGTCCTCCAGAGGAGTTGTCCTCCGGGGGAGTTGTCCTCCAGGGAGTTGTCCTCCGGGGGACTTGTCCTCCGGGGGAGTTTTCATCGGGGGAGATGTCCTCCGGGGACTGTCCTCCGGAGGTTTTCATCGGGGGAGATGTCCTCCGGGGGTGTTGTCCTCCGGGGGAGTTGTCCTCCGGGGGAGCTGTCCTCCGGGAGTTGCCCTTACAAAAATGTCGTGTGGGTACCACGCAACGGTACCATACAAAATACCACAGGATTTTCTATGGTTTTTTGCACACATACCACACAAAATACCATACAGCAGTACCATACAGCCAAAATACCATATGATTTCCTATGGTTTTTTGGCACAAATACCACACAAATACCATACAGCAGTACCATACAGCCAAAATACCATAGGATTTCCTATGGTTTTTTGGCACAAATACCATACAGCCAAAATACCATAGGATTTCCTATGGTTTTTTGGCACAAAAACCACACAAAATACAATACAGAAGTACCATACAGCCAAAATACCATAGGATTTCCTATGGTTTTTTGGCACAAATACCACACAAAATACCATACAGAAGTACCATACAGCCAAAATACCATAGGATTTCCTATTGTTTTTTGTGCACATAATTATACCACACAAAATACCATACAGAAGTACCATACAGCCAAAATACCATAGGATTTCCTATGGTTTTTTGGCACAAATACCATACAGCCAAATACATCACATAGAAAGACATACAGATAAGTACCATACAGCCAAAATACCATAGGGTTTCCTATGGTATTTCGGCACAAATACCACAGGATTTCCTATGGTTATTTTAGCACAAAGTACCACAAAAAATACAATACAGGAGTACCATACAGCAAAAATACCTAATAGCATTATCCCAAACTAGTTCACAAATCAATACCGCACACAGTTACCAGGATTATGACATACCGTTACGACCGGAACACCAACGCCGTTAATTCAGGGATTACCACACGCCGTTACCACAGGATATACCACTATTTAGCAAAATATTTTGGGTCACATAGTTAGTATATTTTCTATATCTCTTGATAATAATGCAAATGTAAAACTATCGCTCTTGATGTTACTTGTGTTTAGGAAATATATTTCCCTAAAAATAAAAAATATTAATATGCAGGCAATTACTAGTTAATGAGGTAAGCTTCACAAAATACTGATTTGTGCATACAAAAACATTGTATGCAAATGAGCTAATTACCATAGTACCACACGAAGTACCACAGGAATACCATACGACTACCAAACTTCAGCAGTAAACTGCCATAAATCCACTTTGACTAATGCCCGTTGGTTTCATCCTGATTGATGTTTGTCTTCAATCAGATCGTCAAAATTACCATTTGGTCTAATTAATTCCCATTTCGTCTAATCAAGTCGACTTGGTCAAACACCACTTAGTCAATTCCTTGTAAGAAACTATCCTTAGAAAAAATATCCTGTGACAATACTACACAACGGTAGGTATTAGCGGCGTCCCGGGTGGACGGGGGGACGATCGAGTCCCCCCCCCCCACATCGATTTTTGTTTTCTGGGGGATCGTCCACCCTCGATTTTTAAAGCTTAAGAAAAATATATGTACATATAATAGACGAAGAGGCACAGTGTGCGTAAATGTACCAAGTTCAGGTCATTAAAAAGCAAAATTTTCGGCTCGCGCTTCGCTTGCAAACAAAAACACCAGACAATAATTAAACTAATAATCTTTCTTCAGGTCCTATATTCATTTATTCTTTTATTTGTTACAACGCTTTATTTGTAACTTTGGCATAATGTGTGAGGTAGGTCATTCTATTGTGAATTTTGGATATTAGCCTATAATATGTCTCTTTGGGTGCTTTTATTTATCCGATCTAGTGTATAATTAATTCCTCTCCAAATTTGGCGTCAATCAGGGGGACGTGTCCCCTTTGATTTTCAAAGCTTTACTTTTTGTTTTATTTTCTAAATAATTTTGAATAAATTTTGTATTTGCCCACTTGTCCACAATGTGATGGAAATAAACTTTTCAGTTTCTTTAAATTCTTTGTTTTCAGTCCGTATCGTTATAAAAAGTGACCATATTCAGAAAGGGATTACAAACATATACAGTGTGTCGTTCCACAAAAAAATGCTAATGGTACTTTAGATGGGTATACTATTAAAATTACAATATTATATCAATTATAACTCTACACCCGTAAACTACCATTCATTTCCTGCAAATGGATGAAATTTTATCTGATATGGTCCAATAATCACAAAGATATGAGCATTTTTTCATCTCACATCAAGGGAATCTCTCCCTCCAAGTTTGTATTGAGTAGCACCGGATGTGTCGAATAAAAGAAACCCAAGTTTGATCATTAATACTTTGAAAAATATTTCAGAGTATTTATGAAATTGATATCACTGTAAAGTGCAACTCATTTGCCATTCTAATGATATGTCTCTCAGCTCACCAATATTACGCCATCGCTGAAACTCATTGTTCTGAAAAGGTCTTGCAAATGTGAGTGCTTCACTTTCACGCTCATTAATCATGTTAATGATCAAAGTTGGGTTTTTTCTTAGTCTTTTGAATAAAGCACTCAAGGAGCACGAAAGTGAACACTCACAATTTTGTAAGACTTTTTCAGAACAATGGGTTCAGCGATGCGTGGTATTGGTGAGCTGAGAGACAATATCATTAGAATGGTAATGAGTTGCAATTTACAGTGATATAAATTTCATAAATACTCCTGAAATATTTTTCAAAGTATTAATGATAAACTTGGATTTCTTTTATTCGACACATCCGGTACTACTCAATACAAACTTGGATGGAGAGTTCCCGATGTGTAATGACAAAATGCTCATATCTTTGGGATTCTTGGACCATATCACATAAAATTTCATCCAGTTGTAGAAAACGAAATGGTAGTTTACGGTGTAGAGTTATAAACAATATATATTTGTAATTTAATATTATACCCATCTAAAGTGCCATTAGCATTTATTGTGGGACACACTGTATATATATGTATTGTAAAACGTTGATTAATGAGATTTTCACTCGCTCTCGGAATTGTATTTTCTAGTAGTGATTATCAGCTAGTGAATACAATGATTAATGTTATTATTGAGCAAAATTTTTAGCTCGCGCTTCGCGCTCACAAACAAATAACAATACAATGATTTAACGATTTAACTATTTCTTCAGGTCGTATTTTGTGGAATATGTTTTATTTGTCAACCTTATATATCTTAAAATTGTCATTAGTTTCTGCATAATAAATTATGTGAAATAGATCATTCTATTTCGAATTTTGGGGGATGTCAAATATTAGGAAGCCTTATTCCGTTCGAGTCTATAATAATTCCCATTCCGGGGTCTCCGTTCTCCTCCACCCCTAACCGTCATCACATGAAATCGCAGCCAAAATGTTTTTATCGGATATGTTGACGGAAATACTGAAAAACTGGTTGATATACCGAGATGTTTCAATTTTCATCTACTTCTGGAGATATATTCATACCAACACTAGTTGCAATAACACCCTCTTTTGATAGTGATGACACGGCATCAGGGCGTAAATCCCGGGGGGATGGGGGGGATACATCCCCCCCCCAGATTTTGAGAGGGGGGATGGCCTGTACAAACATCCCCCCCCCCCATTTTCAGAAAGAAATGAAAAAAAAATACACTAGATAATAGTATTATTGGTTAAAATAGCGCTTTTAATAAAAAAAGTGCCTCTTTTTAACTCCAAAAACCCGAAAATTTTCTGCTTCGTCGCTATGCGACCTCGCACTAAGTAACAAACAATAGAGTAAGTGTAAAATGGTTGGATCCAATACCCTCGTCTGCGGAAAAAACCTTAGGAAAGGGTGTTGTCGACAATCAAAAACCTTAAAGTATTTGTGTGCGGGCAAGGTTGGTGGAGGGCTTGGGGCCTGCAGCCCACAAAATTTTCATAGAAAAGATTGTCAATTTATTTTTTATCGCTGCTTTGTTAAGTAACTTACTTAACAAAGCATATAAAATGTATCTTCAAAATGGACACTTAATAGGGTTTATCATGCACAATCCAGGGACCGCGGAGCATTTTTGAAAGTTGAGGGGCTGAACAGGCTGAGATTTAAAAGCTATGGTCATTTTGTACACGTTTGTTGAGAAAAGTGGAGGGGCTGCAGCCCCCCCCCCCCCAGCCCCCGCGGCTCCGCGGCCCATGCAATTAACTCAAACTTTGAGCTAAAAAATTTCGGCTCCCGATTCGCGCAATGCTGATACTAATGTAAATGGGATCTACAATGCATAAATATCACAAATTTTTAGCTTAAAATTTTTTGCTCGCGCTTCGCGCTCGCATTACTTTTTTTCCATTACTAAACTGAACGGTAATCAAGGTAGCCATCAAGATTATTAAAAGCATAGATTCAAAGACAAATTTTCTTCGTAACCCCTCCCTCTCCGAATACATTTCTCTTTAGGTCTATGCCTCTGATCTAAAGTGTCCCCTTTTTTTCGCACACGCGGATACTATAGGATCTGTAATGCACAAATTTCCAATTTCAGCATCAAATTTTCGACTCGCGCTTCGCGCTCGCAGATAGTAAATATATAGGGACTTTAATTCACAAATATTTCCCAATTTTTGGCTTAAATTTTCGGCTCGCGCTTCGCGCTCGCATTACCTTTTTATTACTAAAATGAATTGTAATCAAGACAGCCAAAAGCTAAAAACATACATTTAAAGACAAATTCTATTCGCACCCCTCTCTCTCAAATCCGTTCCGCCGACTCTACTAAAATTTTCCTAGTGTATTATGTGAAACAAGATCGCGACAAGTTGGTAAATTATTTCAGTCATCCCCCCCCCCAATCCTCGACACGGATTTACGCCGCTGGCGTGCACGGCATGAATGCAAAGCTGTGCAAGTGCATACTTATGAACACACACCATTCAGATATAACAATTGTCTGTAAAATCTTAAACCCAATGACAATGATTGTATTACATTATTCCTTGAAAAATTACAAAACAAGTGATGATGTTGGAATTGAGTTTTGTGAATTTCTTTTTTGATAAATAAAAATTGTGTTCTCGTTTAAACTTTTGCGCTCATTCTTATTTGTTTAGGGTGTGATTAATTATTAATTAAAGCTTAATTATCGTGGCTCACCCCCCCCCCCCTTGCTGAGGACGACTAGAGATATGTAGGCCAACTCGCCCTTCGTGCTCTTTTGTACTCCTGTAGCTTCGTATTTAAGTTCCCCATTTAGCATCCTTCCTTTTTTCAACATTTCTTTTATTTCTTGCATTTTCATTAATTTTCCTTTTCTGATGGTCACATTTCGTTGGGGTACATCTGAATCTGCCAAACCTAACAACCTTTTGAGGGAAGGAGTAGCCATTCATAGATTGGAAGGGGTGGTTCCAATGGATGATTAGCAATTAAACAAACATTCCCATCCTCGCTTGCCATTACAGAAGGGTTACTCCATGCGAAAAGTAATGTAATAATTGTAACAGAAAGAAAAACCAAGGGGTTGGCATTAAATCAATAGTTATAAAGCATTTAAAGTGCGGGGAGATGTCATCCGGGGAGTTGTCCTCCAGGGGAGTTGTCCTCCGGGGGAGCTGTCCTGCGGGGGAGTTGTCCTCCTGGGGAGATGTCCTCCGGGGGAGTTGTCCTCCAGGGGAATTGTCCAGGGGGAGGTTTTCCTCCGTGGGAGTTGTCCCTGGGAAAGCTGTCCTCCGGGGACTCGTCCTTGGGGGACCTGTCCTCCAGGGGAGATGTCCTGCGGGGAGCTTCCTCCGGGGGAGCTGTCCTCCGGGGGAGTTGTCCTCCGGGGGAGCTGTCCTCCGGGAGTTGTCCCCGGGGGAGTTGTCCTCCGGGGAGATGTCCTAGAACCGTAGGGAATACCGAACAGTAGGGTATATGGGACGGTCACCACATGTCCAGCCCTAGCTGCCAACATAAGATCAACTGAGTTGAAATACCGGCATCTATTGGTCAGGTGGTCTGTCTGGGAAGGTTGAATGCTGTATTCGACAACAACAAGTGAGAAATCTCTGAGAAAACTACCAGAATCTGTCAAGGTAGGAAAATTTGCAGCCTGAAAAATGGCCTGATGTAAAAATTGACATTTTAGAGAATGTGATGGTATAAAAATAGAATTGGGGCATAACCTCTATTTCATGCACTATGGACATGTGTGGAGGGTGGGCCAAACGTGTATGGAGTGTTTGCTCTGTACAAAACCTGTGTATTGGGGTGGCAGTGTGTTGAAAAGTGCTAGTCAGTCATTTTTTTGTGTAGGGAATATCGGACACCACATGGACGGTTGTTTGTTTTACTTCCGGGTTGAGTTGCTAAGCATGTAGATCAAATAGTAAGTTGCATATATAATGTATTATATTCATTTATTAAATTGTTTGACAATTTTGAAATGTGTATTTCTCTTTATTATCATTGTGATATGTCATGATGTACATGAGATATAAAGTTATTCTGAGTGTTTTGAAATTTTGTAGTAAAATGCACATAATCTTCTAAAAATGAATAATGTTATAAAAAATCAATACAAACATGTTAAGTTGATGGTTTTCATTCAAATCAGTGCTTCCAGACAGATCTTTAGAGAGAAAAAAAAGGAAAAAACATACTGTCCGGTATTTTCTAAACTGTAGGGAATGCCGGACAATTTACGATGACGTCATTATTTGCATATAACTGCCTCAACAAATATTTGATTACCTCAATTTTTTTGGAAAATAAAGTTGAATGATGTAGCTAAGCAATGAGAATCTTTTTCTTTTGTGATTTTATTGTTTTCATGTGCTAATTAAGCAAATGAACTTAAGTGGCCGGTATTCCCTATCAGGCGATGCATTAACAAGATTAAAGTAAGAAAAATCTTCCTTCAATGTAGCATGGAAAGAATTAATGTAAGAACAAAAATATTTGATTAATCTGCTAATCTCTTCACTTCTAGGATGAAATTAGAAACGTTTTTTTTTTTTTTTTTTTTTTTTGTCTCAACATAATTTCAAATTGGCTCATCAACACCATGAAAGAGAGCATCGACAAAGTTCAAGCAGGTTTTTTACCTGGCCCGACCTGTATGTCATTCCTTGTAGATCCTGGTCCTCTATATGGTCCATCTCATTGATTGTGACACCCTTACCACCGCTACCACTACCACCACCACTACAACAATCACCACCACCACCACCGCCACCACCACCACCACCACCACCACTGTAACAACGACCACCACTAGCAGAAGCGCAATTCTTTCCCTTATCTCCGTCTCTTATCGGGCATGGCATAGAGCGGAATCTCCCCGTCACCATCATCATCGTGCGATTCTGATCTTGATCTACTCTTCGGATTATTTTTCGCAGACCTAGGTCCTTTATTCGGCATAGCATAGAGTGGAATATCATCATCACGACCTTTGCCTGTCATAGTGACATCTTTATTCTCTTGCCCTTGTTTGCTCTCTGTCGCTTCGTGGTGACGAATCATTGTGTTATTGCCATGGGGATTCATCAAGTCCGAAGGGCCGCGGATTATTTTTGAAACTGCTACACGTTTAATGATTCCTGTTTTGTCCGGTACGGTGTAGAGTACGGTGTCCAGCTGATCTTCCGATGTGAAAGCTGATCTCTCATTGACTCTGTCACTCGATTCGTACAAAATATTATCCACTAATTCACAGGGTTGTGCTTGTGATCCTTCTTCTATCGATTCATAATCCCGTTCACCCGGTGGAGCTTTATCAGCACAAGGTCCATTGTATCACTCTGATATGATTTCTTCTTATGTTGTCTTTTGGTTTGCTTGCATCGGATAATAACAGAGATCACTATCAGAACAACTAAGACAAGAAAACTGATGGAAGCGATAATGAGGAAGGTTTTATTTGTCATAACGGTGTTTTCATCAGAGGTGTTGTTTTTAAGAGACGTAAGAGGTATATCTGAAGATGATGGAGAAGACCTCTTACTTGCTGAGGTCGATTTCTGGTCGTATCTTCTGGTTGTAATCGATAATGTGGTAGTCGGGCTAGGTGTAGAATGTGTTGATGGCGACGACGACTTTGCTGATGTCCGTGGACGTGTGGTTATTACCATCGTTGATGCTGTGGATGTGGGATGTGTTGATGGCTGAGGCGGTATGATACAGGCTATGTTAGCACCGAGATTCCTTTTCTCAGGATAAGGGTTAAACTCAATGCTCATACCGCTGTACAACCTTGCATTTGAAATAGTAAAACTTAATGTATCTTTTTCAATAAAAGCTGTCTTATTTTTATTGTTGTTCACCATGGTGTTTACTTTGTGACGTTTGTGTTCTAAATGAAAGTTGCTGAGTACACAATCCACGGTCTTTCTAGAGTTTGGCCGGCTGAATGGATAAGCTTTGCAATCCGTGCATTCAATAATTCGTACGTCGTATGTCCTCGACATGTTTGGTGAATGTTTAAAGCTGCATGTGTAGTTTGCAGAATCATTGATATTGACATCATAAACACCAAGCGTAAATGATCTGTATTCAGAAGAATTCACTTCATGTAGTTGTGAAAAATGATTTTTGTCAACATCATAATATAAGTAGGATTGATTTCTAAGAGGTTCAACTGCCGCGATGTATTCGGTGGATTTGTGTCCTTCTTTGTCATGTTTGTATCTGTACAAATATATATAGTGGCGTCAGATCTACCAGTACTGCAATTTAGAGAAATGTTCTCCCCAACATTTGCTAGAAAGATTTCGCTGGCTTTCACCTGATATTCACCATCGAAGAAGAAGAGCACTAAAAACATGATAGCAGCAAAATATAAAAACACAACAACTCCATGACTGAATGCCATCTTGAAACTTGCAAAAGCATGTACCAAGTACACTCTAAAAACTGAAGTGCTGTTTTTAGCTCTTCAAGTGCTGAAATCAGCACTTTTTAGGTGCTTGCATAGTGACTGCACTCAAAGTGCTGTTTAACTGCACCTAAAGTGCTGTTTTAGCACTTTCACGTGAGCTGAACTTTCAGCAAAAATGGGCAAAAACGGCGTGACTTCGTTGGGATTCGAACATGGATCCCCTGCATGAGAAGCGCTGACGAGCACGTTAGACCAATTCACATCTCACGGTTGCTAGCAGATCATATTGTTGCATGATGAACTTTCTTAAAATTTGCCATAATCATCTACTATGTTGTCATAATTAAAGCCAGTTAGCGAGATCTCCGTTGGTCTATTGGTAACGTCAGCGGTACTCTTCCATGTCAAGGTGAACCCGGTTCGAATCCCATACCGACCATGAACATTTTTTGTTAATAAATTAGCACTTGGGTAAGTGCTAAAACAGCACTTCAGGTGCTGATTTAGCACTTCAAGTGCAGTTACTATACGAGCACCCATAAATTAGCACTTCAGTTTTTAGAGTGTATACAATGAAGGCCTACTAATTAACAGACCAAACTATTTGTACAACTGGTGCAATTTTTTCACATCCCTCTTCACGTATTATATGTGAACTCTATTTTACCTTGATCACATATTGAATAGAATGAATATAATGACAATGATTTATATCTCGAAACTGATACTTTTACAAGTCATGTCTGCTATCATATTTTCTGAATCTATTGTTGAACGGAAAGAAGACATATTTTTAAGCAGGAACTTCCTCTTTTAAATTTTCCTTTTTCATTTTCTTTACCGTAGTACTCCTTGCTTTTTGTTTTAACAAATAGTAATATTTATTTAGGGGCTCTCGTTTTCCCAGCCTTCTCCCTACTCTTAACCTCTCATTTTGTGGTGAGGAGGGGTAGGGGGTATAGGCTACGGTATGCCTATGTCGCGAATTATCGATATGAATACTGTCATTCATCATTTCCCTGTAATCGACAATATTCACTGATATTTTCAACGTCGATACCCATGAGCGATAAACATCGACCCCTCCCACTTGCTCTTCTCTTGAACATTATCCTAAATTGTCTATTTCCTCATCTCTGCATTAATTATTCTTCATCTCTTTCACCCCCCCCCCCTCCTATTCTGATATATAAAACTTTTTCTCATCTCGAACCGCCCCCTTCCTTCATCCAAACAGGTACCTTTCCTTATCGCTTCATATCTTTAGGTTATCTCTTTCATTTTGTCCTCTTATCCCCAATCTTCTCTAAGAATCCTATCCTTAATTTTCTCAATCTAATTTTCACAAATTCAAATGTTATTTTTTAATATAATACTATTTAAATCTGTCTTGCTCAACGCCCACCTCCCAAATCATATCTTGTATTTTGACAATCTCACAATTTGATCCCCTTCCATCAGCTTCTGAACAAAAAATATGATTTTGGTACATGGTTATATCACCTAAGGAATATGGCTTTGATGGTATTTTCGGATTTTTTTTTTCCCTCCCCTTCTTTAAGCAGATATGCTGCCCAATATTTTGATTTTAATGTTGATGGTGATCTAAATTATAGTTTATTTTGTATCGAAAACAATCGCATGAATATGGCAATTTTTGCCATTTACCCTTATCCCTCATTTGTCCTGAGTGCTACTTATCTCATTGCCGAATCACTTAAATGGTACTAATAAACATTGAAAACATAAATAATATGAAAATTGTCCATTGTTTTATTTTTCATTTTATTACCCAAGCACCACACCTACACACGCTCACACACAAACAAATATACACCCCAACACGCACACACACACACAACCTCACACAAAGAATTTATGAATGGAGGGTAGGTGTCACCAAAGACGACATAGTTATACAAAAAAATACTGAATGTATACATGATTTGCTTCTATATATAATCACATGGTATAGAAGTAGTCTTTTTATCATAAATTTGTACAAAATAAACAAAATCGAGATATTTACACAAAATATCTTACAGTATAATTTCTCAAAGTTATAAATATCTTAGGTTTTGAATTTTTTTAGGAAAAAGTTCATGGTATAACCTCATGCATATTCAAATGAGCAAACTGATGATGTCAAAGTCCCACTACTTCTTGTGTATTATATAATATGAAATCCCGTTTATCGCATTTTTTCATACATTGCATATAAAAAAAACTCTATCCCTCATACAGAAATAAGTAGAAGCACTTGTGACCTTGAACATTCCACAAGGGGTTATCCCTGTTTTTTATGTCCTTAGGGGAGAAAATCTGGATAATTGGTATTTCATACAATAAAATACAAAGATTCCCATGACGATCATCCCGACCACCATCACCACTACTACCCTGACGAACACTACAACCACCACCACCAACAGCAGCGTGTCGCCACCAACACATCTTCTTTAGATCCGAGTTCATTCCCTTATCTTCGTCTCTTATCGGGCGTGGAATAGAGCGGAATCTCCGCATCACCATCATCATCGTGCGATTCTGATCCTGGTCTACTCTTCGGATTATTTTTCGCAGACCTAGGTCCTTTATTCGGCATAGCATAGAGCGGAATATCATCATCACACCCTTTGCCTGTCATAGTGACATCTTTATACTGGTTCTCTTGCCCTTGTTTGCTCCCTGTCGCTTCGTGGTGAGGAATCATTGCGTTATTGCCATGTGGATTCATCAAGTCCGAAGGGCCGCGGATTATTTTTGAAACTGCTACACGTTTAATGATTCCTGTTTTGTCCGGTACGGTGTAGAGTACGGTATCCAGATTATCGTCCGATGTCGAAGCCAATCCCTCAATGACTCCGTCACTCGATTCGTACAAACTATTATCCACCAATTCACAGGGTTGTGTTTGTGACACGTCTCCTATCAATTCATAATCCCGTGCGCCCGGTGCAGCTTTGTCAGCAGAAGGTCCATTTGTATCAATCTGATATGATTTCCTTTGATACCGTCTTTTGGCTTGCTTACGTCGGACAACGAGAAAGATCACTATCAGAACAACTAAGACAAAAGAACCAGCAGTAGTTATACCGAGAACTGTCGCGTTGTCTGAATTGTTGTCTTCCAGAGATTGTTCATATGTTGTTGACATTTTTGGTAACATTGAACTGGTCGACATAAGTGAGCTCGTGTCAATATTCTTTTGCAAGGGCTCGGTAAGTGTACTGAAGAATGTTGCATTGGACGTAAAAGGGGTATCTGTAGCGGATGGAGAAGACCGCTTAATTGACGAGGTCGATTCTTGATCGTATTTTGTGGTTGTAATTACTGATGATGTGGAGGTCGGGTTATGTGAAGGATGTGTTGACTTGGTTGATACTGACGACAACTTTTCTGATATCCATTGATATTCATGTTGTGTGGTTATAACCGTCGTTGATGCTGTGGTGAGACTGGATGTGGAATGTGTTGATTGTTGAGGCGGTATAACACAGGTGATGTTAGAACCGAGGTTCCTTTTCTCAGGATAAGGATTCAACTCAATTGTGATACCGCTATATAACTTTGCATTTGAAAAAGTAAAACTAAATGTGTCGTTTTTAATAAAAAGCTGTCTTGTTTATTTTGTTGTTCACCATAATGTTTAATTTGTGTTTTGACTGAGGTCCGTGAAAGTTGTAGAGACCACAAGTCACGATCTTTCTATTAGGTTTTGACCGGTTGAACGGAGAAGAGTGGCGAACCGTGCATCCCATAACTCGTACGTCGTACGTCTTTCTTGAATCTGTTTTAAGCTGGCATGTGTAGTTTCCAGAATCCACTATATTGACATCATAAACACCTAGTGTAAATGATCTGTGAGTCTGGTTAGAAAAACTCCCTTCATGGTGTTGTGAAAAATGATTATTGTCAATATAATCATACAAGTACGCATTGTTAAGAGAGTCTACTGTAGCGATGTAATAAGGGGAGTTAGATCCTCCCCTGTTTCTATACCAAAATATAAACCCCGAATGCAAACTGACACTGCAATGCAGAGTAATGTTCTCCCCGACATTCGCGAGAAAGATATCACTGGCTTTCACCTGATATTCACCATCGTTGAATAAGAGAACCACAAACATGATGGCAGCAAAGTATAAGGACACAACAGCTCCAGGGCTGAACGCCATCTTGCAATGAAAGTCACAAAAGTATGTGTACCAAGTCTGTAAGTTTAAGCTGATCAGACCTAACACTTTGTACAACTGATATTTTTTCCGCAGCCACCCCGGGTATGTGTCTGAGCTCGATATGTAATAATGTGGCAAGGTATAGAGCCATAGAGTAAAATGATATTCGATATACAGAAACTGATACCGTATTTATGTCCCTATTATCCTTTACATGAATGGAATAGAAACACTTTCTCTCCTTGAAATTAAAGCAGGAACTTCCCTCTTAATTTTTTTCTTCTTCGAGATGATTTAGAAGATTATGCATGTAATTCTACCTTTTGTTTGAAAGATGGTATTAATAGTAATTTTAGTTTTTCCCCGCCCCCCCCCCTCAGGCAGTCAACCATCATGGATTTTTTAGAAAATACCCCTATTACTGGTTTTGAAGGGGAAGCCGTGTCAGAACACCCCCCCCCCCCCCCCCCACCCCCTTAATCACAGGTAGGGGAGACCGGGGATGGAAGTTACAAAATTCACATTTTGGTCCAGATAATTCTAATGAAAGAACTCACGCACTCCGTTTTGGGTCTGTAGTTAGCCAATTATATTAGCTAAAACATGAGGAATATAAAACTTGAAAACATGTAAACACTAATTAACTACAGCTTAATTAATGAAGACATTTTTTTTGTGTAACAACCTACCCCGTATACGGGGTAAGTTGTTACACCATACGGGTTAAATTGTTACAATATGTAAGTATACGGGGTAAGTTGGCAATGTGTAAATCTCTTATACCATACTTTTGTTTCAAATTTCCAGTTTCTTGGCATCGTTAACAGTTGATCAAGTAGAGCTCTATAATAGACAAAAGTAAGAGTAGAAACATAAAATATTAACACCTGAAAATTGAGACAAAATGTAATTTTACATCTATGTAATGTAATTAGGGTAAGTTGTTACATCGACATGGGGTAGGTTGTTGTATCTTTGTCTCTTTATCTCAGCATCATTCTTCATCTCCTTCATCTCCCCCTCCCTCCCATCCGCTTATACTCATACCACTTTCTCTCATTTAGAACGACCCCTCCATTCATCCCACCAGGTCCTTTTCCATGCGCGTATTCTGGAGGGGGGGGCTTTACGGGCCCGGGCCCCCGGGGGCGCACAGGGGGGCGCCGAAAAGAGGAGGAAAAGGGTGAAAGGGAAAGGGGAAAAAAAGAAAGAAGAAAAACAAGGAGGAAAACAAAAGAGAAAGGGGGAAAATGGGGGAAAAGAGGAAGGAAAAAAAAGAGAGAGAGAGAGAGAGAGAGAGTGGAAGGAAAAGGGGGGGGGAAGGGGCGCCCTTAAAAAAATTTAGGGGGCGCCAAATTGAGCTTAAACGTACGGGTGCCAAATTGACCCGAAACTGAAGGGGCGCCTAATTGATATTAAACTTAGGGGCGCCGAATCGACCTTGAACTGAACTAAGTAAGGGCGCCAAATTGACCTTAAATTTAGGGGGGCGCCAAATTGACCTGAAGCTGACGGGACGCCTCATTGATTTTAAACTTAGGGGCGCCGAATCGACCTTGAACTAAGTAAGGGCGCCAAATTGACCTTAAGTTTATGGGGCGCCGAATCGACCTTAAACTAAGGGGCGCCATATTGAGCTTAAACAAAGGGGCGCCAAATTGACCTGCAACTTAGGTGGGGCGCCGAATCGACCTTAAGATTTAGGAGGGACGCCAAATCGACCTTAAACTTAGCGGCGCTCAATTTAGGGGGCAACAAATCGAACTTAAATTTAGAGGGGCGCCAACATGAGCTTAACGTGGGGGCACCAAATTGACCCGAAACTTAGGTGGGGGCGCCAAATCGACTTAAATTTAGAAGGGGCGCCAAATCGACCTTAAACTTAGGGGTGTTATATCGACCTTAATTTAGGGGGCGCCAAATCGAACTTAGGGGCACTAAATAATACCATAAAACTAGGGGCGCCAAATCGAACTTAAACTTAAAGGGGCGCCAAATCGACCTTAAACCCAGGGGCGCCAAATCGACCTTAAATTAGAAGGGGCGCCATATCGACCTTAAACTTAGGGGCGCTATATCGACTTAAATTTAGGGGGCGCCAAATTGACCTTAAATTTAGGGGCGCCAAATCGACCTTAAATTTAGGAGGGGGCTCCAATGACCTTAAACTTGGGGCGCTAAATCGACCTTAAAATTAGGGGGAGCCAAATCTAACTTAAACTTAGAGGGGTGCCAAAATAGACCTTTAACATACGGGGGCGTCAAATTTAGCTCAAATGTAGGGGCGCCAAAATGATCTGAAACTTTTAAGCGCCGAATTGACCTGAAGTTAAGGGGTCAGATTGAGCTCAAATGTAGGGGCGCCAGATTTAACTTTAACTTTGGGGCTCCAACTTTATCCTCAACTTAGGGAGGGTGCCGAATTTACCAGAAACTAAGGGGGCAAAAAACAAAACAAAACAAAACAAAACAGAAGGGGTCTTTAAAATATTCTCTATGTAGACAGATCAAAGTTTTAAACTTCCATGTAGCAAAATTTTAGCTCTCGCCTCGCGCTCGCATATTTTTTATTAAATGTGTTCATTGTGTTCTTGAGGAACGCATAAACTGTTCTGTTTTCTAATCATTCGAATACTTCAAAATTTCCGTTTGCTCTTCGCTCTCGCCTTTGTTTTTCCTCTTACCAGAATTTACATTTTTATAATTTATAGGATTCTAACCATCAAAACATTTGAATTTATTTTTTTTCACGTTACATTTGTTTTTGCATTTCAAATTGACCCGAAACTTAAGGAGCGCCGAATTGACCTGAAGTTCAGAGGGTGCCAAATTGATCTTAAAATTAGGGGCGCCAAATTAAGATTAAACCGAGGGGCGCCAAAATGATCTGAAACTTAAGGGCCCCGAATTGACCTGAGACTTAGGGGCGGCGATTTGACCTGAAGTTAAGGGGCGCCAAATTGATCTTAAACCTAGGGACGCCAGATTAAGCTCAAATGTAGGGGCGCCAAATTTATCTTTAACATATAGGGGCTCCAATTATATCCTAGACTTGTGGAAGTGTGCCGAATTTGCCTGAAACTAAGGGGGCAACAAATTGCAATTCTTTAAAATATGGTGGATAGAGAAAAAAAATTAAATTCCATGCCTCATGGTATGATTTACATTGCAAAATTTTCGCTCGCGCTTCGCGCTCGCATCATTTTTTTCCAATGTGTTATTACAATGTGTTCCTGGGAACGCATAAAATGTCATGTTTTCTAATCATTCGAATGCATCAGAATTTCCGCTCGCGCCTCGCAATTCACTTTTGTTTTTCCTCTTGAGAGAATTTACATTATGGGATACCATTAATACATTTATACATTTTTTAAATTACACATTACATTTTTTGCATTTCACATTGACCTGAAACTAAGGGGCACCAAATTGATTTTAAACAAAGGGACATCAAATTGACCTAAAATATGCATGTATGGCGCCAAATTCAGCTTAAAATTAGCGGTGCCAAATTTATCTTAAACTTAGGGAGGGAAGCAGAATTATATACAAATTTATCTTTCTTTCACATGTAAACTTACTGGGGAATACTCGTTGCTGGGCAACAAATTGGCCCTAAAATTATTAAGGCCAAATTGGTCCTAAACCTCTGGTCTCTATATACAGTGCGTATCAATAAAAACGGGACAGTTTTGAAAAGTCTGTCAAAATTTTGTTTCAAATTATGATGTCTGTATTTTTATGTTAATAGATGCTCTAAAGTCTTATCTTTCAAATGCAATTTAAAAAAATATGTTTTGTTCATGCTTGAGCACACACAGAACATTTTTATCGGGGGCTCAAAAAAAGGCTTGCGCACAAAATGGAAAAATGAGAAATATGATCATCAAGAGAGAGATGTCGCAGAATGAACGGTCCGGTAAAAAAAGCTACGGTCACTATTAATGCTGTCTGATAAACATAAGGAATACATACATTTAATTTCTTAATTATTATTATTTTTCTTCTTCTTCTAGTGCCCGTTATCTAAATATGACATAGGCGACCATTCTATGCCAATTCCTCTCTGTTTTGTGAGTATTTATGAGTTCTAAAGTTGACTTCCCACTCCATTCTGCTATTCTTCTAAGATATGTCATTCTCTGTCTTCCTCTTATTATTACACAGAAGGAAAGAAAAATATTTAAAAGATAATTTGAAAGAGGAAGTTCCTGTTTTAATTCAAATGGAAATAATTATGTGCCTTCTTTTCGTACAATAATAATTAAAGAAAAATGATCGCACACAAGTAAAAGTATCAGTTTTCGGGATAAATTTCATAGTCATATTCATATTTCTCAATTCCTGGTCACTTATTATAGAGTTGAGACATATAATACGTGAAAGAGGGCTGTAAAAAATTGCTCCAGTTGTACAAATAGTTTGGTCTGTTAATTAGAACATTGTAGACTTGGTACATGCTTTTTGCAAGTTTCAAGATGGCTTTCAAGTCATGGAGTTGTTGTGTCCTTATATTTTGTTGCTATCATGTTTGTAGCTCTCTTTTTCGGTGATGGTGAACATCAGGTGACAGGCAGTGAAATCTTTCTAGCAAATGTTGGGGAGAACATTACTCTGAATTGCAAATGCTGGCAGATATCCGGTTTCATCTATTGGTATAGAACAGAGAAGGATCCAACAAACGTCAATACATCGCTACAGCAGACTCTCTTAAAATCATCCTACTTATATGATGATGTTGACAATAATCATTTTTCACAGCTACATGAATTGAATTCTTCTGATTACAGATCATTTACGCTTGTGTTTACGATGTTAATATCAATGATTCTGCAAACTACACATGCCACGTTAATAACGTTCACCAAACATGCCAAGGACATACGATGTACGAATGATTGAATGCACGGCATTGCGAATCTTATCCATTCAGCGGTCAAACTCTAATAGAAAGGCCGTGGACATGGTGGATTGTGTACTCACAACTTTCACGGACCTCATTTAGAACATAAACGTCACAAAGTAATCATCATGGTGAACAACAAATAAAAATAAGACGCTTTTATTGAAAAAGATACATTAAGCTTTACTATATCAAATGCAAGGTTATATAGCGGTATCAGCATTGAGTTTAACCCTTATCCTGAGCTTAGGAATATCGGTTCGAACATAATCTGCATAGTACGCTCAGCATCAACATATCCCACATCCACAGCATCAACGATGGTAGTACGACACATCCACGGACATCAGAAAAGTCGTTGTCGCATCAACACATCCTACACCTAGCCCGACTACCACATCATCGATGATTTTACCATTGGTTCTTTTGTCTTAGTTGTTCTGATAGTGATCTTTGTCATTTTCCGATGTAAGCAACCAAATACGACATATAAGAAGAAATCATATCAGAGTGATACAAATGAACCTTCTGCTGATAAAGCTCCACCGGGTGAAGGGTTATGAATCGATAGAAGAAGTGTCACAAGCACAACCCTGTGAATTAGTAGATAATATTTTGTACGAATCCAGTGACGGAGTCATTGAGAGATCAGCTTCCCATCGGCGACCAGAGTGGACACCGTACTCTACACCGTTCCGGACAAAACAGGAATCATAAACCGTGTAGCAATGTCGAAGGTAATGGCAACCCTTCGGACTTGAAGAATCCAATGGCAACAATGCGATGACTTGTCACAACGAACCGACAGAAACAAACAGGACAGGAGAACCAGTATGAAGATGTCGCTATAAATGCAAAGGAAGTGATGATGATATTCCGCTCTATGTTATGCCGAATAAAGGACCTAGGTCTTTGAAAAATAATCCAAAATTGTAGACCAGGATCAGAATCGCAATTGGAGATTCCGCTCTATGCCACGCCCGATAAAGACGAAAATAAGGAATGAACTAGGATCTAATAGAAGATGTGTTGGTGGCGGCACGCTGGTGGTGGTGGTTGGGGTTGTGGGATCGTTCTGGTAGTGGTTGTGATGATGGTCGAGGTGATTGTCATGGGACTTTCGTATTTATTGTATGAAATATCAATTATCCAGATTTTCTGCCAAGGACATAAAAACAGGGATATCTCCTTGTGGAATGTTCAAGGTCACAAGTGCTTCTACTTATTTCTGTATGAGGGATAGATTTTTTTTTTATACGTAATGTATGAAAAAATGCGATAAACAGGATTTCATATAATAAATACACAAAAGTAGTGGACTTTGAATCATCAGTTGGCTCATTTGAATATGCATGAGTTATACCAAGAACTTTTTCCTAAAAAAAATCAAAACCTAAGATATTCATAACTTGCTATTTCTCATCCGATTCTGAAGACATTTTCAGCGTAAGGTTGGCTTTTTAAATTTTACTTTATTTTGCAAACATTTCAATTCAGCTGGAATCCTCCTTTAACTTAAATATGAAGGAATTATGCTATAACATATTTTGTGTAAATATCTCGATTTGTTTATTTTGTACAAATTTATGATAAAAAGATATATACCATGTGATTATAGAAGCAAATCATGTATATATTCAGTATTTTATTTATTTTTATTTTTAACTATGTCGCCTTTGATGACACCTACCCTCCATTCATAAATTTTTGTGTGAGGTTTGTGTTTGTGTGTGTGTGCGTGTGTGTGAATGTATTTGTTTGCGTGTGAGCGTGTGTTGGTGTGGTGCTTGAGGCAATAAAATGAAAAATAAAACAATGGACATTTTCATACTATTTATGTTTTAAATGTTTATTAGTGCCATTTAAGTGATTCGGCAATGAGATATGTAGCACTTAGGATGAGTGAGACAAGGGCTTTTCACTTTCATGATAACTTGAATAATAGGAGAAAGGCAAATTGCCCCATTCACGCGATTGTTTTTCGATACAACATAAAATATTAATTTAGATCACCACCACATTAAAATCAAGATATTGGGCAGCACAACTGTTAAAGAACGGGAGAAGGGAAAACAAAACAAAATAATCCGAAAATACACCAAAGCCATATTGCTTAGGTGATATAACCACCAAAATCATATTCATTGTTTCACAATGCAACCTCTAAATAGTCTGACGTAGATAGATGGCTGTAATACAGGCTTCATTAGATGATAACTTAATAAAGAACGTATACTTTTAGGCGAGAGCGAACTGAGCAACACTCTCATTGACTGTGTGTTAGAAATAGCTAGTCTTAAAGTATACACTTTGAGATAACTATAACAAAACATTGTATAATTAACCTACAATTTAATTTGTATTGAGAAACTAAAATGTTTGAGGGGGAAAGTATGTGTTTTGATACCTGGCAGCATAATTGTACCATGGTGTGAATTCATTTAGCAGTGAAAAGGTGTGTTATCATTCAAATGGGCCTGAATTATAAGATACACATAATCATGATCTTGCATTATGGGTTAGGAATCAGGGTAGAATCGAGTAATTGGGGACTTGAGAAAGATGCTCGATCTGCATTATCATGAATGAAATAAAGTCAATAAACAAAGACGCAAAAGTTCATCTCTTACTGTACTCGGTGATTACTGCACCACATTGCCATATTTTGACAATCGAGGAGACAACACGAATTGATAAGCTTATTGGTATATTTTTGTTTAATTAGGTTAGACCTATTAACATTCATAGCCTTTGTCTATGGGACTCTGAATGTCAACAATTCATAATTGAGATCCCTGGAATGTTTTCCCTCAACGTGCCTACTCCACGGATCACAATTCGAGGATGGTGTAAATTTGGGATGTGTGTCTCTGTGAAAGCTGATGGAAATTAAGGATCGTCAAAGAGAGACATCGTCAAATTACGAGACACGATTTGGGAGGGGGTTGACCAAGACAGATTTTGATAATCATATGAAAAAAAAAAACAACATTATCATGATTATGAATCTTAAAGTTTGATTCAGAAAAGAACAGGGTACGTGGTCGTGAATATGAGGGATGGGACGACAAAATGAAAGAGATTAGGACGGATACAGATATAAAGCGATTTGGAAAACAGGCGCGTATCCAGGATTTTGCACCCGCGGGCCGACGTGATTTTGGCGCCCCTGTGTACTTTTGCAAAAATGGCGCCCCCCCCCCCCCCCGCCGAGAAACATAGGCCTACGGCTTAAATCCATGTTGAAGGATTTTAAGAAGAATTTATTCAAATTTTTTTTTCTAAAAAAAAAAAAAAAAAAAAAAAAATATATTATATATATTATATATATATAATATATATTACACACAACACTAATAATCTTAAATACGAGCGCGAAGCGCGGATCGGATTTTTTACCACCAGAAAGCATTGCAACTTAGCGGTTTCAATTTTGTTTAGCTCCTCCTCAAAATATCATATGAACGGAAATTGTAATTTTGTCCATCGAAACGATTTGAAAGCAAGCCATACGAAATTATTCGAAATTTGACCATCAAGTAATGTGTAATCGAACTAATGTAAATTGATGTTTTGCAAGTCAAAACCTCATAATCTGGTTACAATAAAGAAAAATAGGCGAGCGCGAAGCGCGAGCGGATATTTGATGTATCGGAATGAACTGAAGCGGGACATTTTTATGCGTTCTCAGGAACACAATGTAATAACTCTTGGAAATGATGGAGCGCGAAGCGCGAGCGGAAATTTTGCTCTATACAGGGTGTATCAATAAACGGGACAGTTTTGAAAGTCTGTCAAAATTTCGTTGAAAATTATGATGTCTATATTTTGATGTTAAAGATGCTCTGAAGTCTTATCTTTCAAATGCCATTTAAAATAATAAGTTTCGTTCATGCTTGAGCGCACACAGAACGTTTTTGTCGGGGGCTCAAAAAAAGGCTTGCGCACAAAATGGAAGAAACGAGAAATACGATCATCAGACTTATTGCTAATCAGCAGACTTCCTCTTAACCTTTTCATTATTTTGGCACTTATTTTCGAATTATGCTTTCAAAAATAATTTACAAAGCTATTTATTACTTGAACTGTTTTTTGTTTGTTCTGTTTTTGTTTTTTTTCACATGTTAACATGTTATCCTTTTAGCACAGAATATTTCCTTTAAACTAAAAAAAAAAAATAAATAAATAAAAAATAAATGTTGTCAACCAAAGAAAGGGGATTTGAATTGGTTGGTTGATTATTGATTGATTGCTTGCTTTGTTTGTTCGTTTGTTTGTTTGTTGATTGATTGATTGATTGTTTGATTGATGGATTGATTTATTAATTGATTGATTGACTGAATGAAGGATTGATTGATTGACCATTTTGAATGATTGATTAATTCATTTTTTCTTTGAATGATTGATTGATTGATCGATACTTTTTGAATGATTGTTCAAATGATAAATTGATTAATCGTTGGAAGAATCCTAGGAAATCGACTCAAAAGACTGACATAATCATTGATCAGTGTAAAGTAACAATCAATCCGACTGGAGTACCTGATTCAGAATAAAACTTTGAATTTAACGAAAATTTTTTTTTTTTTTTTTTAAACCTCCGAAAAAACTTTCCGTGTTCGCATAAGCATGAACAAAAGAACACAGCAATCAATCAATCAATCAATCAATCAATCAATTAACAACCAACCTAATCCCCTTTCTTGGGTTGACAAAAAAAAAAAAAAAAAAAACCTAATCCCCCTTTCTTGGGTTGACAAAAAAAAATTAAGTTTGAAAGAATATTTATTGGCAAAAAGATAACATATTAAAATGAAAACAAAAACAAACAATAAAGTAAAGTAAACAGCTTTGTAACTAAATTTAAAATCATAATTCGAAAATAATGGCAAAGATAAAGAAAAAGTTTAGAGGAAGAATGCTGATTAGCAAGAAGTCC